>SJYF01001719.1:799643-811943 GCA_006410515.1 Procapra przewalskii
CTTCAGAATGGACTGGTTGGATCTCCTTGCAGTCCAAGGGACTCTCAAGAGTCTTCTCCAACACCACCGTTCAAAAGCATCAGTTCTTCGGTGCTCAGCCTTCTTTGTAGTCCAACTCTCACATCCATACATGACTACTGGAAAAACCATAGCCTTGACTAGACAGACCTTAGTCAACAAAGTAATGTCTCTGCTTTTGAATATACTATCTAGATTGGTCATAACTTTTCTTCCAAGCAGTAAGCATCTTTTAATTTCATGGCTGCAGTTACCATCTGCAGTGATTTTGGAGCCCCCCAAAAAATAAAGTCTGACACTGTTTCCACTATTTCCCCATCTATTTCCCGTGAAGTGATGGGACCGGATGCCATGATCTTCATTTTCTGAATGCTGAGCTTTAAACCAACTTTTTCACTCTCCACTTTCACTTTCATCAAGAAGCTTTTTAGTTCCTCTTCAGTTTCTGCCATAAGGGTGGTGTCATCTGCATATCTGAGGTCGCTGATATTTCTCCCAGCATTCTTGATTCCAGCTTGTGTTTCTTCCAGTCCAGCGTTTCTCATGATGTACTCTGCATATAAGTTAAATAAGCAGCATGACAATAGATAGCCTTGACGTACTCCTTTTCCTACCTGAAACCAGTCTGTTGTTCCATATGATAATACAATCATTATAGTAGAAAAAAGGGAAGAAATGGGGTGTCTGATGGAAATGAGACCACATTAACACCTCAGTTAGCAATAGATACTCACGAGAAATTGTTTCATGCTAATTTAGTAATAGTCGTTGAAACTGGGAAAAGTGTTTTCATAAAATCCAGTTTGCAAGTCAGTGAAAAGTCTCTTCTTTTAATGTCTGAAGGATCTGAGAAATCTACAACCTGTGAACTTTTATAGCTCAATAGCTGAAGCTCTTTCTCAGAAAAAAATTCAAGGAATGAAGCCCTACTTAAGCAGGCAGGTACAACAACAACAAAGGAAACAAAGTCCAAATAAAAATAGGAGAGAGAAATAGGAGGGATCGGGTTAAGGGGCGAGGTGGAGACAAAATGGCAGAGTAAAAGGACTTGAACTGACCTCCTCTCACAAATACACCAAAATCACAACTAAGTGCTGAACAATCATTGACAAAAAAGACTGGAATGTACCAAAACAGATTCTACATCCAAAGACAAAGCCACAATCGGCAGTAGGAGGAGTGCATTCATGAAACAATCAAATCCCATACTGACTTGGTGGGTGACCCACAAACTGGAAAATGATTATATTGCAGGGGTTATCCCACAGAATAAAAAGATGTGATACACACACACACCCAGTAGAATATTACTCATCCATAAAAAATATATATTTTCATACTGTCAGACAAGGATAAATATTGTATGATATCACTTACATATAGAATCTAATTATATAAACAAACTTACAAAGTTTGTACAAAACAGAAACAGTGTATCAGGCTTTAAAAACAAACTTATGGTTACCAAAGTGGAAAAGTGGGGGGCATAAATTATGAGTTTGCCCAAACATATACATTGCTATATATAAAACAGATAATCAACAAGGACCTACACAGTCAATGCTCTGTAATATCTTATATGGGAAAATAATTTGAAAAATTCTGAGTTATTTTTCTGTATACCTGAACCACAACATTGTAAATCAACTCTACACTAATAAAAAATGGGAAGAAACAAAAAAAACTGGCAAACTAAACAGAACCAGGAATTCTCAAAAAAAAGCAAAGGATTTTTTTCCCAACTCTCCAAAAAATTACAGGAACAGATCTATCCTTGTGAAGTTAGAAATGGTCCCAGTGTAAACATGTCCTGTCAGGTACAGCTAGAAATATATATTCTTAAACATTTCACTTGGTGGTGGCAAAATCAGCTTTGCTAGGAAAATGTCCTTTACTTTCCACCAGCACCCGGAGTTCCCAAAATGACTCACAAAATAATCAGGCTTCCAGCTAGGAACTACTTCATTGTGTTCTCCTGATACAAGGAGTTTCAGTCCTGATTATACTTTTGAATGAACTGTATTCTGGTCCTACTTCAGACCTGGTCCTACTCCAGGCCATTTGAATCACAATCTATGAAGCAGAAGCAAAGTAAAAGCATATTCTAAAAAGCTTTCCAGGTGAAAAGCTTTCTTCTTTCCCGGAAGAAAATTCCATAAGAGTTTTAAAGTGAGGGAAGGAGGAAATTTTTTAAAGATAGTTTTGTCTTTCTTTTCTATCAAATAGAAGAAAATGACATATATAAGAGATATATGAAAGATACATAATACAGAATAGAGTTTCCTAATAGAAAAATCAAAGTAATAACAACTGAACACTAATAATTCAATTGTCTATAATTCAATATCATTCAGTATTTACTCCCTGAAAATAAATTTGGAACTACATATTGAAACAGACCACCACCTGTCTGGGCAATCTACTGGACTTATTTTGGCATTCAGGCAAATATATATTTGTAAGAATAAGGGAAAGAAAAAAGACTTTCATCAGCCTTTTCAAAAGCAACTATTTATACTGAAAGTAAACAGAGTAATATCTTAAATATACCCAAGGAAATACATTGTGAATCAAGGACTTCAGATCCAGCAAATTGATTTTGAAGTATAAAGGCCACAGATACAGTTATCAACGTGTAAGAACTCAGAGACTATTGCTCCCAATAAATGGAAACATCATCTACCAATCTGCTCAAACCAAAATCTTTGTAATGCTTCTTGATGCCTTTGTTTTCCTCTCCTGCCTCATTTCCACTTCAATTGTAAGACATACTGTCTCTATCTTAAAAAAACCCTAAACTTGAATACCCCACATCCATTGTTGTCCTTTTATAACAAATAACCATATCTAGTTAGCATGACTCATTAGTCCCCTTATTTGTTTCTCTCTTTCCACCTTTGCCTCCCTCTAATCACTGGGACAGGGCTTGACCTCACTGCCCAGCTCTGCCCGACCCCTTCAGTTCAGATCAGTTGCTCAGTCATGTCCAACTCTCTGCGACCCCATGAATTGCAGCACACCAGGCCTCCCTGTCCATCACCAACTCCCGGAGTTCACTCAGACTCACATCCATAGAGTCAGTGATGCCATCCAGCCATCTCATCCTCTATCGTCCCCTTCTCCTCTTGCCTCCAACCCCTCCCAGCATCAGAGTCTTTTCCAATGAGTCACGTCTTCACATGAGGTGGCCAAAGTACTGGAGTTTCAGCTTTAGCATCATTTCTTCCAAAGACATCCCAGGGCTGATCTCATTCAGAATGGATTGGGTGGATCTCCCTGCAGTCCTAGGGACTCTCAAGAGTCTTCTCCAACACCACAGATCAAAAGCATCAATTCTTCGGCCCTCAGCCTTCTTCACAGTCTAGCTCTCACATGCATACATGACCACTGGAAAAACCATAGCCTTGACTAGACAGACCTTTGTTGGCAGAGCAATGTCTCTGCTTTTCAACATGCTATCTAGGTTGGTCATAACTTTTCTTCCAAAGACTAAGCGTCTTTTAATTTCATGGCTGCAATCACCATCTGCAGTGATTTTGGAGCACCAAAAAATAAAGTCTGACACTGTTTCCACTGTTTCGCCATCTATTTCCCATGAAGTGATGGGACCAGATGCCATGATCTTCATTTTCTGAATGTTGAGCTTTAAGCCAATTTTTCCACTCTCCACTTTCACTTTCATCAAGAGGCTCTTTGTTCCTCTTCACTTTCTGCCATAAGGGTAGTGTCATCTGCATATCTGAGGTAATTGATATTTCTCCCAGCAATCTTGATTCCAGCTTGTGCTTCCTCTAGCCCAGTGTTTCTCGTGATGTACTCTGCATATAAGTTAAATAAGCAGGGTGACAGTATACAGCCTTGACGTACTCCTTTTCCTATTTGGAACCAGTCTGTTGTTCCATGTCCAGTTCTAACTTGCTTCCTGACCTTCATATAGGTTTCTCAAGAGGCAGGTCAGGTGCTCTGGTATTCCCATCTCTTTCAGAATTTTCCACAGATTATTGTGATCCACACAGTCAAAGGCTTTGGCATAGTCAATAAAGCAGAAATAGGTGTTTTTCTGGAACTCTCTTGCTTTTTCCTTGATCCAGCAGATGCTGGTAATTTGACCTCTGTTTCCTCTGCCTTTTCTAAAACCAGCTTGAACATCTGGAAGTTCACAGTTCACGTATTGCTGAATCAAATCCCTTATGACTATACAGTGGAAGTGAGAAATAGATTTAAGGGACTAGATCTAATAGATAGAGTACCTGATGAACTATGGACTGAGGCTTGTGACACTGTACAAGAGACAGGGATCAAGACCATCCCCATGAAAAAGAAATGCAAAAAAGCAAAATGGCTGTCTGGGGAGGACTTACAAATAAATAGCTGTGAAAACAAGACAAGTGAAAAACAAAGGAGAAAAGGAAAGATATAAGCATCTGAATGCAGAGTTTCAAAGGACAGCAAGAAGAGATAAGAAAGCCTTCCTCAGCGATCAATCCAAAGAAATAGAGGAAAATAACAGAATGGGAAAGACTAGAAATCTCTTCAAGATAATTAGAGATATCAAGGGAACATTTCATGCAAAGATGGGCTCGATAAATGATAGAAATGGTTTGGACCTAACAGAAGCAGAAGATATTAAGAAGAGGTGGCAAGAATACACAGAAGAACTATACAAAAAAGATCTTCAAAACCAAGATATTCAGGATGGTGTGATCACTCACCTAGAGCCAGACATCCTGGAATGTGAAGTCAAGTGGGCCTTAGAAAGCATCACTATGAACAAAGCTAGTGGAGGTGATGGAATTCCAGTTGAGCTATTTCAAATCCTGAAAGATGATGCTGTGAAAGTGCTGCACTCAATATACCAGCAAATTTGGAAAACTCAGTAGAGGCCACACAACTGGAAAAGGTCAGTTTTCATTCTAATCCCAAAGAAAAGCCCAAACCCTTACCAAGTGTGAATTTCAATTGCTGACTAGGGCTTTACTGCAAATCACACAATTTTTCCCAACGCAGGCAACCATTACCTGACCATGGGGTTCTGTACCATACAAAAAAGCTGAATTGTAGAAACCCAATCCAGCATCTACAGAAGTTTCCTATCATACTCATTTGCCAAGAGGGAGAAACAGGCACCTGAAGCATAGATAACTAAATATATCCAAGTAATGAGTGAGTGAACAGTAAAATATGTGTCCTAATAAGAGTCAGAGAAAAGAACTTTTTGGAAGCAGATTGGACAAGTGTAAAACATATTACTTTGGGTTGAGACTAAAGGAAAAAAAACTAAAACATTCCATCTATTAGAAAAGTTTTTCTTTTTTACATTCACTTGTACTTGACTTAGTCATTTGGGCATCTTTAAAGTCAATAAATGGCTTTTGTAAAATTACATTTGGCACAAATGTATATTCAGTTCAGTTCAGTCACTCAGTCATGTCCGAATCTTTTCGACCCCGTGAATCACAGCACGCCAGGCCTCCCTGTCCATCACCAACTCCCGGAGTTCACTCAGACTCACGTCCATAGAGTCAGTGATGCCATCCAGCCATCTCATCCTCTGTCATCCCCTTCTCCTCCTGCCACCAGTCCCTCCCAGCATCAAAGTCTTTTCCAATGAGTCAACTCTTCGCATGAGGTGGCCAAAGTACTGGAGTTTCAGCTTTAGCATCATTCCTTCCAAAGAAATCCCAGGGCTGATCTCCTTCAGAATGGACTGGTTGGATCTCCTTGCAGTTCAAGGGACTCTCAAGAGTCTTCTCCAACACCACAGATCAAAGCATCAATTCTTCAGCACTCAGCCTTCTTCACAGTCCAACTCTCACATCCATACATGACTACTGGAAAAACCATAGCCTTGACTAGACAGACCTTAGTCTGCAAAGTAATGTCTTTGCTTTTGAATATACTATCTAGGTTGGTCATAACTTTTCTTCCAAGCAGTAAGTGTCTTTTAATTTCATGGCTGCAGTCACCATCTGCAGTGATTTTGGAGCCCCCCAAAATAAAGTCTGACACTGTTTCCACTGTTTCTCCATCTATTTCCCGTGGAGTGATGGGACCGGATGCCATGATCTTTGTTTTCTGAATGTTGAGCTTTAAGCCAACTTTTTCACTCTCCTCTTTTACTTTCATCAAAAGGCTTTTTAGTTCCTCTTCACTTTCTGCCCTAAGGGTGGTGTCATCTGTATATCTGAGGTAATTGATATTTTTCCCAGCATTCTTGATTCCAGCTTGTGTTTCTTCCAGCCCAGCGTTTCTCATGATGTACTCTGCATATAAGTTAAATAAGCAGGGTGACAATATACAGCCTTGACGTACTCCTTTTCCTATTTGGAATCAGTCTGTTGTTCCATGTCCAGTTTTAACTGTTGCTTCCTGGCCTGCATACAAATTTCTCAAGAGGCAGGTTATGTAGTCCGGTATTCCCATCTCCTTCAGAATTGTCCACAGTTTATTGTGATCCACAGTCAAAGGCTTTGGCATGTTAATTATGGGACTAATGCAGTGTCTGAGTGTAAACCATGAATCTTATGTTTTCAGTTGGCAATTTAATCTTAGTTTTGAAAATTTTTTCCTGTGAAATCACCATTTATCCTTGTAAGAGTTTTTCTTAGGGTCAACTGCTTTCCACTGTTTGGTATTAAGAATGCAAAAAGATGCTGGTTTTAGTTTAAAAATTATCAGTGTAATTAATCTTTATAAATGTACAGAATGGAGCATCTAGTAATGAAGCAATGAAAAAAACATAAATTTGCATAATTGACCAATTTGTTTCTATTACTTTGCATATAGCACTGAAGGACTTAAGGACTTCACAAATACACTACAATTATTTGAGTGGAATTTTGAGACTGTCCTAATTTTCCAAAGATTTGGGAAGAACTCCTAATTTGTAATATGTAGATGTTTTCTTCTTCTCTGATACTACACTATAAACAAAAAGTGCCTCTTGACTGGATGGTAATGACAATGCCAGTGCTGTTCAAGTTGACTTGAATGGGAGTTTAGAATGTTATACAGATATCAGAATAGACAGAGAAAAGTAAATATTTAAAGCTTTGTCTTTTCCTTGGAGAAATCTCCTTACAAAAATATTATTTTGCTATCAATAAGCAATTTGAAAATTCCAAAGATTTTCTGACTTACATTTTTGTGTTTCCTTTAGATAAGAAATGTTGAAACAAATCAATGTTTAGACAACATGGGCCGCAAGGAAAATGAAAAAGTGGGTATATTCAACTGTCATGGTATGGGAGGAAATCAGGTAAACTCCGTTTTTTATCAGCTTCATATTTGTGGGGGAAGATATTGTGTAAACTATCTAGGTAGATTATGGCTCACTGCTAATAACAGTGTCTTAGTAAATTGACAGGCATTCTAATCAAGACTTAATGTATGTCTTTAACATATAATAACTATGTTATTATTCCAAGTATTGTAAGAAAACACTGAAAAATTTAATAAGTAGGGCAACATCTTTAATTAGCCTAGAGTGAATGAGGGCAGCCAGATGTTTTAGACCTATTTCCTACTACCATGTATGAGAAAATGAGGACTGCATTTTGTTAACACAATCATATAAAATAATCACTCAACAATTATGGTTTCCTAATAGTGCTTACCCTGAATTTCTTCTTCAAATGTTTCTTGTCTATCATGTTTTCTATGACTTTTGGTAGTTTAATAAAATTTTAAGTGCAAAGATAAGCATGTTTGTTAACAACTTTGCTTTGGCTATCTGAAGATACCCTTCAGATGCATTATTTAAACAAGATTTATACTTAACTAAAATGCTAGGACACCTGTTTTGTGTGTGATGGTCCAATTAATTATCAGAAACATACCAGACTATAACAAGGATTCTTGTGCTTTCTTTAAGCAACGAAAAGCAGCACTGCAAGGTGGAAAAAGTAAAGGCTGCTTGGCTGTGAGTCTTGCTGCCACAGCCACTTTCAGAGGTTTAATTTGACGTTCATGGGAATTTATAACAAAGTACAGTTAAGAGATAGCTGCTCCTTGATAGACAAGTTGTCTAAAAGGGTCAAGGTGAAGCACATGAGTGAGCTGTTTATCTAGCGTTTTAGAGTGACCTGAGAAAGCAAAAATGATTCTGTTCAGCACAGCATGATGGTGATTATTTGTAATAGCTGAATGTATCAAGAATCCATAGAAAGATCTTCAGGATCAAGATGTCTGCTCACCTACTCCCATAAGTACATCAGAAATACATCTATAACTGTAACGATTCACACAGAACATCTACTGAATACTGGCAAAAGACCTCAGACTTCTGAAAGGGCAAGAACCCCTCCCATAACTGGATAGGACAAAAGAATAAAGGAAAAATAAAGTAGCCAAAATGGGAACTGCACCCCAGGGAGGAAGCTATGAAAGAGGAAAGCTTCTGCACCCAGGAAAGTCCCTTCTACAGTAGGAAGATCAGCTGGGATGGAGAGGAAGCTTTGGAGCCAGGGAGGAGAGGGCAGCAACTAGCCTGAGTAAGGCAAGATGAAGAGTAACCTGCACAGACAGATCAGTAAGACTGCCTTGTGCTCCTCAGCCTGAGATGCTTGTCTTGTCTGTATGGACAGGGACTGGGTGCTGAAGCTTGGGCTACAGAGGTCAGACTCAGGCAGAGGACAGGAATCGGCTGTGCAGAGACACCCTGCCAGAGTGGCAACCAAAGGTGTAATTGGAAGAAGCTTGGGGATGCCAGAGAGGCAAGGTGCCAGTGTTTCAGAAATACAGGAGGAGAGGGGTGGGACCGCCATAGGAGCTTTTTACCCTGTGCACACTCTTACGTAACAAGACACCAGCTACATGAGCTCCAGTGGTGGGCACAAGCGACCACTGCCACTAGGCCACCCACAGTCGCCAGTGACTGCCCCTGCTGCCCTGGGAGTGCTCTGGTTGCCACTGATGTTAGGAAACCCAGGAGCAGGTGCAAGCATTCTTCAATATCTGCCAATCAGGCAGTATGATATACGACATCAACAAACCAAAGAATAAAAACTAAATGACCATCTCAATAGACACAGAAAGAGGTTTTGACAAAAATGAACACCAATTTATGATGAAAACTCCCCAGAAAGTCATCATAGAGGGACCCTTCCTCAGCATAATAAAGGCCGTATATGACAAAGCCAGAGCTACCATCACTCTCAACTGTGGAAAACTGAAAGCATTTCCCCTGAGATCAAGAACAAGACAAGGAGGTCCACTATAGTTTTGGAAGATGATCAACATCACAGATTAAGGGAGAAATGCAAATCAGAACTACAATGAGGTTTAACCTCATACTGGGCAACTGGTAGGATACCCATCATCAAAGTCTATAATCACTAAATGCTGGAGAAGGTGTGGAGGGAAGGGAATCCTCCTACACTGTTGGTAGGAATGTAAACGGGTATAGCCACTATGGCGAACAACATGGGGATTTCTTTAAAAACTAAAAGTAGTTCTATTTAAGAAACTCCCATATTGTTCTCCATAGTGACAGTACCCACTTACATGATCCAGCAATCCCACTCCTGGGCACATATCTGGAGAAAATCTTACTCAAGTGATGCATACACCCCAGTGTTCACTACAGCACTAGCTACAGAAGCCAAAACATGGAAGCAACCAGAATGTCCATCGACAGAGGAATGGATAAACAAGATGTTGTACACATATACAATGAAGCCATAAAAGAGAATGAAATAATGTCATTTCCAGTAATGTGGATGGACCTAGAGGTTATCATAAATGAAGAAAGTCAGAGAAAGACAAATATACTATTGTTTAATGTGGAATATAAACAATATATGATGATACCAATGAACTTACATATAATACGGAAACAGGCTCATAACAAATTTCTAGTTACCAAAGGGAAAATGTGGGGTGGAGGGATAAATTAGGAGTTTGGGATTAACAAAAACACACTACTATACATAAAACAAATAATCACCAGAGACCTACTGTATAGCACAGAGTACTCTACTCAATATTCTGTAATAACCTATATGGGGGAAGAATCTGAAAAAGAAGATATGTATAAGTAAATCACTGCTGTATACCTGAAACTAACACAACATGTAACTCAACTATAAGATTTAAAGAAAAAAAAAGGATCCATAGGGAAAAAGCCAGAATGAAATGGCCCTGTTGAGTTTTGGCACCATACTTCAAATCAGACTTTTGTACAATTCAATGGAAAATACTAAAATGATGCTTCTCCTTAAAACTAAACAAAGACAGCTTAATTATTAAAATTTTAATTAGTACCTCACAGTTTAAACTTAAACAAGAAAGTATACGAGTCAAAACTTTACAGCATGTGGAAATGACTATGTGAAAGATGATGGAAACAACAACGTAGTCAGAACAATGACAGAGCATTCAAAAATGGTCCAGCTTATTATACTGATTCATGGTGAGTGTCAGAGGTTTCTATTACCAAAGTCATGATGAATTCAGCCCCAGTGGCCAAAGCTATCATGGGTCTAAATACACAGGGCTTTACTTTTTTCACATAGTATGAAATCTGAAAGTAGTCAGTTGTTGATAATTTGTTCAGGTCCTCAATAATTCCATCAAGAAACCAGATACTTTCTATCTTTCCATTCTTATAGTTAAGTTTTACCATCAGCTGGAGGGCTGCTGAAACTCCAGACATCATGTGTACATTCAAAGCAGGAAGAAGTGGGAATAGAGAAGAGTTGAAACAGCCATACCTGTCCTTCTATTAAGCAAAGCAGATGCCTTTCTAGAGGCTCAACACACCTCTATGTATGACTCTCTGGCCACAAATGTGTAATTTTGACACCTCATGACACAAATACACTAAATACATCATCTCACACTCACACGTAGCTTTTCCTCATAGTTTATTTATTGAGTAGACATTTAGAAGTGTCATCTCCCATAATGAGTTTCAACAGCTTATGAAAAAAGCTACTCATCACTTGCGCCATGATGACATGCAGAATTCTAAAAGAAAATATTATTTATGAGATTCAAATATAGATGAAAATGAGGGAGGAAGACCCTTCACGTGAATTATCCTCATGGATTCATTAAGATATCATCAGTTCAGTTCAGTAGCTCAGTCATGTCTGACTCTTTCCAACCCCATGGACTGCAGCATGCCAGCCCTCCCTGTCCATCACCAACTCCCGGAGTTTACCCAAACTCATGTCCATTGAGTTGGTGATGCCATCCAACCATCTCATCCTCTGCCGTCCCCTTCTCCTCCTGCCTTCAATCTTTCCCAGCATCAGGGGTCTTTTCCAATGAGTCAGTTCTTTGCATCAAGTGGCCAAAGTATTGGCATTTCAGCTTCAGCATCAGTCCTTCCAATGAACACCCAGGACTGATCTCCTTTAGGATGGACTGGTTGGATCTCCTTGCAGTCCAAGGGACTCTGAGAGTCTTCTCCAACAACACAGTTCAAACACACCAATTCTTCAGTGCTCACCTTTCTTTATACTCCAACTCTCACATCCATACATGACCACTGGAAAAACCATAGCCTTGACTAGACAGACCTTTGTTGACAAAGTAATGTCTCTGCTTTTTAATATGCTATCTAGATTGGTCATAACTTTCCTTCCGAGAAGTAAGCATCTTTCTAATTTCATGGCTGCAGTCACCATCTGCAGTGATTTTGGAGCCCCAAAAAATGAAGTCAGCCACTGTTTCCATTGTTTCCTTATCTATTTGCCATGAAGTGATGGGACCAGATGCCATGATCTTCGTTTTCTGAATGTTGAGCTTTAAGCCAACTTTTTCACTCTCCTCTTTCAAGTTCATCAAGAGGCTCTTTAGTTCTTCACTTTCTGCCCTAAGGGTGGTGTCATCTGCATATCTGAGGTTATTGATATTTCTCCCTGCAATCTTGATTCCAGCTTGTGCTTCCTCCAGCCCAGCATTTCTCATGATGTACTGTGCGTATAAGTAAATAAGCTAGGTGACAATATACAGCCTTGACGTACTCCTTTTCCTATTTGGAACCAGTCTGGTGTTCCTTGTCCAGTTCTAACTATTGCTATGGTTACTGTTCAAAAGGATATCCAGTCATATGGTTAAATTTGTCTAAATGACACAAAACACTTTGATCATAAATGCTTAAAATATTTTTTAAAATATTTAAATGTTTTCATATGTCCAGAATTCAAAAGCAGAGACATTACTTTGCAGACTAAGGTCCATCTAGTCAAGGCTATGGTTTTTCCTGTGGTCATGTATGGATGTGAGAATTGGACTGTGAAGAAGGCTGAGTGCTGAAGAATTGATGCTTTTGAA
>SJYF01001719.1:859803-873922 GCA_006410515.1 Procapra przewalskii
TTTTTTTTTTTTTTAATCTTTTGGTGGGAGGCTAAGTACAGATTGGTTCCAAAAAACTAAAAATTTTGGCTATCCCCTACACTGTTTTCATGACTTGTGAAATGATGATCTGATCACAACCATTTTATTTGCAAGTGATTTACAAATGCTAAATCTAGTCTCAGAGAAGCCAAAATTTGTATGCATTCCTAAGATATAAAACATGCTGGTTTAATAAATATGAGGAATTTAGAAAATTCAAGATCTTAATGGATGGGTCATCATTGGCAATCTGTTGTTATGCATAGCTGATATCTACAAATCTTGAATAATTTCCAATCAGTTGGGCAGCAGAAATTCAGTTAAAAGTATGTTTCAGGATTCAGCCACTCCCCACCATTTTTTCCCATTTTTCCTCAACATGTCAAAATATGGAATCGATAGAGTCAGCTACTATTCTGTAAAGCACACAAACTATGGTGTGACACACACTATGTTCAAGCTACTACTAGGCATAAGGCATGAATTTAAGCTACTGAATGAACACCAACAATGTGTTTTAAATAGTTTATCTATATTTGTGTCCAACTTTTCCCTTATATTATTCAATATATTCTAAAGGCAACTGTAATTGTATTTGTTTTTCTTTTTTTTTAAATCCTTCTGAAATACTAGTGATGCAGGACAGCTTCTCTGCTAACTATCTTTTAAGATAAAGACAATGTCTATTATATTTATTTCATCATTATATAAAGTTACCATTTTGCTTTTGTTTTTAGCTAGGTAGAACAAATCACTTAATATTAGGTTTTTAATAAGTATGAAAAAGGATGGAAAATTAGATAACTAAGGCTGTATCAATAATGGTTAAAAAATGAGATGTTCCTCATGCTTTTAATTTGGGGTAAAAATGAATGCAAGCTGTGTTTCAGTTGTACTTTTGGCTAAAAATATCACAAGTTGGAAAAAAGGACTTGATGATTTTTTTGGAGCTTTTGCTTTTTCAGCAGGTGTAGCCAGAGCTAAGGAGAAATAATTTCAAAACTGTCTTAGATATATGGTTGCCACACAGTTCTTTAACATTTATGAAAGTAGGCTGTGCATCAAGAATTGCACATTTCAATAATAAACAAAAGAATTACATATTTCAAATACTGTAAGCATTAATAAAAGGTATACTTGTTCCTTTGCTATAACTTTCAACATTCATACATTTTTGTAGAATTAAATACACCAATTTAGTTTTCCTTAGCTATATATTGTATTTTTTTAAGTTTTGTTAGCATTTAAACTAGACAAATAATCTCAGTATTTTAAGCTTATGTTCCATTTTGTAGATTTGAATAAATAGCACATGCCTAATATGGATATCTCTTGCCAGTAAGAAAATATTGCGGTCCCAAAACAATTCTGATACCAAAAATATATAAAACAGAAACACTAAAATATCCATGATTTTTTAATTTTTAATTTTATTTAAAACTAGTTCTCTTTCTGTTTTATAAAAATGACTTCAAACAGAAAAGTTAAAATGTTTGTTATTATGAAAATTATTTTTTCAGTATGAGTTCCAGAAAAACATCTATTTCTGCTTTATTGACTATGCCAAAGCCTTTGACTGTGTGGATCACAATCAACTGTGGAAAATTCTGAAAGAGATGGGAATACCAGACCACCTGACCTGCCTCTTGAGAAACTTGTATGAAGGTCAGGAAGCAACAGTTAGAACTGGACATAGAACAACAGACTGGTTCCAAATAGGAAAAGGAGTACGTCAAGGCTGTATATTGTCACCCTGCTTATTTAACTNATGCAGAGTACATCATGAGAAATGCTGGGCTGGAGTAAGCACAAGCTGGAATCAAGATTGCCGGGAGAAATAACAATAACCTCAGATATGCAGATGACACCACCTTTACGACAGAAAGTGAAGAAGAACTAAAACAGCCTCTTGATGAAAGTGACAGAGGAGAGTGAAAATGTTGCCTTAAAGTTCAACATTCAGAAAACGAAGATCATAGCATATGGTCCCATCACTTCATGGCAAATAGATGGGAAAACAGTGGAAACAGCGACAGACTTTATTTTGGGGGGCTCCAAAATCACTGTACATGGTGATTGCAGCCCCGAAAGTAAAAGACGCTTACTCCTTGGAAGGAAAGTTATGACCAACCTAGATAGAATATTAAAAAGCAGACATTATTTTACCAAAAAAGGTCCATCTAGTCAAGGCTATGGTTTTTCCAGTGGTCATGTATGGATGTAAGAGTTGGACTATAAAGAAAGCTGAGAGCAGAATTGATGCTTTTGAACTGTGATGTTGGAGAAGACTCTTGAGAGTCCCTTGGACTGCAATGAGATCCAACCAGTCCATCCTAAAGGAGATCAGTCCTGGGTGTTCATTGGAAGGACTGATGCTAAAGCTGAAACGCCAATACCTTGGCCACCTGATGCAAAGAGCTGACTCATTTGAAAAGACCCCTATTCTGAGAAAGATTGAGGGCAGGAGAAGGGAATGACAAAGGATGAGATGGTTGGCTGGAATCACCAACTCAATGGACATGAATTTGGGTAGGCTCCGGGAGTTGGTGATAGACAGGGTGTCCTGGTGTGCTGCAGTTCATGGGCTTGCACAGAGTCAGACACGACCGGGCGACTGAACTGAACTGATGTTTTATACCCAATTCCTTGACTCCTGTGCTGGAGTCCTAAAAGACAGTCTGCCAGAGTTTGGAGGGGAGGACGGAGGCTACCCACACTATAGTGAAGTGTGATTTCCCAGGATCAACCCTACATACCTAGCCACACACAGAATCAAGGAAGAAATAACAAAGTATCATTTGCTATGGTAAAAGAAAGAAGAGAGGAAAGGAGAGAGGAAGGACTCTAATATGGTCTATTTTTATAACTTTATTCTGAAAAAAAAAAACACCTATAACATTGTATTTCTATGAATTCCAAAGTTCCAGTACTTTTTCTACAACTGTCAGTAAGTGTTAATATAGCCTAGACTTTATATATTAAATCCAAAAAGGCCCTTCTTGGCTTTCTGTAATCTGATGGGATTCCACATTATACCTATCTTCTATCTGCTATGTTACTTTCTGTTACTCTTGTCTAGGAGAAAAACCTCGTCTTTCAAGTACAAGCCATGTTAACCTTAGGTTTCTGTAGTTGTATAACTCACCATGTTTTGCTTTTCTTTAGCACCTGGCAGAAACAGAATGAAATTGCAAGCTCAACAATGGCACTCTCCTGCCTCCTCCTCAGACACTATTCATATCTCTAATATCTCATGCTTTCTAACACAATGGTGATTTTTTCCACATGTCAGAGGATATTAATTACCAAGCTCAGTTTTGACTCTCAGAAAGAGTCGGCAGTTGGCAGATAGTTGACTGAATTTCTGCTGAGAAATCTCAACAACAGTGAAAACCTTGATAAACACGCAAGAATCTGTTTCACAGTTTTCTGTCACTGAGACACATGAACTTAGTGCAGCAATCCATACTCATCTACCATGTGATAACTTGTATAAACAGAACCTCAGGTATCAACACCGCCTAGATGACTGAGCTCACAACTGAAAGTAGCCCTCACAGAGATGAATGACACCTGTGCTTGTTTAGCTGCTGAGCTCTCAGCTTGATTTCTCTGTATATACTTGAGGCCTTCAAAGGATGACATGGAGTTACACAACATATGTAAAAGCATTTCAAAGTTCCTCCCTCTAATTCTATGAACCAAACTGAATGGTGGGTGAATCCATTTTTCTCACGCACTGAGCTTTTGAAAACTCTGGTTTCCATTAGCAGAAATGGAAGCATTTGACTAAGCAGATCACCATCTCTCCCTTTAATATATATTTTCTTCATTTCTCAGTTTCACTCCTACTAACTGGTCAACTGATTTAAGTGTCCTTTCTAGACTTGCTGTTTCTCCCATCTCTTAATTCTGGAATGCTTCAAGGTGCAATCCTGGCCATCTTCTCTATTTACTTTCACTCCCTTGGTGATCTCATGCAGAAACATGAATTTGGATACCTCCTTTATGTTGCTCGGACTTCCTCTGTGGCTCAGCTGGTAAAGAATCTGCCTGCAATGTGGGAGACCTGGGTTTGATCCCTGGGTTGAGAAGATCCCCTGGAGAAGGGAAAAGCTACCCACTCCAGTTTTCTGGCCTGGAGAATTCCAAGGACTGTATATTCCATGGGCTCACAAAGAATCAGACATGACTGCATGACTTTCACTTCTCTTTTATGCTGCTCACAGTGAAGTGTCTCTTCCCAGGTCATAACCTGCTTCAGCATCTCCAACTGGATGACTAATAGATATCTCAAACTTAGGATATCCAAGTCTGATCTCTTAACTTCATCCTACAAATCTGTTCAACCCAAAGAGATTTTCCCATCTCAATGGATGACAACTCTATTCTTCCAGTTGTTCAATATCTAAAAATCTTGGTGTCCTTGAATCCTTTATTAGAAAATCATGTTGATTCCAACTTCACAGTATTTCCTGAGTCCACTCACTTCTTAACACCCCCACTGCTACCACCCTGGTACAAGTTGTCATCTGAATCTCTGCAGTAGTCTTCTAATTGGTTACAACCTTGCCTCTTCCACATCTATTCTCTCAAGGAACCAGAATAATGATATAAAAGGTAACCTAGATATGTCCTTCCTCTGCTCAAAACCCTCCAGTGGCTTCTTCTTTTGTACAGAGTAAAAGCCTAAAAGGATCTGCATGATCTACTCCTTGTTAAATCCTAATTGCCTTTCATATAACATTTCCCCTTGTTCAGTTCATCCTAATCACTCTCCTTGCCAGTTCTTTGAACAAGTTAGGTGTGCTCTTGATTTAGAATCTCTCCCTGGAATACTTGTTTCTAGATATCCACATGCCAACTCCCTCACCTTGAAGTGAAGTGAAAGTTGCTTAGTTGTGTCCGACTCTCTGTGACTCCATGGACTATACAATCAAAGGAATTCTCCAGGCCAGAATACTGGAGTGGGTAGCCATTCCCTTTCTACAGGGGAGATTCCCAACCAGGGATTGAACCCAGGTCTCCCGCATTGCAGGCAGATTCTTTATCAGCTGAGCCATAGCTTATATTCTCAATTGGATTTCCCATGCACCATTTTAAACGCTAGAGCCTACCTTTCCTCTCTCATCAAGATATGCCAATCCATAACCCTGCTTCAATTTCTTCATCCCATAGCCCTTATCACCTGATACTGTATTATAAAATTTACTTATTTATTTATGGTTTCCTTTACTGTGCAAATATATTTAAGTTTAATCAGGTCCTGTTTATTTTTGTTTTTATTTCCATTACTCCAGGAGAAGGACTTCAAAAGATCTTGCTGCAATTTATGTCAGAGTGTTCTGCCTTTATTTTCCTTCAAGAGTTTTATAATATCTAGCCTTACATTTAGACCTCCAATCCATTTTGAGCTTATTTTTGTGCATGCTGTAAGAGAGTACTCTAATTCATTCTTTTACATGTAGCTATCTATTTTTTCCAGAACCACTTATTAAACAAACTGTCTTTCCTCCAACATGTATTCTTGAATATTTTGTCATACATGATATGACCATAGGTGAGTGTCATTATTTCTGGACTTTTATCCTGTTCCATTGATCTATATTTGTTTTTGTGGCAGTACCATACAGTTTGGATGACTGTAGCTTTGTAGTCGAGCCTGAAGGCAAGGAGTCCGATTCCTCCAGCTCCATTTTTCCTTTTCAAGATTGCTTTGGCTATTTGTGGTCCTTTGTGTTTCCACATAAATTGTACAATTTTATTATAATTCTGTGAAAAAAAATGCCATTGGTAATCTGATAGAGCTTGCACTGAATCTGTATAGACTGTGTTGGGTAGTACAGTTATCTTGATTATATTGATTCTTCCAATCCAAGAACCATGATATATTTCTCCATCTGTTTGCATCATCTTTGATTTCTTTCCTATCAGAGTTTTCTGAGTACAGGTATTTTGCCTCCTTAGGAAGGTTTATTCCAAGGTGTTTTATAATTTTTGATATGATGGTAAATGAGATTGTTTCCTTGATTTCTCATTCTGATCTTTTATTGTTAGTGTATAGGAATACAAGAGATTTCTGACCTAATTAAATCACTATGCATAAAAAGGAAACCATAAGAAAAATTAAAAGACAACTCTCAGAAAGGGAGAAAATATTGTCAGTTGCAAACAAAGCAACCAACAACATACTCATCACCAAAATACACAAACAGCTCATGCAACTCAATATAAAAAAATCAACCCAATCAAAAAATGGGCAGAAGATTCTAACAGACATTTCTCCACTGAAAATATGCAGATGGCTGAAAAGCAAATGAAAAGATGCTCATCATAGAGACATGAATTCTAAAACTACGATAGGTTATCACCTCACATCAATCAGAATGGCCATAATCAAAAACTCTACAAACAATAAATGCTGAAGAGGATGTGAAGGAAAGGAAACCCTCTTAAAGTATTGTTGGGAATGTAAACAGGTACAGCCACTATGGAGAACAGTGTGAAAGTTCATTTAAAAACTAAAAACTCAACTACCATATGATCCAGCAATCCCACTCCTGTGCATATATCTGGAGAAAACCATACTTTGAAAAGATACATGCACCCCAATGTTCACTGAAGCACCATTCACAATAGCTAAGACACGGAAGCAACAAAAATCTCTATCAATAGAGGAATAGATAAAGAGTTATAGCATGCATGCACAAGTGCACACACACACCCCTTGAAGGAGGAAATGGCAACCCACGAATATTCTTGCCTGGAAAATTCCTTGGACAGAGAAGCCTGGAGGGCTACATTCCACAGGGTCGCAAAGAATAAGGCATAACTGAACACGTGCACACACAAACATACACACACACACACAAACACACACACACAGTGGAATATTACTCAGCCATAAATAAGAATAAAATAATGTCATCTGCAGAAACACCAGTGGAACTAGAGATCATTATGCTAAGTGAAGGCAGATAGACAAATATCATATGATAGTGCTTATATGTGAACTCTAAAAAATGGGAGGATAGAACAAATGAACTTATCTACAAAACAGAAACAGAGTTACAGATGCAGAAAACAAATTCATGGTTACCAGAGGGTTAGGGAGGGTAGGGATAAATTGGAAGATTGGGATTGAGATATACACACTACAATATATAAAAGAGATAACTTGTAAGAATCTACTGTATAGCAAAGGGAACTCTACTCAATACTCTTTAAAGTCCTATATGGGATTTCCAGGTGACACTAGTGGTAAAGCAGGAGATAAAAGAGACATAAGTTCGATCCCTGGGTTCAAAAGATCCCTGGAGGAGGCATGGCAACCCACTCCAGTATTCTTGCCTGCAGAATCCCATGGGCAGATAGCCTGGGAGGCTATGATTCATAGCATCACCAAAAAATAAAAAAAAAAAACAAAAACAGGCACGACTGAAGCAACTAAACACACACACACAGAAAAAGAATCTACAAAATAGTGTTTATATATACATATATATATATATATACACACATATAATAAGTGATTTACTTTGCTGTATACTGGAAACAAACACAACATTATAAATCTACTGTACTCCAATGAATTTTTTTAGAAAAATATAAAATTTACTTATTCTTTAAAAAGAATAAGCAAAATTTACTTATTTATTGCCTGTGATATTCATGTCCTTATTGCTTCCTTCTCTCCACAGCCTCCAGTCCCATCAAGTACTCACCACTTGAATCCTGAACCCTTGCATTGAGGGCAGATTCTTTACCAACTGAGACACCGGGGAAGCCCAGAAGGAACCTACCTCAACAAAATAAAGGCCATGAAGGTGGCACTAGTGATAAAGAACCTGTCTGCCAACACAGCAGACTTAAGAGATGCAGGTTCAATCTCTAGGCTGGGAAGATCCCTGGAGGGGGCATGAATATCCACTCCAGTATTCTTGCCTGGAAAGTCTCATGGACAGAGGAGCCTGGCAGGCTACAGTCCATAGCATCACAGAGTCAAACATAACTGAAACAACTTAGCACACACACATGGTAAACCTACAGCTAACATCATTCTAAACTGTGATAATCTGAAAATATTAACTATAAGACCAGAAACAAGACAAGGATGTCCATTCTTGTCATGGTTATCCAACAGAGTTTTGGAAGTCCTAGCCATAGCAATCAGAGAAGAAAACAAATAAAAGGAATACAAATCAATAAAGAAGTAAACCTGTCACTGTTTATAGGTAACATGACACTATACATAGAAAATTCTGATGATGCCACCAGAAAACTACTAGAGCTCAAAGAATTCCGTAAAAGTTGCAGGTACCAAAGTAATACATAGAGGAGATCAGGTTTCACCTTTAAGTGTTTCAAACTGAGTTGGGAGAGTGAATTTCTGCAGTGGGTGCTGGACTGCCCTGGGGTGTGGGGAGACTAAGGGATCCACACTCAAGTCACCACTTTGCCACTTTGAGTCTTGGTGCCGTGCTGTCTCGTAGCCCTCAGGCTGGTGGCCTTGCTCATGTCAGGTGTCTGGAGACAGGTTCTGAGGATCAGTGTCCTGAAGACTGATGGAGCTTCTACTCCAGGTTCAAGGGCAGTGGTCCTCAGGAGACCCCAACACTTCACATCTCCAGTTGGTATAACACATGACTCAAAGATCAAGCCCAGAGCCTTGGGAGTGGGAGCACTGACTCCAAGACCCTAGACTATCAGAGAACTAACCCTAGGGAGTATCAAATAGTGAGAACTCACACAAAGGAAACCACCTGAATACAAGACCGACATCACCCAACTGCCAGTAGCACTCTGTGCAAAATGCCTCATTTAAACAAACAAAACAAAAATACAAACCCAATCATCACCAGACAGGATTACCACCTCACTCAGCCTTGCCCATCAGAGGAAAAACAAACAAAAACTCAGCATAAATCTCACCCTGTACAAAGGTCACACAAAGGACTGGACCAACCTTAGGAGGGCAGAAACCAAAAGGAAGAAAGAATTTAACCTTCTTCAAGGAAAGAATTCAACTTTACTCGAAGCCTAGGGAAAGGAGACTTCAAACACAGTAAGTTTCAACAAAATAATGAAAAGGCAGAGAAATACTGAGCAAATGAAGGAATAAACTAGAAACATAGAAGTCCAAATAAATTAAAGGGAAGTAGGCAAACTACCTGAAAAAGAAGAGTAGTGACAGTAAAGATGACCAAAATCCTTGAAGACAAAATGAAGAAATGCAAGAATCAATTAACAAAGATCCAGAAAGATCAAAGAATAAACATACAGATACAAACAACACAATTACTGAAATTAAAAATACTCTAGAGGGAATCAATAGCAGAATATCTGAAGCAGAGGAACAGATTAGTGAGCTGGAAGATAAAATGGTGGAAATAACTTCTGAAGAGCAGAATAAAGTAAAAAGAATGAAAAAAACTGAGGAAAGTCTCGGAGACATCTGGGACCATATCAAACACACCAACATTCAAATTATTGGGGTCCCAGTAAAAGAAGAGAAAAAAAAAGGGCATGAGAAAAAATTTGAAGAGATTACAGTTGAAAATTTCCCCAACATGGAAAAGTAATTAGACAATCAAGTCCAAGAGGCACAAAGAGTCCCATACAAGATAAACCCAAGGAGAAACACACCAAGACACATACTAATCAAAGTAACAAAGACTAAACACAAAGCAAGAATATTAAATGCAGCAAGGGAGAAGCAATAAGTAACATACAAGGGTAACCCCATACACTGAACTGCTGATCTTTCAGCAGAAACTCTGCAGGCCAGAAGGAAAAGGCAGGATATATTTAAAGTACTGAAAGGGAAAAATCTGCAACCAAGTTTACTGTACCTGGAAAGGATGTCATTCAAAATTGATGGAGGAATAAAAAGCTTTTCAGACAAGCAAAAGTTAAAGAGAATTCAGTACCACCAAACAAGCTTTACAACAAATGTTGAAGGGATTTATACAGTCAAGAAATACAAGAGAAAAAAAAATCTACAGAATCAACCCAAAACAATTAAGAAAATGGCAATAAGAACATATATCAATAATTACTTTAAATGTAAATGGATTAAATACTCCAACCAAAAGACACAGCCTGGCTAAATGGATATAAAAATGAAACCCATAAATATGCTGTCTACAAGAAACCACTTCAGACCTCAAGATGCATATAGTCTGAAAGTGAGAGGATGGAAAAATATATTCCATGCAAATGGGAAGGAAAAGAAAGTTGGAGTAGCCATCCTCATATCAGAAAAAATAGGCCTTAAAATAAAGAAGATTATAAGAAATAAGGAAGGACACTAAATAATGATCAAGGAATCAATCCAAGAGGAAGACGTAACAATTTTAAGTATCTCTGCACTTGACATTGGAGAAGAAAATGGCAACCCACTCAGTACTATTGCCTGGAAAATCCCATGAACAGAGGAGCCTGTCCATTGGGTAATAAAGAGGCGGACACGACTGAGTGACTTCACTTTATGCACCCAACATAGGAGCACCTCAATACATAAGACAAACACTAACAGACTTAAAAGGAGAAATTGACATTAGCACAGTAATAGTAGCAGACTTTAACACCACACTCACACCAATGGACAGATCATCAAAACAGAAAATTAATAAAGAAGCACAAGTCTTAAATATACATTAGATGAGATGGATCTTATTGATATCTTCAGGACATTTAATCCAAATGCAGAAGAATGCACCCTCTCAAGTGCACATGGAACATTCTCCAGGGTAGACCACATCTTGGGTCACAAATCAAGCCTCAGTAAATTTAAGAAAATTAAAATCCTATCAAGCATCTTCTCCAACCACAAGGCTATGAGACTATATATCAATTACAAGAAAAAAAAAACCTGTAAGAAAGACAAACACATGGCGATTAAATAACACATTTATAAATAACCAACAGATTGAAATCAAAAGGGAAATCCAAAAATTTCTAGAAATAAATGACAAAATGCAACAACTCAAAACCCATGGGATGCAGCAAAAGCAGTTCTAAGAGGGAAGTTTATAGCAATATAACCCTACCTCAAGAAACAAGAAAAGCATCAAATAGACAACCTAACTTTATACCTAAAACAACTGGAAAAAGAGCAAAAAAACCTCCAAAATTAGTACGAGGAAAGAAATCATAAAGATATGAGCACAAATAAATGAAAAATAAATGAAAGAAACCATAGTAAAAATTCATAAAACTAAAAGCTGGTTCTTTGAGAAGATAAACAATATTGACAAACGTTTAGCCAGACTCATCAGGAAAGAGAGAGAGAGAAGAATATCAACAAAATTAGAAATGAAAATGGAGAGATTACAACAGACAATGAAGAAATACAAAGGATTATAAAAGACTATTATGAACAACTATATGGCAATAAAATGGATAACCTGGAAGAAATGGACAGATTCTTATAAAGGCTCAATCCTCTAAGACTGAACCAAGAAGAAACAGAAATTATGAACAACCTAACTGCAAGCACTGAAATTGAAGCTATGAACAAAAATCTCCCAAAAAACAAAATCCCAGGACCAGATGGCTTCACAGGAGAATTCTATCAAAAATTTAAAGAACTAATGCCTATCCTTCTAAAACTCTTTCAAAAAATTCCGGAGGAAGGAACACTTCCCAACTCATTCTACAAGTCCATCATCATCCCCTGATACCAAAACCAGACAAAGACAACACACAAAAAAGAAAACTACAGGTCAATAACACTGATGAACATAGATGCAAAAATCCTCAACAAATTTTAGCAAACAGAATTCTGCAACACACAAAAAGGTGATACACCATGATCAAGCTGGGTTTATTCTAGGAATGCAAGGATTCTTCAATATATGCAAATCAATCAATGTGATATATTATATTAACAAACTGAAAGATAAAAATTATAATCTCAATAGGTACAGGAAAAGCCTTTTACAAAATTCATCACCCATTTATGATGAAAACTCTTCCAAAAATGGGCACAGAAGGGACCTATCCAACATAGTAAAGGCCGTATATGATAAGCATACAGCGAACATTATTCTCAATGGTGAAACACTGAAATCATTCCCCCTAAGATCAGGAACAAGACAAAGGTGTCCATGTTCACCACTGTTATTCTACATAGATCTGAAGTCTTGGCTACAGCAATCTGAGAAGAAAAAGAAATAAAAGGAATCAGATCAGAAAAGAAGTAAAACTCTCACTGATTGCATATGACATGATAGTGTACACAGAAAACCCTAAAGATAGTATCAGAAAATTACTAGAACTAATCAGTGAACTTAGCAAAGTTGCAGGACACAAAATCAATACACAGAAATCACTTTCATTTCTATATACTAAGAAATTAAAGAATCAATCCCATTCACCACTGCAACAAAAAGAATTAAATATCTAGGAATAAACTTACCTAAGGAGACAAAAGAACTGTGCACAGAAAATTATTAGACAGTGATGAAAGAAATCAAAGATGACATAAACAGATGGAGAGATATTCCATGTTCCCAGAGAATCAAGACTGTGAAAATGACAATACTACCAAACACACTCTACAGATTCAAAGCAATCCCTATCAAATTACCAATGGCATTTTTCACAGAACTAGAACAAAAAAGTTCACAATTCACATGGAAACACAAAAGACCCCAATAGCCAAAGCGGTCTTGAGAAAAAAGAATGGAGCTGAGGAATCCACCTTACTGACTTCAGATTTTACTCCAAAGCTACAGTCATCAGGACAGTATGGTACTAGCACAAAAACAGAAATATAGACCAATGACAAGATCGAAAGCCTAGAAATAAACCCATGCACCTATTTTTGACAAAGGAGGCAAGAATATACAATGGGGCAAAGACAGCCTCTTCAATAAATGGTGCTGGGAAAACTGGACAGCTACAGGTAAAAGAATGAAATTAGAATACTTCACAACACCATACACAAAGATAAACTCAAAATTGATTAAAGACTTAAATGTAAGGCCAGAAACTATAAAACTCTTGGAGTAAAACATAGGCAGAACACTCGATGACACAAATCAAATCAAGATCCTTTATGACGCACCTCTTAAAGTAATGGAAATAAAAACAAAAGTAAACAAGAGGGACCTGATTAAACTAAAAAGCTTTGGCATAGCAAAGGATAGCATAAGCAAGGTGAAAAGACAACCCTCAGAATGGGAGAAAATAATAGTAAATGAAACAACTGACAAAGGATTAATTTCCAAAATATACAAGCAGTTGATACAACTCAATACCAGAAAAACAAACAACCCAATCAAAAAGTAGGAAAAAGACCTAAACAGATATTTCTCCAAAGAAGACATACAGATGGCTATCAAACACATGAAAAGATGCTCAACACTGCTCATTATTAGAGAAATGCAAATCAAAACCACAATATCACCTCACTCCAGTCAGAATGGCCACTATCAAAAGTCTACAAACATTAAATGCTGGAGAGGGTGTGGAGAAAAGGGAACACTCCTGCACTGTTGGTAGGAATGTAAACTGATACAGTCACTGTGGAAGACAGTATGTTGTTTCCTTCAAAACATAGGAATAAAACCACCATATGACCCAGCAAGCAATCCCACTCCTAGGCATATACCTTGAGGAAGCCAAAATTGAAAGAGACACATGTTTCCCATTGTTCACTGAAGCACTATTTACAATAGCTAGAACATGGAAGCAACCTAGATGTCCATCGACAGATGAATGGATAAAGAAGTTGTGGTACATATACACAATGGAATATTAGCCATAAAAAGGAACACATCTGAGTCAGTTCTAATGAGGTGGATGAACTTACAACCTGTTATACACAGTGAAGTGACTCAAAAAGAGAAAGATAAATACCATATTCTAATGCATATATATGGAATCTAGAAAAATGGTACTGAAGAATTTATTTACATGGCAACAATGGAGAAACCGACATAGAAAATAGACTTATGGATATTGGGAGAGGGGAGGAGAGGGTGAGATGTATGGAAAGAGTAACATGGAAACTTACATTACCATATGTAAAATAGATAGCCAATGGGAATTGGCTGTATGGCTCAGGAAACACAAACAGGTGCTCTGTATC
>SJYF01001719.1:1050851-1069282 GCA_006410515.1 Procapra przewalskii
TGTTCCTTGATCATGTTTTTGTTTCTCTTATTGATAATTTTGAATATTTATAATTTCATTATTTAAATTAATCTACCTTACAAATCTTGTATTTGTTTCTCTGTAATACACAATTAGATTTCTATTTAGTATACTACTTTATGCTCCACATCTTATAATTTAAATGTATAAAACCCTTACATTACTAAAGTCTGTTGTTTTTGCCAAATCTTATTCATAGTGATCATTCTATATCTGTGTGAATAGTCAGCTTATATTTAATTGCATAACAAACCACTAAATGTCTGAATTATGAATCTTAGAGACTTTTTTTTTGTACTCTGACTCTATTTCAGAATAGATGTAGCTCCAGTCCATTCCCTCTGTTGGGAAACAAATGGTCTTTCAGTTCAATTCAGTTCAGTCCCTCGAGTGTCCGACTCTTTTCGACCCCATGAATCACAGCATGCCAGGCTTCCATGACCATCACCAACTCCAGGAGTTCACTCAGACTCACGTCCATCAAGCTGGTGATGCCATACAGCCATCTCACCCTCTGTCGTCCCCTTCTCCTCCTGCCCCCAATCCCTCCCAGCATTAGAGTCTTTTCCAATGAGTCAGCTTTTCCCATGAGGTGGTCAAAGTACTGGAGTTTCAGCTTTAGCATGATTCCTTCCAAAGAGAACCAAGGGCTGATCTCCTTTAGAATGGACTGGTTGGATCTCTTTGCAGTCCAGGGGACTCTCAAGAGTCTTCTCCAATACCACAGTTGGAGAAGTTCAAAAGCATCAGTTCTTTGGCACTCAGCCTTCTTCACAGTCCAGCTCTCTCATCCAAACATGACTACTGGAAAAACCATAGCCTTGACTAGACGGACCTTTTTTGGCAAAGTAATGTCTCTGCTTTTGAATATGCTATCTAGGTTGGTCGTAACTTTCCTTCCAAGGAGTAAGCATCTTTTAATTTCATGGCTGAAGTCACCATCTGCAGTGATTTTGGAGCCCCAAAAAATAAAGTCTGACACTGTTTCCACTGTTTCCCCATCGATTTCCCGTGAAGTGATGGGACCAGATACCATGATCTTAGTTTTGTGAATGTTGAGCTGTAAGCCAACTTTTTCACTCTCCTCTTTCTCTTTCATCAAGAGGCTTTTTAGTTCCTCTTCACTTTCTGCCTTAAGGGTGGTGTCATCTGCATATCTGAGATTATTGATATTCCTCCCAGCAATCTTGATTCCAGCTTGTGCTTCTTCCAGTCCAGCGTTTCTCATGATGTACTCTGCATAGAAGTTAAATAAGCAGGGTGACAGTATACAGCCTTGATATACTCCTTTTCCTATTTGGAACGAATCTGTTATTCCATCCCAGTTCTAACTGTTGCTTCTTGACCTGTATATAGGTTTTTCAAGAGGCAGGTCAGGTGGTCTTGTATTCCCATCTCTTTCAGAATTTTCCACAGTTTATAGTGATCCACACAGTCAACGGCTTTCGCACAGTCAATAAAGCAATCATAGATATATTTTCTGGAACTCTCTTGCTTTTTCCATGATCCAGCGGATGTTGGCAATTTGATCTCTGGTTCCTCTGCCTTTTCTAAAACCCGCTTGAACATCTATCTGGAAGTTCACTGTTCATGTACTGCTGAAGCCTGGCTTGGAGAATTTTGAGCACTACTTTACTAATGTGTGAGATGAGTGCAATTGTGCGGTAGTTTGAGCATTCTTTGGCATTGCCTTTCTTTGGGATTGGAAATGGTCTTTAGCTTCTATTTTAAGAATCTGATTTTTATGGGGCATACCATCTACCCAATCTTGCTTGATTTCAAAGTCTAGTCTCCTGTTCATAGTATGGCTGTTAAATCAGAAATTTCTCATCATGGATACTGGTACATCTCTGAAAAAAGATTAAAATTCTTGTTTCCACTCCCTTGTTATTTTTGACCCTTGGGCATATCACTTAATTTGGGAGAATGTTTGTCGTATTTGTTTTAGTATTTCTAGATATCTTAGAGTTGGAAGAATTTTTAATCATCCTGATTCCTAAGTTATCAGAATAGATACCAGTCTTATGTGTTCCATTTAAAAAAGTAACCACATTAGGTGTGTGTGTGTGTGAGTGCACGCGCACACATGTGCTCAGTTGCTCAGTCTGACTCTTTTTGGCCCCATGGACTGTAGTCCACCAGGCTTCTCCACCTATGGAATTCCCAGGCAAGAATGCTAGAGTGGGTTGTTATTTCCTACTCCAGGGGATCTTCCCCACTCAGGGACTGAACTCACGTCTCTTGCATCTCCTTCATTGGCAGGCAGATTCTTTATCACCAACAACACCTGGACTGTCTAATCACATCAGGAAGTGTAACTAAATATGAAAGTGTTCAGAAGCACAGAATGTAATGCAGGTACTAACTGTTTAGATCCTCACTCTGATCCTATCACTTAGTTTTATGATCTTTGATACATTGCTTAACCTTTCTGTGCCTTTATCTCCTCATCTGTAAAATGAGGATGATGACTTATGGATTAAACTGAGAAGTGATTCGTAAGACCAGCATTGTCTATGTGTGCATTAAGTTTTAAATAAGTATTACTTAATCAGCACATCTTTTGTAAGTAGAATCACTAAAATACTTGCACAGGAGTTGAAAATGAAATTATCATCTACTGTACAGCTGGTCTGAATGAGGCACTATGTATCTTCTCTACTATGGTGACAAACATAATTCTCACAAGTCTATTATGTATGCATGTATATTTTATTCCTGTTATATCTATGAAGAAAATTGCTCACCCCTAATTCACACAGCTTCTGCATAGTTGAGTAAGAATGAAATCCAGGTTTGTCTTGCTCCAGGGTTTAAATCTGACAACAGATTTAAGTACAAGTCTAGACTCCATCAGTCACCAGTATCCAATACTCATACTTTCTATGTGCCAATTACTGTTTAGGAGCCTTTGACTCATCTCTTTACCATAATACAGGTGTGGAAAATGGACTATCATTTTCATCACTCCATTTTATGAATGAGAAAACTAGAGAACAGAGAGTTTGAGTAACTTTCATGAGTCATTCAGTAAATGCAAAGTAGAGAAAAATTTGAACCCAGAGTGTCTACTTCTCAAGTCCATACTTTATTAATCTGTGCTCTAGAACTTGTTCAAGCATGCTATTCTGCCCGAACGTTAGATTCCTTATCTCTAATATGAAGATTAATGTATTTTAAGAGATTTTTGTGAGAGGATTTAATAACATCATACAGATGAAAGTTTTTTTAAACTATAGCACCTTCAAATGAAGGTTTTTACATGACAGATTTTTGTACTATAGGCAACAATTTAAGCTCATAAAATGAATAAATTGAAATCTTGATAGCTTAATGTTTACTTTGGATTTTCTTCCAAAAGAGATTGTCAACATTGAGATGATAATTTCATCAGCTTTTGTGAAAAAATTGAATTTCATCAGAGTGATCCCATCCTGACTATCATTTATAAATATTTACTTGTGTCTTCCCCTTTCATTATAACAATGACTAATCATGCATCAACTGATCTTGATTATATGAGTGATTTACAAAACATTGAATTATTTTACATGATTGAGGGTTTGGATATTGAAGGGAGTTGAAAATTGACAAAAGAGGCACCTGTAAATGGAAGAGATTAGAAATTGTACTGTTCATGTTTGAAATTTGAGGGCCAAACATAGATATGGATATATTATAAGTATTTGCATAAACTTCTAATTCCAGTCCCTTCAACTTTCCATGATAGGAAGTATCTATACAGATATCGCTACTGCTGCTTTGTAGCTAAGTTGTCTCCAACTTTCTTGTGACCCCAGGGACCGTAGCCTGCCAGGCTCTGTCCATGGGATTCTCGAGGCAAGAATACTGGAGTGGGTTGCCATTTCCTTCTCCAGGGGCTCTTCCCAATCCAAGGATTATTGAAGGTCAATTATAATAGTGTTTAGCTGCAAGGCACCCATCAGAAAACTGCTAAAACACCTTGATTATGATGCAAACAATTATGAATATAAACAATAGCAGTTTATAGAATAGGTATGAAATTCCTCTTTTATATACTTTACAGTAATGGTAAATCAGGCAGCTCACTAGGGCACAGCCCTTTTTCTAAAAGAGAGTGAAACAGTTAAAAATAAAAAGTGTTTTGTCTGAAACAGTTTCTTCAAGGGGAGAAGTTTCTTCACTTAAACTGAAAACTTGAGTACTTCTCTGCTCTTTTGTTAGCATTTTCTTACAATTTTTACTACTCTTTATATTACTATGTGTGAAACTATTTCCCCAATATGCATGACTGTAAAAACCAAATGATGTTTTTAAGCGTAACAATGTATCTAAGCTGTATTTTCATTCCTATAGACAGATATCTGCCTTTTTAATTGAATGACCACGTAATATTTCACAGTAACATGATCCAATGCCATTCTCTTATTAATAAACTTTTAGGCAATTACTATAATTTTTCTACTAGAAGCAATGTGATGATAAGCATGTTTGTCTTTTTGTGTACATGTGACTGTTTGTATAGAATCCTAAATAATGAAGTTTCTGGGATAAAAGCAATGCCCATGTTAAATATAACAGATACTGCTAACCTTCTCACCAAAAATTTATGCTAGTATATATATAAACATAAGCAAGTGAAGGAAGAGGGTTTCTCCCCATCCTGCCAAGATTCTCAGTCTAAATTAAGAAAATTTTGAAGAATGTGGTTGTATTTCTTTCTCCACACTCCATATTTATTTAGGTGTAAGTGATTTACAGCATTAGTTTCAGGAACACAAAATAGTAATTAGATATTTTTATACACTACAAAATGATCATCACAATAATTTTATCTTTTACCATACAAAATTACTGTGATGTTATTTACTGCTTTTCCTGTGCTGTATTGAACCCTGTGACTCATTTACTCTCTAACTGAAAGCTTCCTCTCTTAATCTCCCTCCCCTGTTTCACTCATCCTCTCAGTCTCCCCTTTTGCGGTCAGTAGTTTGTTCTTTGTATCCATGAGTTTCTGTTTTTGTCATATTTGTTTGTAAGTTTTGTTTTTAAAATTCCAAATATAAGTGAAATCATATGGTATTCATCTTTCTGTTTCTAACTTATTTTGCTTAGCATAATACTTTCTAGATCTGTTTATGTTGTCACAAATGGCAAGATTTCATTCTTTTTTATGGCTGAGTGATATTCCATTGCATGTATATCTGTGTGTGTGTGTGTATATATATATTTACATATATATATAATATACCATGTTTTTTTATCCAGTCATTTATCCATGGACACTTAGGTTGCTTCAATATCTTATCTATTCAGAACAATGCTGCAATAAACATTGGGACATATATATCTTTTCAAATTTGTATTTTTGTGTGTTTTTTTGGAAAAATACTGAAAAGTAGCATTGCTGGATCATATATTAGCTATATTTTAATTTTTTAAGAATCTCCATACTGTTATTCATAGTGGCTATGCCAATTTCAGTTCAGTTCAGTCCTCAGTCATGTCTGACTCTTTGCGACCCCATGAATTGCAGCACGCCAAGCCTTCCTGTCCATCACCAACTCCCAGAGTTCACAAATTCACCTCCATCGAGTCACTCATCCAGCCATCTCATCTTCTGTTGTCCCCTTCTCCTCCTCCCCTTCCCCTCCTGCCCCCTCCAGCATCAGAATCTTTTCCAATGAGTCAACTCCTCTCATGAGGTGGCCAAAATACTGGAGTTTCAGCTTTAGCATCATTCCTTCCAAACAATGATGATCTTCTTTGGAATGAGCTGGTTGGATCTCCTTGCAGTCCAAGGGACTCTCAAGAGTCTTCTCTGTTAGGACCTAACTGGAGCCAGAACAGGCTCTAAGCTAAGAAGGCTGAGGCACTGGGATACCCCCACAGGTGGTGTAGCTTGACCAATAGGAAAAAATCCCCTGAGAAAGCCCACGCATGTGGGAATTTAGCCAATTAGTAGATGCCAAGAGACCCTTACAACCAATCCACCCTTGCCTACTCCTGGTCTTTGTTCTAAGTCTATAAATACTGCTGTAATTCAGGGCTCGGGGCCCCTTGCTTTACTCCATTGTATGGGATGTGGCAGGGTGCCCTAACTCGAGTTAGCAATAAATAAACTCCCTTCTTGCTTTTGCATTGCCTTGGTGGATTTGTTCTCTCAGTCTTTTTGGGGACTTGGACTCGGAGCACAACATTCTCCAACACCGCAGTTCAAAAGCATCAATTCTTCGGTGCTCAGCCTTCTTCACAGTTCAACTCTCAAATCCATACATAACCACTGGAAAAACCATAGCCTTGACTAGACAGAGCTTTGTTGGCAACGTAATATCTCTGCTTTTCAATATGCTATCTAGGTTGATCATAACTTTCCTTCCAAGGAGTAAGCATCTTTTAATTTCATGGCTACAGTCATCGTCTGCACTCATCATCTGCAGAGAATTTGGAGCCCAAAAAATAAAGTCTGACACTGTTTCCACTGTTTCCCCATATATTTCCCGTGAAGTGATGGGACCAGATGCCATGATCTTCATTTTCTGAATGTTGAGCTTTAAGCCAACCTTTTCACTCTCCTCTTTCATCAAGAGGCTTTTTAGTTCCTCTTCACTTTCTGCCGTTAAGAGTGGTGTCATCTGCATATCTGAGGTTATTGATACTTCTCCCGGCAATCTTGATTCCAGCTTGTGCTTCTTCCAGCCGAACGTTTCTCATGATGTACTCTGCATATAAGTTAAATAAGCAGGATGACATTATACAGCCTTGACGTACTCCTTTTCCTATTTGGAACCAGTCTGTTATTCCATGTCCAGTTCTAATATCTCAAATAGTGAGGTAGGGTTCCTATTTTTCCACATCATCATCAACATTTGTTATATGCTGTCTTTTTGATGGTAATCATCTGACAGATTTGAGGTGATATCTCATTGGTGTTTTGATTTGCATTTCTCTGATGATTAAAGAGTATGAAGACTGTAGGACTGTATTTGAATCACTTTTTAGTACTGCAATTTGATTTGTCCCTCAAGAAAAAGAGAATAAAAATCAACTTATATTGAACAAACCATGAACAGTGCTCACACTTATTATCCAGACATAGCAAAATATATCTATTGCTATTCATTAAAATAGAAATTTTAAAATTGTCCTTATATATTTATATCTTCATGAACATCTATTATTTAATAAAGAAAAACTTGCTTTCCAGTTTCCAGGAAGTAAAAGATAAAATAGCAGTTACATAAAAGGAGAGACGAGAAAGAGATTTTCAGAAAGTAAAATGATTTTTAAAACCTAGAATAGCTCCTGGCCTTAGTAAATTGAGTAATTTGTGCAAAAAAATATTTTGTACCTTTGGTACTTGATTAATAGTATAAACACTAAAGACCAGTTAACACAGTATAGGAATACATGTTATAGTGGTTTCCAAATATGTCACTAATTTCTCTTGAAAACCACTTTACATTTTAGAAGCACCAGCTATGAATAAATGTTTCTATAATATACCTTTACTTTCAGGATTTTAGAGTTATTCATAACAACTTGCTGCATAAAAAGTTGTCACACTTGCAAGTGGGTAAATATTAAATAAGGTTGCTAAATAATTTTATGCAGAATTAGTTCCATCAAATAAGTTTTAAATGAAATGTGTTTGAGCTAAGAATGGAGTGCATCAAGTATGTTACATTTCATAAACTTTGTTTTAAAATTTTATTCTGTATGAGAATTCCTTGGTGGTCCAAAGATTAGGACGCCAGGCTTCCATTGTAAGGGGCACAGTTCCAATCTCTGGTTGGAAAACTAAACTTTTGCATGCCACAGGGCTTGACCAATTTGTTTTTTTATTTTGTAAACTAAAATACTAAACAAAATCCCCCAAACAATATAACAAATATAGCTCTCCCCTAAAAAGATAGCATTAATACTTGGTGAAATTAAATCCAGTCTTTTTTAGAAGAAATAAAACTGTGCTCACATAAAGGATTAACTTGTCAAATCAGACTAATAAGAGTCATATTTAATCAAGAGAAACAAACTTTCACTGGTGCTGCAGTCTACATGTATCTAATAACTGGAATTGTGACTAGCTATAAGGGGACGACAGAGGATGAGATGGCTGGATGGCATCACTGACTCGATGGACATGAGTCTGAGTGAACTTCAGGAGTTGGTGATGGACAGGGAGGCCTGGCGTGCTGCGATTCATGGGGTCGCAAAGAGTCGGACATGACTGAGCGACTGAACTGAACTGAACTGAACTGAACGGATGGTTTTGTAACTTCTGGATTTCATCAGTGTTTCTATTTCTTCTCGACTTAGTTTCGAAATTTTCCAGGAACTTGTCAATTTCATCAATATACATTTTCAAATTTCTTGTAATGTACATAGTACTATTTTGATATATTTGTATTGTTTAAAGTTCTGTAGTAATGTACCTTTTCTGTTCCTGAAATTGTTTCATGGTGACGTTGTTTCTTAATCAGTTTTGCCACAGGTGTGTACATTTTATTTATATCATCAAAAAATTAATTTATAGCTTTGTGAATCTTTTATTATATATTAGTTTCCATTTTGTTATATTTTTCACCTAATACAATGTAAATACTGTGTAAATAGTTCCAAATATAATTGTGAATGCTATGGGAATAGTTGCCAGTGTGCAGCAAATTCAAATTTTATTTTTTGGAACTTCCTGGAAATTTGAGGGGCATAGTTTTGATCTACAGTTGAATCTGAGGATACAGAACACACAACAGTATTTGCATTGGTATTGTACACTTCAGTTAAGTTCAGTCACTCAGTTGTGTCTGACTCTTTGCGACCCCATGAATTGCAGCACACCAGGCTTCCTTGTCCATCACCAACTCCCAGAGTTCACCCAAACTCATGTCCATTGAGTCAGTGATGCCATCCAGCAATCTCATCCTCTGTCATCCCCTTCTCCTCCTGCCTCCGATCTCTCCCAGTATCAGAGTCTTTTCCAATGAGTCAACTTTTCCTATGAGGTAGTCAAAGTACTGGAGGTTCAGCTTTAGCATCATTCCTTCCAAAGAACACCCAGGGTTGATCTCCTTTAGAATGGACTGGTTGGACCTCCTTGCAGTCCAAGGGACTCTCAAGAGTCTTCTCCAACGCCACAGTTCAAAAGCATCAATTCTTCAGTGCTCAGCCTTCTTCACAGTCCAACTCTCACATCCATACATGACCACTGGAAAAACCATAGCCTTGACTAGACAGAGCTTTGTTGGCAACGTAATGTCTCTGCTTTTCAATATGCTATCTAAGTTGATCATAACTTTCCTTCCAAGGAGTAAGCATCTTTTAATTTCATGGCTGCAGTCATCATCTGCAGAGAATTTGGAGCCCAAAAAAATAAAGTCTGACACTGTTTCCACTGTTTCCTTATCTATATCCCATGAAGTAAACTTAGCTCTAGTCATATTTTCTTCATATTTTCTAGCCTAATTTCATTGTGTTCAAAGAGCTTTTAAAGAATAGGATTCCACCATGTAACTGTAAAAATCTATTTACTCTTTCTGTGGTTGACACCTGGATACTCACAGATTTGTGTGTGTGTGTTTATTCTCCAGATTTGTGGATTTATCTTTAAACTTGTATAACTGTAATCTTATAAACCTTGATAATTTATATAATTTTCTGCATAGCCTATGTAACATATGATATTCATTTAGCTTTATTTTACTATAAACATTTTCTTCATTTATTTTAAATCTATTTTTAAATGCACATGACATTTATGCCACATGCATACTCCACTTCAGTTGTGTCCGACCCTTTGTGATCTCATGGACTATAGCCTGCCAGGCTCCTCTGTCCTTGAGATTCTCCAGGCAAGAATACTAGAGTGGGTTGACATTTCCTCCTCTAGGGGATTTTCCAGACCCAGGGATCAAACCCTCCCCTTTTATATCTCCTGCATTGACAGGCGGGTTCTTTATCAGTAGCACCACCTGGAAAGTCCATAGCATACATAACTATACATAACATATGATATTCATTTGGCTTTATATTACTCTAAATATTTTCTTCATTTATTTTAAATCTGTTTTATTCGGTACATATAAGTTTAGCCTAGTTATATCTTCTGGTTAACTGAAACTTGGGATCTGGTCTATTTGTTTAGAGTGTTCATGGACATTGTTTTTCTCCTTTGTTAATTAAATTTTTTTTCATTTCTAATATATTTAAATTTTAAATTTTCTTATACACCCATTCTTACTTCTCCTGATTCGTAACCTCCCTATTCTTATTATAAAGAAACCTTTCCATATTTATCTCTTTGATGTTTTGTGCATAAATCACATCTGTGAAGTCTCCTTTGTCACTTAAGGTAACATCCACAGGGATTCTGATGTGGACATATTTGGGGTGGAGGCATTACTTGATGCATTAAGCCCATTTTTGGGGCTTCCCTTATAGCTCAGTTGGTAAAGAATCCACCTGCAATGCAAGAGACCCTGGTTCAATTCCTGGGTTGGGACGATCCCCTGGAGAAGGGATAGGCTATCCACTCCAGTATTCATGGGCTTCTCTTGTGTCTCAGCTGGTAAAGAATCCACCTGCAATGCAGGAGACTTGAGTTTGATCCCTGCTTGGGAAGATCCCCTGGAAAAAGGAAAGGCTACCCACTACATTATTCTGGCCTTAAGAATTCCATGGACTGTATAGTCCATGGGGTCACAAAGAGCTGGACATGACTGTGCAACATTCACTTTTCAAGTCCACTTTGTTTCATCCATCTATTCCTCTAATTTACTGTCTTATTTACTATATATAATAGATCTTGTTATGGGGTAGAATGAGTATGAGAACTGTTTTTCAAAACTTATTCTTTGCCCTTTACATTTACATTTTATGATTATTGACTTGTCAATTTTGACACGTATGTATACCTACTGAAATTTTCTTTTGATTGCAAAACATCTATAAATGAATTTGGCAAAATGTAGCACCTTTATATTTTTGTCTCCAATTATTGCATAGACTTACAAGGTACATTTAGATTTTCTCTATTAAAAATTCTATTAAACTTAGCTAAACTTCTATAGGTCAAGGTCATTCAGTGTATGCACACTTTGTTTTAGAACATCAAATATACCTGATTCCAGTTACACATGAACTTACTGATGGACTGTTAACTTGAAATACTTTCTAGTGGTAATCAATTTACTTGTGCTACCATCTTCACTATTCACTAACTTGCTGAGACCAAACTTTCTTAGATTTTGGTCCCTAGCTTTATTCTTTTCATTTATATTTATTCCTAGTTTTTCATTGCTGATGAGTATAAAGGAAACCAAAGACTCTCAGCATAGTTGTAAAACAAGAAAATCCTTATTTGTAAGGAAGTGATGCAGACGTATTTTTCAGAATGTAAAATGTTAATTTAGAGATTGCAGCTTCACTACCTGCACTAAACATGTCTAGAGATGCCAGGGACTTTTAAACATATTTTGAATGATTTATCTCCTGTATTGAATTGGATTCCCTAGAAACAGATTGAAATGAGTATTTGTGCGCCTGAAAGAGATTTGCTAAGGGAGCGATATTCAGCACCACCTCGATGGGAAGTAGTAGCACTAGATAGGACAGAAGTAACAAAACAAGTTTTTGGTGTCAGTTAAAGTCTAGCCATGAGTCTGAGCAAGCTCAGGAAGTGGTGATGGACAGGAAAGCCTGGCAAGCCTGGCGTGGGGTGCAGGAGTTGGACAGGACTGAACAACTGAACTGAACTGAAGTCCAGCCTCCACCTATTTCTCAATGAACTCTGGAGCTTTCACTACAATACAGATTCTCTCCCAATACTGGTCAAGAGAGCAAAACTTGTAATCCCCACCAGTCTTTCATTTAATGTATTGTATACCTTCAAGGCAGCTCCCTGAGAAGAGATCTTAATTACCCAGGGGCAAAACTCAGAAGTTATTGGAGAATTTGCAAGTGTGAGCTTTGAGCAACACTTGTGAGTGTTGAGGGATGGGAGTGCTGCACAGGTGCAAAGGATTCCTATGGATGTGGTTAGGGGCCACCACCATATGTCACATCTTTATTCCCTTGAGAGCTCTCTCTTACATGAACTAATGCTTATAACAAATATCTATCTCATTATTAATCATGACTTCTTAGATTAGGTAATATTTTATTGTTTAGAATTAATCATAAGAAATTCTGCAGGTACACATAATTTTAGAATAATGTTCTTTGACTTCTTATGTGGGCTTAAAAATTATATCTGGGGATCAAACATTTTCAAAGGAACAAACATTTAAATTGTATTGTGAATTAAGGAGATATTAATAGAATGAAGGGACTACAAAAGACACGGGTTAACTGTTTGCCATAATAATTTCCCTGCTTTTCCTTTTCTTCTTAGACTATTTCTAAGCCTACCTTTATTGTGACTGAGTTATGACCAATAGGACGTGCATGGCAGTGATGTAAATGACTACCAGTACTGGCCTATAAAAATCCCTCATTCAGTCCTTCAGGTTTTATTACTCTGTGTGTCTTGGTTGGATGTCAGTGTCTAAAGTGGCCTTATGGGATATGCATTCTAGATGCAGACCTTCCATCAATCTGAATTCCTGAATCACTAAGAGCACATACCCCCTCCCTTGCCTCTAGCTGAATTTTAAATAAGCAAGGAATAAGCTTCAAAAATACAAAGTGGTAGAGATTCAGGGTTTGCATAATATGGTGTTAGCTTACTTAGCATGCATACCAAATTACACATTTTCAGCAACATATGGATTATAAAAATTGTTAAACATATTTGTGTATGACAATAAAACAATATTAAAATCCTTTCTAGTTTGCTATTATTAGAAACATACTTTTATTTATCTTTAAGACAGTAAATAGCATTGCTTAATAACTTGAAGCTACATTTTTAACTTTGAATATTCTACCTTGTCTTTAATATAATTATTGAAGATGAAGAAAGCAAGGAGTAATTTTAGAAAATGTAGAATGGGAATATTTTATGGACTTTAAGATTTTTGATGGCAGTTGTAAAATTTCCCCAAAAGTTCTTTTTTAAATTTTCTTTAATTTGAGTTTCCTTTTTTTTTTTTAATTGTTATAACAGAAAATGAACCTAGGCCACAATTGGTATTGGACCCATTTACTTTTCTACTCTGAGCTCACATAGCCAAGCTGCAAAACAACTTATCAGGGATAAGCAGAAAATATCTATTCTTTCAGCTACAAATGTGATTATAGTAAACACATCAGTTACAGAGGTGACCTTTTACTGGAATGGTTAAAGAAAACATGTATGCTCAGACGTAATAGTTTATGTTTCTGATATTCTTCCAAATCAAATAATTTTCAAGAAGGCAAAGTTTCATAGGGATTTCCTCCTATGAAAAATAGGAAGGTTGATTAGTAACTCAAAAACATCCATTATCAAAAGAGCTTGGTTTACTTGGGAGATTATCATCAATGAAGAGCAGATATAATTCAGACAGTCTTTGAGAAAGGGAAAACAAAGTGAAGGCTTATGTTAAGTTTCTTTTTCTTTATATCCTAGGAATAAATGTGTTGTTTGCGAACAAATGTCCTGCTGTGTCTGAATGGTAGAAATGAAAGTGTTCCCCCTTAGTGGAGGATGGAACAATATCAGAAGTTCTCGCTGTAGACTGCAGCCAGGACCAATCCTTTCTCAAAACAGATTCAGAACTTAGATGAATCTGTAATGACATTATCTTTAAGACATTTTATTTCTTGTAAGCCATGCTTACAAATCTGTTGTTTTTTGGGGGGGAGAGGGAGATAATATCTAAGATGGTAAAAGGTGTGGTGCTATTACCTGGGTCATTGTGTTTTAAAAGAATATTATTTGAGGAATAATTCATCACAGTCTTTCCTTCCTTTCCAGGCTACTATCTCCCAGGAACAAAATTGGGTTCATAACTATGCTCAAGCATTATTTTTGAAACTCAGGAAAATAAATGTATGTTCTATTTTCAAAGGTCAAAGCATGTATACCTAACAACAAATACTTATTAAGCACCTATATAGTTAAAGACATGTTAGAAGAAACATTATATAATTCTAAATGTGTTTAAGTTTATATCTCATATTTAGATATGTGTGATTTGAACTACTTCTTCAAAGGATGTTATAATAATTCTTCCTTTAATGGATACTGCTAAAGATCTAAATAATATTTTATTTTGCTTTGAAAAGTAGTAATTGGCTTTCTTTATTGCTCATGCCAGTAAACTATGTGTGATTAATCTGTATATTTTTCTAGAAATCTAAAAACACAATTAGATACAGGGTTCAAAGTGAAAGTATTTGACATCATTATTTGAGATTGTGTAAAATAAAACAGAAATTTACCTATAATTGTTATTCATTCCATTGGTAAAGGGGCCCATACAGAATCATCTCAGTTCAGTTGGTCAGTCATGTCTGACTCTGCAACCCCATGGACTGCATCAGGCCAGCCCTTCCTGTCCATCACCAACTACCAGAGCCTACTCAAACTCAAGTCCATTAAGTCAGTGATGCCATCCAACCATCTCATCCTGTTTCATCCCTTTTCCTCCCAACTTCAATCTTTCCCAGCATCAGGGGTTTTCAAATGAGTCAGTTCTTAAAGATGGCCAAAGTATTGGAGTTTCAGCTTCAGCATCAGTCCTTCCAACAAATATTCAGGACTGATTTCCTTTAGGATGGACTGGTTGGATCTCCCTGCAGTCTAATGGACTCTCAAGGGTCTTCTCCAACACCATACTTCAAAAGCATCAATTCTTCAGTGCTCGGCTTTCTTTATAGAACAACTCTCACATCCAAACATGACTATTGGAAAAACCATAGCTTTGACTAGATGGACCTTTGTTGGCAAAGTAATGTCTCTTCTTTTTAATATGCTGTATGCTGCTGCTAAGTCACTTCAGTCGCGTCCGACTCTGTGCGACCCCATAGACGGCAGCCCACGGGGCTCCCCCATCCCTGGGATTCTCCAGGCAAGAATACTGGAGTGGGTTGCCATTTCCCTCTCCAATGCATGAAAGTGGAAAGTGAAAGTGAAGTCGCTTCACTCAGTCATGTCCGACTCTTAGCGACCCAATGGACTGCAGCCCACTAGGCTCCTCCGTCCATTGGATTTTCCAGGCAAGAGTTACTGGGGTGGGGTGCCAGTGCCTTCCCTGAATCTGCTGTATAGGTTGGTCATACTTTTCTTCCAAGGAGTAAGTGTCTTTTAATTTTATGGCTGCAGTCACCATCTGCAGTGATTTTGGAGCCCCCAAAAGTAAAGTCTGTCACTGTTTCCCTATCTATTTTCTATGAAATGATGGGCCCAGATGCCTTGATCTTAGTTTTCTGAATGTTGAGCTTTAAGTCAACTTTTTCACTCTCCTCTTTCTCTTTTATCAAGAGGCTCTTTACTTTCTTGCTTTCTGCCATAAGGGTGGTGTCATCTGCGTATCTGAGGTTATCGATATTTCTCCTGGCAATCTGGATTCCAGCTTGTGCTTCATCTAGTCCAGCATTTCTCATGAGGTACTCTGCATATAAGTTAAATAAACAGGGTGACAATGTACAGCCTTGACATACTCCTTTCCCAAAATACCTTAGCAAATTGCTAAACTGAGACCTAAAACTCCTAGATTGCTATTCAAGTTCAAACTGCATCTGTTCTCTTAAGTAAAATAACATCCTTTCCAATCACACACAGAGATATTAGATATTACTTGTGTTCTTTCAAAGGGAGCCATGATAGATGGTGTGGTTTAGATACTACCTGAAGATTTAATCCTGGCTAACTGAACAATTTCAAGGAGAGTCATGGAGATTCATTTGTTTTCTTAAACACAAAGATTTACTTAAGTAGAATTTGGATTTGCTGAAGTTACTTAAAATATGGAGGGAGCTTTGGGCATTTAGAGTTGATGGAAAAACTTATGTATATTTAGTCCATAGTACTTGCCCAGCTTTGGACTCGATACTCCATGTATAGTATTTTATTGAATTTTCCTAAGAACCTTGAAAATTAGATAATATTTTCCCTATTGCATAGCCAGTGGTCTTCTAGAGTTACAGAGAGAAGAATGCAGAGATAAGAATTCTAATGGAGGGACTTTGCTTGCAGTGTAGCAGTTAAGACTCTGGGCTTCCATTGCTGGAGGCATAAGTTTATCCCTGGTAGGGGAACTAAGATGCCACATACCTCACAGCCAGAATACAACTACACAAATGTTTTTTGAAAAAAGAATTCCAGGGGGCTATTTTACTTGAGATCATTTTTGCCTCCTTACCTAGTGCCTTCTAAGAGTCTTACTCTGCACCCTTGCTTGGAGATAAAACACATTTCTCTTTGGGTACTCCTGGGCTCTTCATCCCTCAACTTTTCTTGCCTTGTGTAAGATACTAAAGTGAGAGAGGGGAAAACCATCTAGGGTAAATAACTGTGAAAACATTGATGCAGGTTAAGGCCTGAAGAGCTATCAGCCACTGAGGAGAACTCAAAATCTTATAACCGAGAAACAAACGTATTTGTGGGCTGAATTTCTAGGTCTTTTCCCCCTTAGGTCGCCAAGCCAGGTTAGCAGGAAAGATTGCTAATTCACTGATGTGCAAATTCCCAGTCCCATGTCTCAGAACAGCAAGATTCTTAAGGTATCAAAACCTTGCCTACAAAGCTCTACTGGTCTTCTTACTTGGTTAGTTCTCCCTTTCCCCTCTCAAATTCTTGCAAATCTGAGATATCAGGGGGTGAGATAAGCAAACCCATAGTAAGCCTGGCTTTGACCGGCCAGTGTTTCTCTTCATGCCATCCCATGAGCCTTGTACCTGAGAATGTCCATTTTGAGATTTTACACTATATTAGTTACGCTGTTTAGCTTTCTTCTTAATTCAAAAATAGTTTGATGAAAGTCTGTGCAGTTCAGGATACACTTTCTCCAAAGATGGAAACTTGACATATTGTAAATTTCAAGCTGAAGGAATCTGAAAAATGTGTGTGCAGGAAGAACTTTCTGAACATTGCTTGAAGCAGGTCATAAAACTCCCATGTGAGTAATGCCCTCTGTATGCCCAAAGTAAGGTGTATGCTTATTTCTGAAAACAAAAGACAGAGAGAAGAATCTGTACAGATCTTGCCTCACTTTTGTCCTATCATAGCATTCCACCACTCTTCATTCTTCATTAAACTAGCATAAAAACACCCAGGCTTAACTGTTTCATTGAGTCTGCATTCCTTTAAGAAGGTCCTATATTGCTTGAAACTTATATTAAATAAATCTGTATATTTTCTCTTATTTATCTGTATTTTGTTATAAAACTAAACAGCAGAAGGCAAAACTTTTCTTAGTAACAAAATTATTGATGAGAATAGAGAATATTCTGTGTATGTTTATTCAACAATTTTCTTTCTTCACTCTGTTTATATTACAGCTGTCAGAGGAGATGCAGGTTTTCTAACAAGTAAACCCAGTCAATGTGTTCACCAGTCAAGAATTTATAAGGGGAGAAGAAAAAGATATTTTCCTCTCCTACAAAATTATTCTCCTCATATTGGTTGCATGTGAACCGTAGGCATAGCTTGGGGCAGCAATGACACTTGCAGAGTTTGAGAGGCAAATCTCAGTGTTGATTACCATCTGTGTCAGGGAGAGTGAACGCTTTCTCTTGTATTGTTTTTACCACTGTTAAGCTTAGCACTTCATATTTTAAATTGGAAAATTCCAAAGAAAATAAAATATCTGAAGAGTAGCCATTGCATTCTATGTAATGAGGCAGAAACCCATCAGCAGTCAAGTGAGATATCTATTTCTAGGGTCTACCTTCTGAGTGACATTTGCATTAAATGAGGTGAGAGGAAGGGAAAGAGATACTTCCATTGTCTAGAGTAAAATTCATAGAGATTTTAATTGAGAGAAAAAATTGACTAGAAGAAGGCAAAACTTTTGTTAGCATCAAAATAATTGATAAGAACAGAAAATAATCTGTGTGTACTATAATCAATAATTTTTTTCTGCACTTCATCTGTTTATATCACAGTTGTCAGAGTAGGTGCAGATTTTCAAATAAATCAACCTAGGCAATGTGTTCACTCATGTTCTGTCTCACTATTTATTTCTCTCAAGCTCAGGGTTACAACTTGCCTTCAGACTTACATCCTGCCTTTTCATTACCAGGGCATTTCTAGCAAACCTGGTGTCAGTCTAATGAAAGTGCATTTCCATTTCTTCAGTGGACTAAATGTCTACTTCAACCCCACATATGCTTTCAGATATTGTAAATTAAGCCTCAGAAAATAAAAACAAGTTATATAGTTATTAATGAAAAGACATGATACCGGGATACATGAAGAATTTAGCAGAGTGGAAATCTTTTACCAGGCTATAGTACATATAATCAAGTAAAACTTGCAAATGATAAAAGTTGAACCACAAGCT
>SJYF01001719.1:1069727-1084678 GCA_006410515.1 Procapra przewalskii
ACACACACACACACACACACACACACACACACACACACACACACACACCTATGGCTGATTCATGTTGAAGTTTGACAGAAAACAGCAAAATTCTGTAAAGCAATTATCCTTCAATAAAAAATTAATTAAAAACAAAAAGAGTCTATGAGAAAAGAATAAATCTTGGGCTTGCTAACTGCAGACAGAATATTTGTTCCAAAAATAACAATAAAAATAGCAGCAACTAAAAAACTGAATATTGGCTTAATGAAAGAATGAAAGTATATTGAGATCAGGCCAAACAAATTACTAGGCTTTGTTAGACAATTTTTAGAAACTACTGGAAACTAAAATAATACTGTTTCTATGGCAGAAATGAAGGGAAGGGTTTAGCATTTATTTGGTTATTCACTTACACATTCATTTTTTTCCTCTTCTATTCATGAATAGGCGAGTACTAAGAAGCAATCCCTGGGGCCAGATATAAAAAGTAAAACAGATAACTGGCAACAAATTGTATCAGGTTGTTAGTACTTAAATTGGTGGGACTCACATAATAGAGGATAATTTTTTTTTTTAATTTGCCAAGATCTATGAATTGCTTTCCATTGAATCTGTTTGTAAATACACATTGATACACTATAAATAGAGATTTAACAGGACATGATTCATTCTGTCAAGTTTGAAAAGTTTATGTTCCATTTAGAAAGAGATTGCTTCTAATAGAGTGTCTACTGAGAACACGTTCAGCACCAGATATCATTATCCTTGTCCAGGCCTCCAGAAATGTCGACAGAAACTAAGTAGTGACGTACTTTGAACTCTTCTTTTTCTTTTCCTGATGCCATGGGCACCCTATGACGTTTTGGAATTGAACGGCATTATTTTCAGAAGACCAGGTATGTGTGCCTCTTCAAAATCTCTTCATCGTTCATTTCATCTTTACCACAATAATATTTGTATTTATTTAGCTATTTATTAAGTTTTTGATCATGCTGCATGGTTTGTAGGATCTCAGTTCTCAGGCCATGACAGTGAAAGCCAGGAATCCTAACCACTGGGCCACTGGGGAACCCCCATCATTATAACGTTTTTAAAGCATTTCAGTATTTATTAATTTCTACTTCTACTTCAGTTTTCCCAAATTCATGCCAGATTTCCCCAATCTAATCAACTCACTCCACACTCAGATGCATCAGTAGAGAGCCCTGCTGCCCCAATTCTCCTGAGTCTAGCAAACATAAATAAGTAGCTCTCATTAAAGACTTCACTGTCACTTTACCTGTTAGTAAGTTAGTATAAATTGTTAAGAAAAGGAGCACTCTGTTCTCAAAAATTGTCCCACTGACAGCTCTAGGAAAATTAGAACGCATTAGACAATATAAATTTAAGAAGGGAAGAGACTTTCTACAGATTTCTTACTTTATTTTCTAAGCCATAAATCTATGTCAAGTGTCTACTTGATATTTGATTTTTACTTCATTGAAAAGCTTCTATCATTATTTTCATCAATAGTTTTTTATTCCTTCCAATACATTGTGGTTGTAATGAAATAAATTCAATCAAATTCTATCTTTATTTTTCAGAGTGAAGGAAATAAAAATTTGGTAACTCAGTACCTTTTCTTTATTTTGCTCCTTATCCTTATCTACCTCAGGGATTTTAGAAACCTCTAAAGTTTGCTTGTTTAATTTACAAGTGATTTATTTCTCTAGCTTTTCCAAGGGAATTGTATCTTGTGCTATATACATGAATTGTGATCCTTTGAATTTACATATTTGCTCAGTCTTGGCACTGTGATTTCAAGTCATCTCTTAACTATTGCCATAAGGTACAGCTCCAAATTGTGCTGTGACTTGACTCACCTAAAATGAGAGTTTTCTTCCTTTTTTTAAGGAAAAAAAATCAGATTTTAAATACATAGATTTTTTAAGAGTATATTGATTTTGAAGTTTCATTACACTAGTCTCAACCTTTATGTTTGAAAATTTTCATAACTGAAAAAATAAAATAAAAATAAAGTCTAGTTGCTTTATGTGAAAAAATATGTAGGTAAATCTGGCTTTAAACAAAACCTAGTAATGATAGCTGCGACTATTTAAGTAATTCAGAAACCCAGTTATGTTCTTGTGTCATCTGAGTCAACAATATTTAAATAGGGAAAGGGGAATAGTGTTGAATATAATAATATGAAAACTATGGTTTTATTTTACTTTTTTAACCTTTGAGCTTTGATATGGGCCTATTATGTTTTTCAGTGAAGCCAGGATCTGCTTTGCCTGCTATAATTCAGTATGTCTTAATGAGTTCCATGTAGCTGTTTTAAGAACTGGAGGGCTTGGAGAGCCAAACCTTTGTCTCTCCACTTGCATAACTTCCTGCCAGAAATCTTCCTTCACTTAAAAACATAATTTAAAAAGCCAGTTACTGCTCAAATCAGGTTTGTTTGGAAACTCATTAGTTGAAGATTTGTGAGAACAGCTGGAAGAACCAAAAAATATGGACCACCCCCCTCCCCCACCACAGCAGCTTAGCAATAAGTAAAACTCATGATTATAAAATATCAGCTTTATTTCTAAGAATAAAGGATTATTATTTCATGTTAAATGTGATTGCCATTCTCTGTGAAATTCTAGCATTTTTATTTCTTGTTTTTGTTCTGCTTACATTATTTCCATGTTAAAGACTAAAGAAAGTCTTTTAAGACAAAGCAAGCTATAATTTATCTTAAAGATAATTGTTGCAGATAAGAAACAAAAACTGGGTTTATAAGAGAATTTTAATGGTCTTACCCTCAGATAGTTTGTAATAAGATGCCAGAATAAATAAATAATATTTGTAAAGAGTGTACTTGTTTCTATCTAAAACCAAAAGGAAAAACCTATGCACCATATGTACCCTTTTGTATCTAAGCTGCCCTCAATTAGCCTTTTCCTAATTCAGGAGGTTGCTTGGAAAGGCCAGCACATCACAACTGTCATGTACATATTCTAACCTGCACTTGTACTAGAGTGTTGAAGTCCATTTCTCCTAGCCATTTTCCAAAGATCTTTCTGAAGATATCATCTATTAATTCATTCTGTCATTTTTTGACAAATATGTATTGAACTCCAACTGTGGCCTATGCTATGTGCTATGGATATAGAAGTAAACAAAAAGACAAAGTCAGCACTGCCCTCAAGAAGTTTACTTTCAGCTAGGAAAATCCACCACAAGCATAAAAACAAATTAATAATTTAAATGATTTTAGTAAAATAAAATCCTGTGTGCTATATTAGCCATGATGACTTGGTAAAACCACATCAAGGAAACATTTAAGCAGAGGCATGAGTGAGAAAATGAGACATCTATACAAATGGCTTGTGCAAGAGGAATCTAGGCAGAGGAAACTATAAGAACTAAACGCCTGAGGCTTGCATGAGTTTAATGAGGAACTGCAAAAAGACTGAATGTTGAAGCCTGATGAATAAAGTATGATATAAGAGGTGGAGGTAATGAAGTTGCTACAGAAGCAGCCATATTAAAAAGAATCACTTAAGCTAAGGAAGGATGAAGGGTTTTTGTTGTTTGTTTTGTTTTTCTAATAATATTATAGTGAGGACTTTTATTATGGGTAATAGAAGAGCTGATTCTTTTAAAAGATCGTGAGTGAAGAATGGGCTCTAATTAAACCGTATGAAGAGGGACAGGCTCTCACACAAGAGTATCCATCCTACTTGCTTCTGTTTAAAACACAGTGTGTTGCACTGTGTCACATGATTCTTTGCAGAATCTTTCATATAAAAGGCTAAAAAAAGTTTCAGTAAGAAGCCCATAAGTTGGTTCCTTACACCCACACTGGGAAATGATGCTGGGAAAGATTGAAGGCAGGAGGAAAAGGGGATGACAGAGGATGAGATGGTTAGATGGCATCATGGACTTGATGGGCATGAGTTTGAGCAAGCTTCAGGAGTTGGTGATGGACAGGGAAGCCTGGCGTGCTGCAGTCCATGGTCGCAGAGAAAGACATGACTGAGCAACTGAACTGAACTGAACCGAATATACCTGCACTTAACTGAGGTGCCCTTTCCTTGTTCTCTGGCCTTTCTGGTCTGAACAGGGAGGAGCCTCCATTCTATGACACAGAGACCCGTTGGTCCATGTGTCTAGTAAATGCATCTCTTCTTCCAAGACCAATCCCAGATGACAGATAAAAATTTGAAGATGTGTGATTCATGACCTCAAAGAGTTGACAGTCACAATCATAACCAAAAACATTTCAAGAGATACTCTGAAAAGAGTTGTACCATAGTGTGTATACACATTACAAGGACAAGAAGGAAGAGAAGGTATCTGACTTGGGGATGTTAGGGAGGATGTGACATTTGGGCAAGACCTGAAGAAGACTTGAAGTTCTAGACAGAGAAAATTTGAATAGAAAATAATCCTTAAATTATAAGAGTACAAATATAAATATACTTGATTTTAAGAACAAAAGGAAAAACACATTATTTCACCAGAAAATGTGAATATTGCTATGTCCCTGGCAACAGTAGGAAGTGAAATTGAAAATCTTGATATTTCAAGTATTTGAAGTAGAATTTGAACACTAATTTTTAACCCTATTGGAGAGTCAGTGAACATTTTTGAACCTGAGGTTAACTTTACAACTTCTGTGTTTTAAAAAGATCATGCTAAGAAAGAGTGTGTAAATTTGCACCAACAAGATCTGTTAGAAATCTTTAAAATAATCTAGGTCAATATGTTAACGGTCTGGACTGTGGGAGTGAAAACAGGGAAGAGGGATAAATTCAAGATTCATGTCGCTGTATAAACAGCAGGGTTAATGATTCATTCAGGTCTATTTTTGAGGAGGCTAGGGTGGTACATGGAAAAGAAGGTGACAGCCCACTCCAGTATTCTTGTCTGGGAAATCCCATGGACAGAGAAGTCTGGCGAGCTACAGCCATGAGGTCACAAAAGATTTGGACATGGCTTAGCAACTAAACATAAAGGTGGTATAAAGCTTCAATCTTACATTGCTTGCTAGACTGGGATCTAGAAATCAAGTAACCTAGTGTAGGATGCATCCATGAGCTCTTCCAAGGAGGACAGTCAGTTCAGTTCAGTTCAGTTCAGTTGCCCAGTTGTGCTCAACTCTTTGTGACCCCATGATTGTAGCATGCCAGGCTTCCCTGTCCATCAACAACTCCTGGAGTTTACCCAAACTCATGTCCATTGAGTCAGTGATGCCATCCAACAATCTCATCCTCTGTCATCCCATTCTCCTGATGACTTCAATGTTTCCCATCATCAGGGTCTTTTCAAATGAGTCATGTCTTCATACCAGGTGGCCAAAAAATTGAAGTTTCTGCTTTAGCATTAATCCTTTCAATGAATATTCAGGACTGATTTCCTTAGGATGGAGTGATTGGATCTCCTTGCAGTCCAAGGGACTCTCAAGAGTTTTCTCCAACACCACAGTCCAAAAGCATCAATTCTTTGGTTCTCAGCTTTCTTTATAGACCAACTCTCACATTCATACGTGACTAGCAGAAAAACCATGGCCTTGGCTAAATGGACCCTTGTTGGCAAAGTAATGTCTCTGCTTTTTAATATGCTGTCTAGGTTGGTCATTGGAGAAGGCAATGGCACCCCACTCCAGTACTCTTGCCTGGAAAATCCCATGGATGGAGGAACCTGGTAGCCTGCAGTCCATGGGATTGCACAGAGTTGGACATGACTGACGCCACTAACAGCAGCAGCAGCAGGGTGGTCATAACTTTTGTTTCAGGGAGTAAGTGTCTTTTAATTTCATGGCTGCAGTCACCATCTGCAGTAACTTTGGAGCCTCCAAAAATATAGTATGCCACTGTTTCCCATCTATTTGCCATGAAGTTATTGATGGGACTAGATGCCATGAGCTTAGTTTTCTGAAGGTTGAGCTTTAAGACAACTTTTTCACTCTCCCCTCTTTCACTTTCATCAAGAAGTTCTTTAATTCTTCACTTTCTGCCATAAAGGTGGTGTTATCTGCATATCTGAGCTTATTGATGTTTCTCCCAGCAATCTGGATTCCAGCTTGTGCTTCCTCCAGCCCAGCATTTCTCATGATGTACTCTGCATATAAGTTAAATAAGCAGGGTGACAATAGACAGCCTTCACATACTCCTTTCCCAATTTGGAATCAGTCTGTTGTTCCATGTCCAGTTCTAACTGTTGCTTCCTGACCTGCATGCAGATTTCTCAGGAGGCAGGTCAGGTGGTCTGGTATTCCCATCTCTTTAAGAATTTTCCAGTTTGTTGTGATTCTCACAAAGGCTTTGGCATCATCAATAAAGCAGAAGTAGATGTTTTTTTCTGGAACTCTTTAGCTTTTTCAATGATCCAACAGATGTTGGCAATTTGATCTCTGGTTCCTCTGCCTTTTCTAAATCCAGATTGAACATCTGGAAGTTCACAGTTCACATAGTGTTGAAGCCTGGCTTGGAGAATTTTGAGCATTACTTTACTAGTGTGTGAGATAAGTGCAATTGTGTGGTAGTTTGAGCATTATTTGGCATTGCCTTTCTTTGGGGTTGGAGTGAAAACACCTTTTTCCAGTCCTGAGACCACTGATGAGTTTTCCAAATTTGCTGACATACTGAGTGCAACACTTTCACAGCATCATCTTTTAGGATTTGAAATAGCTCAACTGCAATTACATCACCTCCACTAACTTTATTCATAGTGATGCTTCCTAAGGTTCACTTGACTTCACATTCCAGGATGTCTGGCTCTAGGTGAGTGAAGACACCATTTTGATTATCTGGGTCATGAAGATCTTTTTTTGTATAGTTTTTCTGTGTATTCTCACTACTTCTTAATATCTTCTGCTTATGTTAGGTTCATACCATTTCTGTCCTTTATTGTGCCTGTCTTTGCATGAAATGGTCCCTTCCTATCTCTGATTTTCTTGAAGAGATCTTTAGTCTTTCTCATTCTATTGTTTTCTTCTAGTTCTTTGCATTGATCACTGAAAAATGCTTTCTTACCTCTCCTTGCTATTCTTTGGAACTCTGCTTTCAAATGGGTATATCTTGCCTTTTCTCCTTTGCTTTTTGCTTCTCTTCCTTTCACTGCTGTTTGTAAGGCCTCCTCAGACAGCCATTTTGCCTTTTTGCATTTCTTTTTCTTGGTCTTGATACCTGTCTCCTGTATAATGTCATGAACCTCCATCCATAGTTCATCAGGCTCTGTCTATCAGATCTAATCCCTTGAATCTATTTGTCACTTCCACTATATAATCATAAGGGATTTGATTTAGGTCATACCTCAATGGTCTAGTGGTTTTCCCCATTTTCTTCAATTTAAATCTGAATTTGGCAATAAGGAGTCATGATCTGAGCCACAGTTCACTCCCAGTCTTCTTTTTGCTGATTGTACAGAGTATCTCCATCTTTGGCTGCAAAGAATATAATCAATCTGATTTCAGTATTGACCACCTAGTGATGTCCATGTGTAGAGTCTTCTCTTGTGTTGTTGGAAGAGGGTGTATGCTATGATCAGTGCATTCTCTTGATAGAACTCTATTAGCCTTTGCCCTGCTTCATTCTGTACACCAAAGCCAAATTTGCCTGTTACTCCAGGTGTTTCTTGACTTCCTGCTGTGGCATTACAGTCACCTATAATGAAAAGGACATCTTTTTGTGTGTTAGTTCCAAGAGGTCTTGTAAGTCTTCATAGACCTGTTCAACTTCAGCTTCTTCAGCATTAGTGGTTGGGGCAGACTTGAATTACTGTGATACTGCATGGTTTGCCTTGGAAATGAACAGAGATCATTCTATCATATTTTAGTTTGCATCCAATACTGCATTTCAGACTCTTTTGTTGACTATGATGGCTACTCATTTCTTCTAATGGATTCTTGTCCACAGTAGTGGATATAATGGTCATCTGCATTAAATTCACCCATTCCAGTCAGTTTTTGTTCCCTGATTCTTAAAATGTTGACATTCACTCTTGCTGTCTCCTGTTTGATCACTTTCAATATGCCTTGATTCATGGACCTAACATTTCAGGTTCCTGTGCAATATTGGTCTTTATAGCATCGGACTTTACCTCTAATACCAGTCACATCCAGAACTGGGTGTTTTGTGTGTGTGTTTTTTAGCTTTGGCTCCATCTCTTCATTCTTCCTGATGCTATTTCTCCACTCTTCTCTAGTAGCATACTGGGCACCTACTGACCTGGGGAGTTAATCTTTCAGTGTCCTATCTTTTTGCCTTTTCATACTGTTCATGGGGTTCTCAAGGCCAGAATACTGAAGTGGTTTGCCATTCCCTTCTCCAATGGACCACATTTTGTCAGAACTCTCCACTGTGACCCATCCATCTTGGCTGGCCCTACAGGGCACGGCTCATAGTTTCATTGAGTTAGACAAGGTTGTGGTCCATGTGATCAGATTGGTTAGTTTTCTAAGATTGCAGTTCTCAGTCTGTCTATCCTCTGATGGAGAAGGACAAGAGGTTTATGGAAGCTTCCTGATGGTAGAGACTGACTGAGGTGGAAACTAGGTCTTGTTCTGGTGGGCAGGGCCATGCTCAGTAAATCTTTAATCCAATTTTCTGTTGATTGGTGGAGCTGTGTTCCCTCCCTGCTCTTTCCGTGGGGCCAAACTGTGGTGGAGGTAATGAAGGTAATGGTGACCTCCTCCAACAGATCCCACGCATGTACTGCTACACTCAGTGCCCCCAACCCTGCAGCAGGCCACCACAGACCCACACCTCCACTGGAGACTCCTGGACACTCCCAGGCAAGTCTGGGTTAGTCTCTTGTGGGGTGACTGCTCCTTTCTCTTGGTTCCTGGTGCACACAACATTCTGTTTGTGCCCTCCAAGTGTCTGTTTTCCAGTCCTGTGTAAGTTTTGGCAGCTCTGTGGTGGTATTAATGGTGACATCTTCCTTTATGCCGTACCCAAGTCTGCTGCACCCAGAGCCCCTGGCCTTGTGGCAGTCCACTACTGACCCATACCTCCATAGGACACACTCAAGCAGTTCTCTCTCAGTCTCTGTGGGGTCCCTGGGTCCTGGTGCACCCAAGGTTTGTTTGAGCCCTCTGAGCATCTCTGGAGGGAATGGGGTTTGATTCTGTACGTGGATTGGCCTCTCCTACCGTCTTGCTGGGGCTTCTCCTTTGCCCTTGGACATGGGGTATCTCCTCACAGCCACTCCAGTGCTGCACAGGTGTCACTCCACTGCCTACCATCTTTCTGGGGCTTCTCTGACATTGGACGTGGGGTATCTTCTCACAAAGTGACTGGGGTATCTCCTCATGAAGTCACGATGTGACTTTACTCCAGCAAAGTGACTGGACAGTCACTAAGACAGTCACTTCAGTTCAGTTCAGTCATTCAGTCGTGTCTGATTCTTTGTGACCCCATGAATCGCAGCACGCCAAGCCTCCCTGTCCATCACCAACTCCCAGAGTTCACTCAGACTCAAGTCCATCGAGTCGGTGATGCCATCCAGCCATCTCCTCCTCTGTCATCCCCTTCTCGTGCCCCCAATCTCCCCCAGCATCAGAGTCTTTTCCCATGAGTCAACTCTTTGCATGAGGTGGCCAAAGTACTGGAGTTTCAGCTTTAGCATCATTCCTTTTAAAGAACACCCAGGACTGCAAGGTTGGATCTCCTTGCAGTCCAAGGAACTCTCAAGAGTCTTCTCCAATACCACAGTTCAAAAGCATCAATTCTTCTGCGCTCAGCCTTCTTCACAGTCCAACTCTCACGTCCATCCATGACTACTGGAAAAACCATATCCTTGACTAGACGGAACTTAGTCAGCAAAGTAATGTCTCTGCTTTTGAATATGCTATCTAGGTTGGTCATAACTTTCCTTCCAAGAAGTAAGCATCTTCTAATTTCATGGCTGCAGTCACCATCTGCAGTGATTTTGGAGCCCCAAAATATAAACTTTACTCCAGTGAAGTGACTAGACAGTCACTAAGACAGTCACTTGCTTAACCAGAAATTCCTCCAAATTCTCTGATAATCATCCTGACTTAAAGTTTTTTTCCTCCCCTGGGGTTTTCCATTTGCCTCATGAATGTGGACTCTCTTTAACCAGGGTTTGTATGCCTTGCTTTTTGAGTTGGAAATATGTCTCCTTCATGTTAGTTTTGTCAGTCTATTTAATGTTTTTTTTGTCTCCTTCACAGGTGAACTCATTTTGACAGAGTCATTGTTCTTAATAGGCAATAAATTCACCTATTGTTGTGGGTTCTGCTTCATAAAGCCACTATAGATTTTACTTACTGCTGATTCATATTTTATACTCTTGAATTTAGTTATCTTCCATCCACTTTAATTATTCCAATCTAAAGAAAGTGTGGAGTTGAATTTCTGTTATCAGTACTGTGAATTGGCTACTACATAAAATTAAGTTGTACTCAGCTACAAAGAAACAAAAACCCAATACAACTCTTTTTTAGAAGGAGAGATTTTTTATCTCATAAATCCAAATATAGAGCGACTACTAGGTTGATTCAGAGGATAGATATTGCGAATATAGCTTCTTTCAATCTTTTTGCACTGCCATTCTTATCATACTGAGTTGTCTTTTTAGATTGGCTACACTCATGTCCCCAAGAAAACTGTCAGTTCCAGACATCCAGAAAAACTGATGGTCCTTGTATTATGTCCCTTTATAAGAGCTAAGAATCTTTAGTGGGTGATATCAACCAGATTTCTTATCACATCTCATCGGCTGGAATTGAAATACTTGCTCTGTCTAAGCCAATCAAGTATAATGGCAAAACTAATGAGGTCACTGGGCTTTCCAGGTGGCTCAGTGGTAAAGAATCCACTTGCCAAGCAAGAGACGCCTGCCAAGAAGGAGACCCGGGTTCAATCCCTGGGTTAGGAAGATCCTCCAGAGAAGGAGATGGCAACCCACTCCAATATTCGTGCCAGGGAAATCCCATGGACAGAGCAGCCTAGCTGGCTATATTCCATGGGGTCGCAAAGAGTCTGACACGACTTAGCGACTGAACAGCAGCAGAAGCAATGGGACCATGATGATTGTTTAGACTCACCTTCCTCTCAAACACACAGTCATCTAATATTTGAAGAAAATCAGGGTTCTGTCTGCAAGGATGGAAGAGTATAGGCAGATGGGAAATCAACAATATTCACCACTGAAATATTATTGAAGAATGTTTTTTCTGGAGTATTTTGAAAATTTTTAATTACATAGAATAATATCTGGTAGATAACACTCCCTCAATACCTGCCTGAACTTTGGAGCTTCCAGTATCTATTGATTACCCATTTGGAGAAAGTGGAGAGGACCAGATATCAAGGGTGCTACCACAGGAACATAGTCTCAGGAATTCGAACAGAATATTGGAAACTTTTAACATTGGTCCTTGCTCAACCCCCTTTTCAGTGCCAATCATTTTTCTATTAGAATTTGTTGATTTCTTGCTGCTCTGTCACTGCTCAGATATTTTTTCCCCTTATCTATTTTATCCAATTAATAGATTTAATTTTCAAGCTTCTCTTTCATCAAAGTATAACTGTCTTATATCTTCTGAACCATGTCTGGTTAATCTAAGAAACTAAACCTTATCTTTATAGTCACTGGAACTAGTAGATTTTTTTTTTAAAGACATCTCTCAAGCAATGTAAGTGTATTTTGACAAAGATGTGGAAGTTCTAAAGATTACTCAAAAAAGTACACTCATCCGGAAAGAATCCTCTAGTCTGTTGCCCACTTGGCATTTGACATTTGACCATGCACTGGTTATATCACTTCTCAAAATTAAATCTTCCTACCTCCTTCTCTTTAAGGACCAGGTGAAACAATGTATTTGAGAGGATGCTGTCACTGTGAGGTGTTGCCTGATTTACCACTAAGGAGTTCTTCTTGGCACTGGAAGCAAAATATCCAGTTTAAGAGGCTAGAACCATGTTGAACGGTGCTCCGGCAAGTTGTAGTTTCAATTTTCAACAGGACCAAACAGTGGAAATTCTGATAGATAATGGTAGGCCAGAACCATGTTGAACGGTGCTCCGGCAAGTTGTAGTTTCAATTTTCAACAGAACCAAACAGTGGAAATTCTGATAGATAATGGTATCAAAAGTCTCTGGGAAACCAAAGAATAACTATTTTACAAACTATTAATGTTTAATGTCCATCTACTGAAGAATAATCTATTTAATTTCTATAATTGATGAGCAGTTATAATGATACTAGTCAGAAAGTAAATATTGTAATGATTATGCCAAATTCATCTCTTCATGCAGAGAGTTTATCAGCTTTGTATACATGAATAAGAATAAGGAAATTCTGATGAAATCTCACATTGGTGTAAGAAATGTATGGCTTTACCATCTATATATTTTCCAAAATTCAGCAGAAAGTATGTCTTCAATGCCGTGAGTATTTAGAACAACCAGAAAACTATTTGAAAGATTTTGATGATAGAAGAGAATTAGCTTCCATTTCTTCAAACTTTTTCTCTTCTTTCAGTTTTTCCAGATTTCCTATCTATCTTTCTTCTCTGAATATCAAAAATAATTTGTACTAACTTGATAGGGTCTTGGGAAATGATTTAAATTATTAAAATATAGTTTCTGTAGTATAAAAAGTTCATGTAGGCATTCTATTCTTCCCTATTTCAGAGTGACTTCCTGCCCTTCTCTGTATTTTGTGGCCTTCTGCACTTTGTCTGAACACAGACAAAATCTTTTATGTATAAAGATTCAAGTGAAGTGCTATGAATCATTTACTTTTTAATGTTTCCCATTGAGTATTTCCTCTTGCTGTCAAATGGAAACCCATATCATTCTCTCTTAGATTTAAGCGTAATGAGTTGGCTTTTGCTTGGAATACTTTTCTGTTTATTTTGCTTCTGCATTGCTTCTTGCGTCAGGCTTCTTTGCTCCCTGATTCTATATGCCCACACTATTTCTTTGTAACTTGGCCTTGTTATCCAGCGAAATAGGACATTCCAAAGCTCTAAGCATCTGGAAACATGATGATTTAATGATAGAGAGCTTAATAAAATAAGATCATGAATTACATAGTGTGAAATTTAATAGGTATAATTTGAGAAGTACCTATAATGACCAAGACCAAAATCAAAGTTTATCCGTTTGTCAACCATAGGTAGAGTGTGATAGGACAAACATTAGCATGGGTGTCTGAAAAGGTCACAAAGAAAAACACTATCGTCTTATACAAGTCACTTTATCTTCCTGACCCTCTGTTTCCACATTTATAAATGTATGAATTTTGACCTAGGTGGTCATTGCGATCTCTTTCAGGTCAACTAATCTCTGATAGTTAATGTAATAGGTATCTCCTTTAGGTGACATTGAACTTTCCTGGTGGTTCATGCAATAAAGAATCTGCCTGCACTGCAGGAGACTTGGGTTTGATCCCCTGGACCAGGAAGTTCCCTTGGAGAAGGGAATGGCTATCCACCCCAGTATTCTTGGGTGGATACTATCCATTCCCAGTATTCTATCCATCCCAAGTATTCTCCACCCTGGAGAATTCCATGGACAGAGGAACCTGGCAGGCTACAGTCTATGGGGGTCACAAAGGGTCAGACACAGTTGAGTGACTAACACTTAGGTTGTATTACTGTTTTTTCATCTGTAGGAAATAAGATTTTAATGTTTCTCTTCCCTGAAAATGACTTCTAAGGCACACTTTGTAATTATAGTTCAGATGAGTCTCATCAGAGGGTATAGATATTTCAGGTGGTTTTCCATAATGAGACAGAAAATTTCCCAGGAGAGTTTAGGACAGGGCAGCTGAACATAATGTTTACTAGAGAATATTGGTACATTTTAAAGAAATGAAAACTATTTGAAAGGATATTACTTTATCTTTCCACTCCATTTTTTCAGTCTTTAATTCTACAATTTCAATCTGAGTCTTAATATAAGATTTTGTTATTTATACATAAAGTGTATTTGGTAACTGTCCATTTGCTATCCAGCCTGATTAATGCTTCAGAATAGATTCTTTGTCCATAATGTATCCCTTCCTATCCAAGTCAATGTATTTTTTATTTTAAATGATAACCACTTAGATAAACAATTTGGATAGAAAGGAATATTATTAACTTTATTTGGTTCTGGGATTTGGGATATCAAGAATTCAGATGGTAAGATTTGAATGTGAAGGATGGGGAACATAACATGAATACCTGGAGAAGTAGAATTTCTTATTGAAAAGAGTATGAGAATTCAAGTAAGATGGGTTCTCTTGTCTTTTTGTGACTGTTAACTATTTGGGAGACCTGGAACAAAGGAATAGAAAAGATACATGTGTTAGGATTTACAGCTGTAAGTAACAGAAAGTAGCAACTCTTGCTAATGAAATGAAATTTGATTTATTGAAAGGATCAGGGTAAGGCTTGAGGGACTGAAAAGAATAGGCTGAAACTAAACTTCATCTGTTGTAAAGGGCTAGAAAGCAAGAACAACAAAAATGATTTCAGATCTAGGAGAGCTAAAGGTATAAGACAAAAGACACAAACAGACACTGCCCCCATGTTCCACTTGAATAAATCACCTCTAAATATCCTTCCACTCTTGCCTCAGAGGCTCTAGATTCAATGCCTTTGAAGGGAGGAGACCAGGATGGTGTTATACCTGGGGCCCAGGTGTAGTTGGCCAACATAAGGGAAAATGCAGCAACTATGACAGCCACAATGTCAATTGCTCACTGCCTCCAAGATGACCAAAACAGGGAGGCTTAATTCCTCAGTAGGGAATTTAGGTGCCACAAGTAACGAGGCAACTTAACAGATGGGAACTAACTAAAGTCCATGGCCTAGAAAATAAACAGCTACAAAACCTTTATTTTCTTTGATCTTTGTCTTCAAAGTTAAGTTATTCAGAAAAATCATCCCAGTATCTTATTTAGCTCTACAGTGCTATAAATTCTACTGTGATTTCTATAAATCATGAGTACTATAAATATAGCTATTACTA
>SJYF01001719.1:1150845-1166535 GCA_006410515.1 Procapra przewalskii
TTTTTTTTTTTGCCTTATGAGAAGCTGTTGTCCATAATGCCTCTTAGAAAATGGTCTTTTGAGATGGAGCAGTCAGTCAATTCAATCTTTGCATCTTCTATTGCTTTTCCCCCTTCTTAAATTCATTCTCCTTTTCTTCACTTTCACTATCTAGGATTATATTCCCTGATACAGGGGTATCTCCTGAATCTTTGCCACAGAATCTGCTTTTCAGGGATCCCCAGTTAAGACATTCCGGGGATGTTCTTGGCGGTCTAGTGGTTGGAACTTTGTTTTCCAATGCAAAAGATGTGGGTTCAATCCCTTGTCAGGAAGTTAGGATCCTACATGCCTTGTAGCCAAAAATATAAGAACATAAACAACAAAAGTCAATATTGTAACAAATTCAATAAAGACTTTAATAAAAGACATTCCTTAACAATAACAACAATGACATTTATTATGAACCCACTCTGCGTCACTAGTTTGGAATTCTTTTAGGTTTTTATGTGGGTTCTGGGTATGTAATCTGTTTAGTTAGTTATCTCTTTAGCCTATTTATTATAACTATATACATATTTTAGCATGAGAATTACCAATTATCTTTAGAGATTCATTTATTTTCCAATGTTCTTATTTCTTTCGGTTGATGCATAATGCTATCAATGTATAATGTGATCACTGGTCCATGTGATCCACGGGTAATGTTATCGAGTTACAGCTGTGCTTCATTCACCAGGAGTCTGGAAAGTCATGAACAATGCAGTAGTTATAAAGTCCCTACATTTCTGAAGTAAAGTGCCAGACAACCTTGAGACATGCTCAGAGATCATACAATTGGTTCAGTCAAAATTATGTCACCTGCTGCTTAAAAGGCTGTAGTGAGACAGCTTTTCAAAGAATTGACAGATTATTGTGTGTCCTTTTCACAATCTCCCAAGAGGGAAAAAATGAAAGATAATGCCAGATGGAAGAATTTTCAAGAAAATATTTTGGAAAGCTTGACATAGTTTCCCTGGAGCTTGGGGGACCCTGGAACAAGAACCTGAGTCACACCAGGAAAATGGAACAAAGCTTTGCTTTGATAGAACATCTGAAGCAGCGAAATAAGAGGTGTATCCCTGGGAACAAGCTGTAAAATATCTGTGGGGAGTGGAACTGGCTGAGGACCATTTTGGAAAAGCCCCCAAGGGTGTTCCTGCTTGGAAAGCAAAAGAGGAAATAGATGTACTCCCAAAGGAAGCTAAAGACGGAACTCTAGGCAGCCAGCATTGTCTATCTGCAATCAGAAGGCACCAGAGAAATTCTGAGGGTTCTCAAACAGAACCCTCAAAAAACTTCTAAAAAAGAAAATGTTCAAGCAATAAGACAGATGCCTAGAGGCTCGAGTCCTTTTAATTCTCTGTCACTTCATGAACCTGAGACAGTGAGGCTTGGGCTAAAGTGGATGCTAGTAGCAGGGCGCATTCTAGCTGCTGAGGGGCACTAGGGTGGCTCAAGTTGGGGTACTGTCTGAACCAGCCCCTGATGGTTGCTTTTGGAGCACAACTGGGAGACTGCTTTCTCTAGCCAAGGTTCCAGTTCTGGTGAATAAGATTTTCTCATTATATATAAGGCTACCTCTCAGAAAGGCAAATCTGGTCCCATGAGCACTGGATCAGGGTAGAAGCCAGCTTCCTACCATCTCATGGACACAGAACACATGCCTTCTTTTGCATTATCTCTCAACCATATGGGGCCACAGTCTTTACCATCCTAAGGCTATGGCCTCCTCTGTGCATAAGGAAAGCAATTTCCAGTGATTCCAAGATGGGTTACCTTTCTTAGCAATGCTAGCCTCAGTGATTCCACAGTAACTGTCTGTCTTATATGTCTTGTAATGTAGCATCAGCTTTTCACATAAAAGAAAAAGAAGGGAAGTCCACACATCTAATTTGATGTAAGGTGAACAGACTGAAAAGTATCTCCGACATGTGAGCTCCAGAGGGCCACTGAGCTCTACTTAGCACAGATAAGTATGGTTGGAATATTCTGGAGGTTCAAAGACAGAGTGTATAAGTAAGTACAGAAATAATTTGACCAATTACTTTCTTAATACTTGAAAGAAAAATGGTTATGCAGTCTCCTTCTCTGTTGCTGCTGTCTAGTTGCTAAGTCTCTTTGAGACTCCATGGACTGTAGCTCACCAGACTCCTCTGTCCCTGAGATTCTCCAGGCAGGAATACTGGCACGAGTTGCTATTTTCTTCTCTAGAGGATCTTCCTGACCCAGGGACCAAACCCATGTTCTCCTGCATTGCAGGCAGATTCTTTGCCACTGAGCCACCAGGGAAGCCCCTCCTTCTCTATAGTTAACCTCTTTTTCTGTTGTCACTTGATCCTACCACTTTCTTTTTCAATTAATGCAACTTCCACCATCCACCATATTTTTGTGGGGAATCTTTTGGAGGTCATTCACTATTGTTGAGATATAAGTCTAGGTCTGGTCAAGTAACAGAGGCTTTTTTTCCCCTATTTTTTCCTGCTCTGCTGCCTCTCAGGGAATGGAAGTTTCCACTCAGGGGAGGCGCCTGTGTGCACTGTCAGCTCTGCTGCTTCTGACACTCTGTTCTCCCCTTGAGGAATCACACATGGAGCTGCCTTCTCTGGGCATTTTGCTCTCCCTCTGTGGCAGCCCCTGTTCTGAAGCTAGGGTCAAGATTACTCCATCTCATAGCAGGTAGGCTAGGCAACTTTTGGATATCCCAATGCTCAGAAACCAGGCTTTTTAAAAATAGCTCTCTCATGCAATGTTAATACCATTCCACAAGGGTACCAAAGTGTGCTGTTTATACTCAACATTCTTTTCCTCACAGAATTCTTAATGAAACAGCCTATTCTTTCTGAATTTAGGCTCCCATCAATCCTTCCCCACACCTGCACTTGTGTTAGACTCATACATTATATTAGACCATTAGATCCTGGATGAGGACATTTGGTGTGCTCGGTCACCTACGGCACAACTGCTCATCCCTCTATGACTAAGGCTTTGTTACTAGCTTCTCAACCTCCCTCCTTCTCTCAGAACCTTTCATGAAACTTTTAAATCCTTCAAGGAATTCACTTTCATCAGTTCTGCCTCCTCATTCCTCAAATGTCAGAGCATCCCGGAAGTGGACTCGGTTTGGGATGAATTTGGCATCTCTCCCTCACCCTACCTCCATTCCATTCTATCAGTTAAATTCCAGAGACATGGAGGATATGCCCTTCTGAGTGCTATAGTTTCTATGTGTGTTGAGGAGATTCTCTGCCACGACCCAGCCTCAACAGGAATAGCTCTGCTTTTATCTGCTTTATTTTTCCTTCCTTGTAAATTCTCTTTTAAGAAGGAGTTCTAAGAATATTATTCTTCCTTACTTTCAATTACAGTTCTAGATGGTACATAGGGTCATGAGTTATTTAGCCCTGGAAACTCTTCAAAATAACCCTGGTATTACTGGAGCCAATTAAAACTTATAGCAAACAGATGATGAATGCTATCAATTCTGAAAAACAATATAAATATTTCATATTTCCACATACTTATTGTGACAATTTCATGAAACTAATTTATTACTTATAGGTGTTTTGACTTTTGAAAATAAAATATTCTTGCTTTAGAAATGTGTGTATTAAGGTGTTTCTTAGAAAATTATATATATACACATATGTATTTATGTATATATGTATATATACATATGTGTATATATATAAATATATATACTGCTACAAGTTTTTGCTTTTATTTGAGGTAAACCTTAAAGTTATAGCTTTTCATACTGTTTGAAAGGCATGTAGAATTGAAGTATCAGTGTCACTTTTTATAATACGGCTATTTTTCCTTTAAATAGCATCAATTTTAATGTGTACTATTATGTTAGGTGGGTTTACTGAAATACTCTGATAGCATTTCCAGATTGTTATTTGTACAGGTATTTTAATAACAGTCCACCACTCTCTCTTAATTTCCGAATGCCCTTTTCTCACTTGTGTTACTTTGTAACCCACACAGAACACAATGAAAGGTTAATGGTGCTAACGCTGATCTGGTGCAGCCACTAGTCTCTTTGACTTAACAAGGAAAATGTTTTTAAATAAATTCAAAAAAACAAAATCAGGATTGTAAACCAAGGGTCACGTTGGAGACCCCTTACTCTTCACAGAACTACTCCAACTTGATTTGACCCTTATGGTCATACCCAATCCAAAGCCCTCCCAAGATGTCTCTATTTTCAGGGCTTATTTCTTCCTGCATCTTTTTTTTTATCTTTCAGATCTTGCAGCTGCAAGGACCATCTTGGCTTTCCTTTATGTTATATCAAGAGGAATGTGTGTCCCAAGCACTTCATTGGATTAAAAAACAATCATCAGACCAATGAACTTTGTGAATTTCAAAGACTGTCATTGGGAGATCTCCCTTCAGCACTGAGACTACTCTCAATTCTTCCTCTCTTCCTTTTGCCCTTCTTGCTCTCTCTCAAGACTAACAAGCACCTCGTAAAGTCTGACTTTGAAATAGTTTCATCCACTTTCACATGTCTCAGACTCTGCTCAAACACTTCCACATCACAAAAAGTGTTCTGGTGAATACTTCTGTCACTGTTTCATTACAGGAGAAAGTTAAGGAAAGTTTTATTCTGACTTGCTTCTAGCAGGAGTTTTGTTGTTGTGGAGAATGGATGAGGCCTGTCTTTTTGTTAGACTGCTAAGAAGCCCATTCTTTTCTTATACTTATGCAAGGACTTGGGTAGGGGTGGGGGTGGAATGAAGAGACCTGTGGACTTCTTCCATCAATAAGCAAAGGTATCCTGAATGAGTGTATGCAAGTGCCCATTAGACCACAAATAGTAGACCCAGGGGGCGAAACTTCAGATGCAGCCAGCACTGAGTGAGAAACAGGGAAATGGGAGCGTGGAGGGAATGAAAGGGCTTTCCTGGTGGCTCAGCAGTAAATAATCCACCTGCCAATGCAGGGGGCTGAGGTTCAGTTCCTAGGCTGGGAAGATCCACAGAAGGAAGTGGCAACCCACTCCAGTATTCTTGGCTGGGAAATTCTGTGGACAGAGAAGCCTAGAGGGCTATAGTCCATGGGGCTGCAAAAGAGTCATACCCGAATTAGTGACTAAACAACAACAAGGAATGAAAACAGGCACATTAATTTCTGTTGGCTTGAGAAAACAGAGTTTGTAACTTGTAACTTAAAATGTTACTAAAGAAGGTGAATATACTAAAATCTTTTGACTTTAGTTGTTGCTTTAATTTCATTATATTTCTGTGGCCATAAAATCATTTGTAGGCTAATAGCAGGTGAGACATTCTCCCTGTGGATATTTTATTCATTTATAGATAATTTTTATTTGCTTTCCAGTGAATCTGAAAATATTTTGTGCCAAATATTAGACACTATGATTTATATAGATTATCAGTTAATTCTCACATCATACTACCTCAAAAAAAGTTACTTTTATCTCATTTTAACAGTAAGAAAAGCCAGAAACAGAGAGATCACTAACTTACCTAAGATCACAAAGCCAGAAATTTCAAAGCAAGGATTCATATTCCAACAACTGGGGGCAGTATCAGAGGTCACAGTGAAGACCCCCCAAAAGCCTAGCGATTCAGTTAACATCAAATTGTGTTTTGAACATCTAATGTATTAGTACCTGTCAGGATGATGAATAGAGGAAAATGTTAGTAGAATCTTATCCCTAATAAAACAATGCTTTAAAATTATTTTTAATATATGAAATGTATGGTGACAGATTTGTAATCACCCCGGTGGCTCAGAGGTTAAAGCGTCTGCCTGCAATGCAGGAAACCTGGGTTCTATCCCTGGGTTGGGAAGATACCCTGGAGAAAAAAATGGCAACCCACTCCAGTATTCTTGCCTGGAGAATCCCATGGACGGAGGAGCCTGGTGGGCTACGGTAGCCCACGGGGTCGCAAAGAGTCGGACACAACTGAGCGACTTCACTTTTACTTTCACTTTCAGATTTTACTGATTGATTTGATAAAATATTTTCACAATACTTAATATTATCCCATTGACCTACCTTAGAGAGAAGGAAATGGCAACCCACTCCAGAATCCTTGCCTGGAAAATCCCGTGGATGTAGAAGCCTGGTAGGCTACAGTGCATGGGGTCACAAAGAGTCAGACAGGACTGAGCGACTTCACTTATCTCACTTAGCTGAGAAAGGAGACAAAGGATTCAGGACCAAAGGGGCTGGATATCTTAGTCCCTTTGTGTATATATTGCAAAGATTTTATCACTGTGTCATTTAGGTTTATTTTGTGTTATCCAAACTTTATTAGTGATAGCAGTCTCCTGTAAATACATGGACTTCAAATTCAATACCAGAAGAAAAGACATCTGAAACAACCTGCAAATAAAGGAGAAAAACAAATGATACTTCTCCTCCAGTACGACTCTCCACTTGATAGCAGGGATTCAGAAAGGCATTTTAATCATTAAACGCTTTGCATGAAGTTGTTTAGCCAATATTTTTTCAATCAGGAGAATCACAGTTGTGTCTACTGTGTTGGCTGCTGGTAACATACCTAATTTAATGTCACAGTTTAAATGAATTCTGCTGACTACGTTGTCCTTCATCTGTGTTATCTCTAACAATTGGTATGCAACCTTTGCAGCTATAGAGGCAGCCTTGTCATTCATTGGTATTGTCAAGAAGCATAAATAATCACTATGTGACATTTTGACACAAGGGTTTATTTAGTGATGTTTGCATTCTGACATTGACAGAATATGTGAGGACATTTCATCAGCAGCAACTTTAGCCTCACAGAATGCAAAAAAAGATACGTACTTTACTGATGGCTAGAACGGGGCTGTGACCTCCCTATTTCATCCTCTCTTTCTCCCCTTCTCTAATTGTTGCATCTTGTTTGATTTTGCTAAAAACTACTTGTTGAAAGAATTTTATTTCTACATACATGGAATTATTTGGTCTATTATTTGATCATACATCCATTATTTGGTTATTTCACAGTATGTTTAATTTCTTTCTTTGGTTGCTCATCTTTATGCAAAACAAAAACAATATAGAAAGGTAACTTTTGAACAGCAGGCATCTTCTTTATCTTACCTGCATAATAGATTGCTAACACCTATCCACTCTCTCTAGAGAAATTCACTAATTAAAAAAAAAAAGTGTCAATCACCTAAGCTCTGTTTGGAGGAGAGACTTTTCAATTAGTAGTGATGAGAGAGGGAAAAAAAGAGTGGCTTCGGAGAATCATTACATTTAATTATTATTTCAGTGCCAAGATGCTTTCAGAGCCACAGTATAATCTATGGTGTCATAATAAATAGGTAGAAGCTCTTTATGAATAAACTAGATATGATCTTTACTTTCAGAGCAGTTTTGACAATAATTGCTTAGTGTATCCAACCAGAAATTTGAATTGCTGAAGTCCCCACTTTGAAAGTTGGAGTAGGAACCATGTAACAGGGAAATGCAGAGTTTTAGTGCACTTCCTCCACTCTACCCCTGGAGTTTACTAACACACAGCGCCTCTTCTGTTATCTCATAGGGAACATGAAGGTGATCCCTGGATGGCTGGATCATCACTAACATGGGTGAGTTTACGATGTCATTTTACTAAATGAAAGCAAAGCTAAATGAAAAAAAAATATTGAGAGTTTTCTCTGAGTAAAAAACTGGGAGGAATTTTAGAAGTAAGTGGTATAAAAAGAACATTCTGGTTTCTAGTTGTCATTGTTTTTATTTCTGTAATTGTTCTTTACCCACTCTTCTCCAGCTAATCATGTAATACAAAGCATGTATTAGCTGAGATCTGCTCATCTCAGCTTGGCTGTTAGCCGACGCGGCCACCTAGTTTCATGGGTAACATGCTCTGCCGCAGGTTGATCAGTGATCTTTTGTGAGAGTTTTAATTTTTGCTCTCTTTCTTCTTCCCTCCTTTTGTTCCTTCCACTCTCCCTTTCTTAGTTTCAGTTATTTTAATTCAGGAAAGTATGATAAATAGTGGTGAAGAGAGATTATAAAGGTAGGATTTCTAAATTTACATCTGCATTCAGGGAAAGTTGTAGAAACATTATTAATGAAGAAACTTAAAACACTAATGCGCCTAAGAATTTAGTGGCCCCAGATCCTTCTATTCAGTTTCATTATTTACGACTGTGGATGATAGGACTAGATGAACCCGCAAGCAACCTGCACTGCGTCCTGCTTTGCCCAGGTGCTTTTGCAAGGAGGGAAAGATCTTCCTGTTACTTTGCATTCAGATCTACAGGTGTTGGACTCTGGTGATTTGTGACAGTTCATAGAACAAGGGGTGACTGATCCCAACTGTCTTTCTCCAGTTAATCAAAGGATGGGGCCTTTGAGGAATGGGGAAGAAAGAGTGATGATACTTCTGCATGTGACACTTCCCAGGGAAGCTCCTCTACCATAAGCAAGCAGTTCTTACAACCAATGTTTCCAAGTCCTAGCTGTGTTGTCAGAACCACCAAGGGGGCTTTTGAAAAATACTGATGCCTGGGCCTTATGCAGAAAGAATCTGATATAATGAGCTGGGGTGAGGTCACAAGGCAATGCTAATGCACAGTTACTGATAGAGACTATAACAGGATAATTAGACTTCAGAAAATTCTACATGTTGTTCCACTTTCCTTTCTGGGGCTTCCCAGGTGGCACAGTGGTAAAGAATCCACCTGTTAACGCAAGAGATGTGAGAGACATGGGCTCAATTCCTGAGTTGGGAAGATCCCCTGAAGAAGGAAATGGCAGCTCCCTCTTGCCTGAAAAATTCCACAAATAGAGGAGACTGGTAGGCTACAGAACATAGGGACTCAAAGAGTCAGACATAGCTGAGCACACACAGCAGCACTTTCCTTTCTAATCTGGGTTTCCTGCTACGAAATGTTGCTTGATTTCCATCCTCCATCTCTTTATCAACTCATGTATTTTCTTTCATAATTTCTCTTTTACTCTCTTCTCCTGTCCTATGCCTGTTTCATGACTCTTGTCTCTCCCTCTGTCAAGTTGCCTCAGTCTTGGAAGATGCTAAAAGAAGCTTTATATATATATATATATATAAAATCCTACTCTCTAGAATACTATAACTGAAGACAAGATCAACATGGCCATAGGCTGTTACTCCCCTCACTCCTGCTGGAAAAAAAAAAAGAGAGAGAGAGAGAGAGAGAGATTCATGTCATTGTACCAGGACAAAACTGAAGATTTATGAACACAGTCATAAACAGTTGTTTAGACTATACTAGTATTTCTGGATATTTGTAACAAAACTTCTGAAAAAACTCTGATAGATTCCACTTCTCTGATTAGCAGCCATGGAGGTTTGCCATTTGATCTGTCCTGGAGAATGCCTTCAGCTGGAAGGAGCGCAAGGGATGGTCTGGCTTCTGGTGACAGCATCTTCCTGGTCTGCTGCAGCATTCAGCCAGAGACCTGTTCTTCTGAGGGCATCCCCTAGCCAGTGATAGCTCAGTGAGCCCATGGGACAGGGCTTTCTGTGCTTGACTTTGTATGGGCACTATTCCAGGGTTGGCCAATTTGCATCACAGTCTGAGTGTCTCTCTATTCTACTTCCTCTCACCTTTCTTTTCATTAGCATCAGATCAACATCACAGCCTAAAGGCTCTTTCTGCTGCACCCCGTCTCTTCCCCTAAGAAAACTTTTGCCCTCCTAGCTTTGTCTCTGTATCTGCATTCCAGATAAACTGTACTGGCACAATCGGTCAATCTTCTAACATCGTAATGAAAATGGCAAAAGTTGTATTTTTATTTTCCCATAGTGGAAACTAATTATAATCTTTTCTGTGTATACTAGCACAAAAATTAGCATGAAAAATGTACTCTATCATTCCAAAATGCTCCTCTTCATATTTTTTCCCAGTATCTTAATGTTTAACTTTTTATAAGTGATTTCTTATCCCATTATGTAGAAATCTTACCGCTTAGAATTCTGGACATTAAAACTCTGTCTTCAGATATTTAAAATAAAGTGATTTAGACAGAGATAATTTAATGCCTAAAAATATAAGTGATTCATAGGTTTGGAAAACTCACCTTCAGAAGCATTTCCTAAAGAGATTCGTTCTTCTGAACATTAACTAAAGCAATCTTTTCCCTTTAGATGCTTACCACATTGTGTTTATTATTGCTGTTGTTAACATATTTTATTTACATTATGTTGTTATCACTTCTGACCTGCACAACCCTTGGCATAGTGCTGGGCACATGGTTTATGCACATTAAGTGTGTGTTGTATTGAACTAAGCAGCATTTTTGTATGTATTTTGACATCTGGGACTTTATCAGTGTTCTCAGGGGAGAAATTCTCAGACATATAACTTCAACTGACATAATCCCAACAGGAAATTATGTTTTCTTTCATATCCTTAACAAACCCTTGAGTCTGATAATTATTTCTTTTCTAATAGACCTTAGTTTTGGAAGACTTTTTAAAAGTCTTTATTCTTTCATAAACCAGAGTATTCCCACGTATAGGACTGGAGTAAAGAGCAGGTTTATGTCAGGAAAATTCTCACTAACTAAACGGTCTCCAAGTGACAATGGCATCTTGCCTTTCTCTGAATCCTCTGGCAGAGGCCAGGATTCAGAGCCAAGATGAAGGACTGGATGAGTCATCTGCTATGGTATGGCAATGCCTCTCTTCTCAAGTCTTTGCAATCAGATCTCAAACTGATTTCTCCCTTTCAGTTTTTTTCTTTCGTTCTTTTTTTGGCAAGAGAGAAAATAACTTCAGTATTTCTTTTTTTAGATGGATTGAAAAAAAAGAAAAACACACCATTCTATTGCCCAAAATTGCATACAGAATTTCAAAGAGTGACCTCTTCCCAAATATAGCGGAGCTTATGGTGGTAATGGGATGTGTTACCTTTTGAAGCATAGGAGCTTCAGATCCCAAGCCTGCCCATCCCTTCACCAGACTTTGGAGAATGGTAGGATTAGGAGTAAAGGAGTATTAAATATAATACCATTTTCACCTGGGAGTAATTAATATTACTGGCCATGCAGACTGTCCTGTGGTGGGAGTTACAGAAACAATAAAGTAAATGACGAGGAGATGAACCCCAGGTACGCTGAAATGTTCAAAGCCTTGCTTTTTTCACAGTTGGCAGACTAAGTCATTTTTAGAATTTGGACTTCTCGGGGGCAGAGGGTTTTTTCTTTTACATTAAATATACTCTTTTCTCTACACTGTTCTGTTATATAATAGGGTGAGTGCAAGTGCAAAGTCATGCTTTTTCAGTATTAAAACACAGAATCATATCCTTCATTTTTAAAGTTACAGTTATTCATGTTATTACTAATTTTGGACACAGCAAATAAGACATTGCCAGAATCACTTTCTGGGAAGAATAAATGTGTAGCTTGTTTAGAACTGAGTTGGTTGTTAAATATAGCTTTGATTCCTTCCCCTCCTCCAGCCAAGAACCGCATGGTAGTTTTGTTGATAATCTACCACCCTGTCTTTAAATGGGAGCTTGTGTATTCTCCAGTTCTATTTTCCACATTGCTCTGGCTCTGTGGCCTTAGCTGAAACCGTGTGCTTCTCGTGTCTTTGACCCATTCTGTCCACGGTGTTTCACTTCAGTTCATCAGACAGCACCTGATTAGGTGGCCTTCTGTCATCCATTCCCTACACGTCTTGCCTGACCTCAGCACCGTGGGGCTGGCTGCTCTCCAGAACCTCATCATGGAAGCAGCCGCCCTGACAGGGGAAGATGTGCTTGGTTCATCTTTAAACATTTTCAGGGAGTGGGACTGGATGTCACAAATAGGTCAAAGGCTCAGTCACATGTAAAGTGTGACAATGATGGCATCCTGAAAAATCTTTACCTTATCAGGCAGTACTGTTTGTCTCCAACAGAGACCTTGAAAATGGGGAGACATGCTTTGGGATCTCGTCTCTACCATCTTGCCAGCTCTGAAACAGGAATACTAACTATAAAGTTCCAAGCAAGTTTTCTGGCATAGTACAGTAGGCTCAGTAGTTTATGTTCGTTCTAAAAATGTATTAAATATTTACCTTTTCAAGGCAGGGTTGGGTAGCTGGAGTGCTAGATGGTATCTAAATATCAAGAGGTGGATGTTCAGGGTGTTTACCATTTTACAAGGGAAATCTTGGTAAATTCTGAACTCAGGCACAGACCAGAAAGTAAAAACCATATTGCAAATCTAGGGGAATTAGAATTCAGAGAAGGGATGATTGTGGCTAGTGGGAGCATAAGGTAAATGTGGGGGAGATGGCACTTGAAATAAAAACTAAAAAAATTTCCCCCTTCGCTTATGTATACACTAGAGATGGTAATTTGGACTTTTCAGGGATAGAAAAAGAAAACTTAAAGTGACAGGACAGATGCTGAGCAAATGCAGTTAATGTTTGGGAAATTGCAGAACCAAAGCTGTCTGAATCAGAGACCACATTAAAGGGAATGGAGGAGATAATTTTGGAAAGATATGTTAGGCTATATTCTCGTGGACCTTAGATCTCAACCTGTATGAGCAGTGTGGTGGAGTGGAAGGAGTCTCTGGCCACGGAGCAGGAATCCCAGATTCCTTTATATGCACCTGGGAGGTTCTAAAGATTCACTGCTTTGGGTTCAAATCTCAAAGTTTCTACGTATTAAGTCTGTGACATTGACCCAAATGATTTCCCCCTTCTAGCCTCTAGACTAGACTATGCATCTTAACATATAAGATTTATTGTTTATAAATGTGATTGTTGGTTAGGGATTTTGGGAAGGTCATATACACACTGCTATATTTAAAATGGATAACCAACAAGAACCTATTGTATAGCACATGGAACTCTGATCAATGTTATATGCCAGCCTGGATGAGAGAGGTGTTTGGGGGGATAGATATATGTATATGTATGGGTGAGTACCTTTGTTGTTCACCTGAAACTATCACAACATTGTTAATTGGCTATACCCCAATACAAAATAAAAGTTTAAAGTTTGGGGAAAAAGATTGGTTGTTGGAAAATGGCAAAGGTTTTTCATAGAAAAACATTTTTTTTTAAAGTGGGAATGTTTAAATGCTTGGAAATGACATAATTAAATGAAATAATCAAATAACTCTTTGGTTTCTATGCCACTGATAAATGGATAGGATTCTAAGGAGACAGACCTAGTAATATTACCTAGGACAGCCTGAAGGAGTAAAAGGCTAAAGGTAAGAACATCATTTGACTTTGGGTCTAAAACGAAATGATGATTTGAAGAAAGTAGCATTTTAAAAAGAGAGATCAGAGGGACAATCAAAGGATTTGGCAATTGACTGAATATCAGTTCAAAAACTGACAAGCACAGGAAGGATTGCTTTAATTTACATACTCTTTTATATTAAATTATTTAAGTGACCTGATTTAGTGATAACTTTTAATTTTGCATTACTCAGTGCATGTGGAGTTTCTAATGATATATGTATATTGGTATACGCTATTGATCCAATAAATATTTATTGTGGACCTAGTATATGACAGAGAGTGTTCGAGGTGTTAGGGACAAGATCTGTGCTTTTCCATTCCAGGACTCTGACAGAATGAGAGAGAAACAGGAAACAAATGAAGAAAATAGTAGCTGGAAAAAGAAGTATCATGAAGATGAACTAAGTTAATGTGATAGGCGGTAGCTGAGAGGCTGTTGAAAGAGCTCCTTAAGGAGGACACATTCAAGCTGAGGTGAATGATTGAAGAAATCAGCAACATGGAGTGCCATGCAGAAAGAGAACACAAATAAACAAAGGCCCAAGGATGCCTCAGTGGGTTTCAGGATTTGAAAGAAGCCAGCCTGGCAAGGGCATCATGACTTAGGAGGAGAGCAGTCAGAGATGAGAAGAGAATATGTGCTAGTTCACAGCTTGAGACCAACTCCAAATACTCATTCCTCATCTCTTGGCCTCATTGCAACTTTACAGCCAAGTCTATGACATCCTTTGCAGCTAGAAGTGTTAATGAAATCACATTCATTCTCCTTTTCAGGTATCAACTTTGGGAAAATGTCCAAACTCCCAATTTTCTAGAATAGAAAGCTGAGCGTCAAAGATGCCATATGCAACTTGTTCAGGGTCATACAGTTTGTAAACAGCAGGGCCAAAACTCAAATCAGGTCTATGATCCAGGCCAGGAGAAGTTTTCACTTCCCACAGGGTCACTTTCCCTTCTTATGTAATCCTAAAGAATCACTGTCACTGACCTCTTATCAGAGAGCCTGCAGGAGAAGTCTGTAACCTGGGGTAGGGGTTTCAACCAAACCAAAGGGTAAGAGTCCTCTACTTATGGCTGACCTGCACTAAGGTTGAGAGAGAATTAGAAGAGAGCACCTATTGGAGGAGAATTAGTAGAAAGATCCATTTTCCTTTGCCTGGGAGTCTTACAGCAGCCCCTTGTTTTCATGATCCTATGATTTGATGATTTTCCAACAATTCAGTTTTATGGATCTGGACTGAATGGAATATGCCATGAGAGACCATGGCATCTTAGAACAAACATAAAATGTGGTAAACAAACTGATGTTTCCACATGGGCACTATATTAGCTATTTCTGCACTTTGCCTTTCCATCAAGTTACCTGCCAGGCCTGGGCTGTTACAATCCAGCCTTCATCCGTCAATTACAGCCACACATTAACTCCAGACATTGTAAGCCTTTCTAGTTAGAGCCATTCTCAGGCAGGACTGTGAGCTCTCCTAGGAGTGTCTCCGTCTCTTCTGTTCCCATCTTGAGCCTCCTTTGCTACTTGCAGCTCTGAGTTCTCACGAAGCCAGTTGCGGTCTCTCTTTATGGCGCATCCTTAAACCCAGGCATCCGTGTAAAGGAGAGCCCTAGTTATACAGACACATTATACTTCTCCCCTTTCAAAGAGAAGCCTTTTCTGCTTGTTGGGGGGGGTGGGGGTGGTTTCTGCCTGATGCAGAGGGGCGAGGAAGAAGAGTTGGCTGGCTTTGGGGAGCAGATTTAGAGTCGCATCTCATTGGAGGGGCTAGCTTTTTCCTGAGCTGCCAGACACTGCAGGCTCAACTGAGGCGCGGAGGTGCAATTCAGGCTGGTGAAACAGCGGGGGAAGCAGGACAGGCGGGGCTAGCGCGGCTCTGCAGCGGATCACAAGCACCCGCACACACACCACTCTCCTGCCGCCCCCGGCTCGCGCCTCGCTCCTTCCCTCCCGGGCCGCAGAGACGCGGACCTGGAGTCGGGGGCCAGGGAGGGAAGAGGAAAAAGGCAGGCGCCGTGAAGCCGAGGAATAGCTGGAGCGGCGCTGATATTTCACCTGAGAGTCTGACCCGAATCCCGAAGCTCAGACCCCCTTCAGCAGCACCTTTGTAGCCAGCCGGGAGAGCGCGGCGGTGCCTAGGAACCCTCGAGTCCCGCTCCCAAGTCTTCCCGTGCCCGGTGCACCAGGATCCTTCCTGTGGGGGCCGCGCGGTGCCCCCAGGAAGGCGCGGAGCTTGGGGGACCGGCGTTGGCGCCCATCGTGGTGCGCCGGGAAAAGTGGAGGCGAGAAGAGCCTTGAGGGCAGAGTGCGAGGCCCTGCGGCTGCTGCCGCCCGCGGTGCCGCCTCCTGCCCTCTCCCTTCGGGTGAGTGCCGGGCGGTAGCGCACAGCCACGTCTCTGCCGGGCGCGGGGCCGGCCGGGGGGCCCGGGTGGCGCCCGC
>SJYF01001719.1:1224609-1239548 GCA_006410515.1 Procapra przewalskii
AATTGTGACCCATGTTTGATAATTCATTGAATAATAAATGAATTGATATTTCATATATTGGAAATCCTTACACTAGATTTCTATAAAATTGCTTCTATAGATGGCTGTATGTTCACAGTGCCATTTTTATCAAATGTTCTGTGTGGTATAAGAGAGCAAATACCTTTATTTTAAGTCTAATTTAATATTTAGGATAAAAGAATTGGTTCAAATTTATAAATTCTAAGAAATTTATAGTAGAAAGAGCCCAAATGTGTGTCAGAGGATTTTGTCTGAGATTTACTGGGAAACTATGTAATCTTGGGAAGTTATAAAACTTAACAAATCTAGGCTTCTCTATTCTTCCAAATTAAATAAGTAAAAAAATGATAACTTGACAGACCATTATAAAACATTAATAATGAATTTAAAAGATACTTTTAAGTAGGCATTATATAAATATTTTCACAACAAATGTGGGTTTTTTAGAGTGAAATACAATATATTAATAGATACAGTATTAAAATGAAGAATATAAATCAACATATTTGAATGCAACGGAATGTTCTTTCCATTCCTCATTTTTTTTTGGCTCTTTCTGGATGAGCAACTAAAGAAAGCTGCTGATTTTGTATTTGTGAGCAGCAGAGCGGTATAATAAGTAAAGTGAATATTTTGGGGGAAGAAGGTTTAGTATTGCGACAGCTGGTTCAGGCTGTTCCTTTATCAGAAATAGTGCCTCTAGACTATCAAAAATAGAAATAGGAACTTAAAATATAATTTTCACTCAATCAGTAAACTTTGCCCTTTTTCCCTTCTTATATTCATCTCTGTATCTCCCAACTTACAAATGTGCACATTTTGGCTTTTTCCCCCTTCATGGGAGATCTTCTTATGTAGTATCAAATAGAAGAAAGATTTGGATACTTCAGTATATTTTGCAAGCTTAGTTTTAATCTCTGATTTTGATGGCCTCCTTAAAAATTCTCTGCTTAAAGTTGGAGAAATGCTCAGCATTTCAAGCTTATTGAACATAATCTTGACTAAGTAAGTTTCCTTAATTTCAGGCATTTTTGTAAATCTCTTGACAATAGAGAATCTTTTGACAATTAGCCCCTACATTTAAGTTGAGTGGTTTTGCAGGGATGTTGGCAGGGGATCCCTCAGAATTTCAGAACAAGGATTATTTTAGTGTGGAGAGGATGGCACTGGGTCAGCAACAGTGTTCAGAATTTATATCAAGTTTGACTTCCAGAGAAGCCATAGTATTTGAAAGGCAACTGAATACAAATTAAAGGCAAAGAACAAAAGGTAGTTATGTCCAAGCTGCTTCTAGCCAAATTTAGAACTTTGCTTAGTACTATTGGGTGTCCCTGGAGGAACTGCAATCTTGGACAATAGGTGAAATGTGATAAAGGAAAAAGGATCTTTTTTTCACATGAAACAAATGATAATTCTTTAATTGGATTAAATAATGAAATGAATATGTAAGAGACAGTTTAACTACTTGAGAGCCCAGGTTTAAGGAAAAGGGTATTTCTAAATTGTCTCGAGAGCTCTTTTTTTAGCTTTTTCTTCAGGGCATTATGCTTAATGATTGTAAGTTTGCAGCTTACACTGATGATTGGACTCTTGAGTTGGCCCTGGAGACCTCTGACAACAGAAAACAAGGCTCATAAGCAAAGAATTAAAATAGATGACAGAAATTCCCTGGTTTTGCTGACTCATGAACAGATGGTGCTCCCAATCCTTCCATTAAATGCGCTTTTATAAATTTGCTGTCTGTAGCCAACCGAGAATGAGTCTCATGGCTATAAAGTCTAGGTTTGTGTGAAATTGGGATGAACTTTGGAACAAACTCAGAGTTCTGGGACACTAATGTCAATTCTTAGTCCTTCGTACAGTTGAACTGCCCTACAGCCTAGTGTTTAGCCTAAGATGAATTTCAGATGTACCAAAAGGATGTTGTACTTTTGATGTTAACGTGGTTCCAAGCGATTTGCCATTTGAGCCAGTTCCTTTTGCAATATACTTCAAAGACCTTCTTCATATTGGTTCTGTTTCAATTGAATTTTATTTATAAAATATTTCAAACATATGGATTAAAAGAAACATTTCTGTGTCCACTACCCAGTATTAACATTTGTTTGCAAGTTGAAATGTATGTTTGTTTGAAATTTTGTTTTAAAAACACAAATGCTAAGATCTAACTGCACTTCTTTCCACTTCCTTATTCCCCCAAGGAAATTACTGTTCTGAAATGATGTGTATCAATACCATGCACAGTTTTTATTTTCATCATATTTGTATGCATTTCTAAAATAAATATTGATTATTCTGCCCATATTTAAAATGTAAGTAAATTATATCACTTGTGGCTACTTGCTTGTTTTTTGTTGTTGTTGACTTCACTGTGTGGGTTGAAAACTTAGATCAGCTTATCAGTTTCTAAAAAAAGACTCTCTAGAATGCTGATTGAAATCTTAATTTTAGACTTAAGTGGGGAAATTTGCAATTTTCATAATATGTAAATAATCATAATATTTATTTGGAAAAGCTCATAATCTCTATAATATTCCCATTCTTATATATTTTCAATATTTTTATTGTTTTATTATGCTTTCTTAGGATACTCAGCATTACAGAACTTGTGAATATATTAATATTACCTTACATATTGAAAGGAGCTTTGCAGATGTGTAACTTGAGTATTTTGAGATGGTGAGATGATCCTGGATTATCCAGATGGACCCAGTGTCACACCAAGTGTTCTTATAGACTAAAGAGGAAGGTAGGAGATAGAAGAAAGACTTGTAACTGATGGAAGTAGAGACAATGTTGATGGGTTCACAAACCAAGTAATGTAGGCAGCCTCTAGAGGCTACAAAAGGCAAAGAATGGGTTCTCTCCTAGAGCCTCTAGAAGAAACTCAGTCCTACCATTTCTTGGTTTTGTATTTCTGGCCTCCAGACATCTAAGATAACAAATCTGTGCTTAAACCACTAGGTGCTGATTTTTACTGAAGAAATAGGAAACAAATGGGCCTTCTGAAGAAATTGTTTTGCAAGGCTCTGATCTGATTTAGTGTGAGAAAGAAAATACCTTTAATATTATGTATCAAATATCAAATGCTCTGTCTGTTTTTAAAAGGTTGTTATTTTAGTGAGATTAATCTAGAAATGAACATTTATAAGAGGTTCATTCAGCCTTACCCAGTGTGTAGGTGATGTATCCACATGCATCTCAGAGAATGGGCCAGAATTTTAAGCCTGGTTGAAGGTGAAGGAGGCAGTTACTTGTAATAAGTGAAATTTGGACTAGATGTTTGAAGATATGATGGTTACTTGTTTACCTAAGTACCCCAGCAAAACCAGTTCGCCTCCTGGGAACTTGGTGTCTATTTTTTGTGCAGCAGGACGTGTCCTATTTCCTATATCCAAGAGTTGTTTGCAGAAACAAATAGGAGTTTGTATATAAACTGTCAAGAGATACCACAGAGGGCTATGGTTAGAGGGATTCTAATCCTGGAGGCCTGCACATAGAGAAATAGTACCAAAAAGAGAAAACAAACTGGAAATCAAAATGGATGAGAGTCCCTTCTAACTGTGGCTGTCACATTAAATTGGGTGTTGACTTGAAAAATATTGTAGGTAACCTCCACTGGTTATTGAGAAGGCTGGGAAGCTTTGAAGGAAATGGGCTGGGGGGTGGTTGGGAAAGAGATCCTAGCAGGTGGTCTGCTGCAAATAGAGAGAATTCCTTGTTCTGATACCAATCAGGGTTCTTGTCCTTCACTAATCAGGAGAAAGTGACCTGAGACCAGACAAGAAATTCAGCCAAGGCTTTATTGGGGCTCTGCTGCAGCAGAGGGGAGCAAGAATAAATAACAGTTTCCCTTGCTTGCAAGCTTGCTGAAGATGGGGTAGAAGCTTGTTCCTTATATGGAGTAAGGGTAGGGCTGTGCCCAGGAGTCAGGTTGGAAGTGTGACTTATGTGGTTTGTCCACTGTGTCTGATGGTAGTGATTTCAGGGGGCATTCGCAGTACCCTGCTTTTGCTCCCAACACCCTGTTTTTGCTTCTGGCTCTTCGGAAGTGGCAGGAGGGGCTTTTTTATCTTTTTGTATCTTCTGTCCAGAATTTATCCCAGTTGCTCCTTCAGTCCCATATAGTTTCTCTATATTTTGTTACTGGAGGAGAGCTTTATCCAGGTGCATGCACTTCAGCAAAGGGTCCCAGGTCCCAGCCTTTCTCAGCTCTACTTTGAACTATCTGCTGAGGCAGATTATTTAATTTCTCCAAGCCCTGGTTTCTTCATCTGTAACATTATGATTCCAAAGCTTTCCAGAGCTGTTGTGATGATAAAATAAAATAATGGAAATACCTAGTCCAGGATATCTATAATAGTAGCTTTGAGGTTCATATTTCTGCCACATTTCTTTTGTTAGATTTTTTAACTTAGCTATTAAAAGTTTAAATATGTTATTGAGTGCCTTTTTAATTCCTTTTCAGTGAATGAGATCTGATTTGGACAGGTGACTTCTCTTTGTATGACCTGTTTTCTCTGCCTTAACATGAGGATATTTGAGGAGTTGAATGTAGACAAGTGAGAAGTTTTAGCTCTAAACCTATCACATACAAACTAGATGTTTTGTATATATATATATCTGCTGCTGCTGCTAATCGCTTCAGTCATGTCCGACTCTGTGTGACCCCATAGACGGCAGCCCACCAGGCTCACCCGTCCCTGGGATTCTCCAGGCAAGAACATGGAGTGGGTTGCCATTTCCTTCTCCAATGCATGAAGGTGAAAAGTGAAAGGGAAGTCACTCAGTCATGTCCGACTCTTTGCAACCCCATGGACTGCAGCCTACCAGGCTCCTCTGTCCATGGGATTTACCAAGCAAGAGTAGTGGAGTGGGTTGCCATTGCCTTCTCCATATATATGTGTGTGTGTGTGTGTGTGTATATATATATATAAACCTATTACATATAGTATATATATAAACCTATTACATATATATAAACCTTTTACATATATATATATATATAAACCTATTACATGTAAACTAGATGTTTATATATATAATATGTATATATATAAAAACACATCCTTTCTCTTTCTTTTATCTATTGTGCAGCTGCTAATATTAGGAGGACTTTTTTAAGAGTGTGTACTTCTTATCAGAGCCTCTATATGATGGCTTATAGCTGGTGGGGATCATACCTGGATTCTTCAAATATGTCATTTAAACAAATTAGTCTCTTTTACTCAGTTGTGGCATCAGTTTCTGTTGTCAGTTTACTAAGTCACTGAGTTAAGTATGAACATCCACCTGCAGTGCAGGAGACGTAGGAGACTTGGGTTTAGTTCCTGGGTAGGGAAGATCCTCTGGAGAAGGAAATGGAAACCCACTCCAGTATTTTTACCTGAGAAATCCAGTGGACAGGACCTTGGTGGGCTATAGTCCATGGAGTCACAAAGAGTTGGGCACAACTTAACAACTAAATGGCAGCAGCTTACTGTAACTATATCAGTTATGTTCTGGGATAAAAGAAATATCAGTGCTAAAAGTAATGAAAGTAATTATTTAAAATGGAAGCTAAAGGGTGAAAGTGTCTCTGATTATAAAATGCCCTCCTCTCTTCATCCCTTCAGGTTTTTTGGTTTGACCAAAAGCTAAAGTTATGTTTGATCAACTATAGAATCTCACAGTTGCTCAGTGGCCAGTACAAGCCGTGACACAGCCATTTAGTCACTGTGTAGGCCTTTGTGTAGATCAGTACTTTCCTTACTGTGTCACATTTTACAGCAGAAGGTAAAGTGGAATACTGTCATAATATACTGCCTGATATTTCCTTGAAGAATTAAAATAACAGCTACTGTGCTCCCCTTCTTTTTACCCTAAGGATTATTTAGGCAGAACCACCTTTTTGATTACATTTCCCTCTAACTTTCTGGAGTGAATTTTAAGAATTGTTGCAGTTGTCTGCACTGACCTCCATCTGTACAAACCCTCTCTTGGTTCATTGGATGTACTATGAAAGTGAACGTGAAAGTGAAGTTGCTCAGTCGTGTCCAACTCTTTGCAACCCCATGGACTATAGCCTACTAGGCTCCTCTCTCCATGGGATTTTCCAGGCAAGGGAGCTGGAGTGGGTTGCCATTTCCTTCTCCAGGGGATCTTCCCAACCCAGGGATTGAACCTGGGTCTCCTGCACTGCAGGCAGACGCTTTACCATCTGAGCCACCCGGGAAGCCATTGGATGTACTATACTCTTACTATTTAAGAGTTCTATTAAGTACTATTAAGTACTTAATTACTATTAAGTACTATTAAGTACTATTTAAGTTAACTTATTTAACAATAAGTTCTGTTCCTTTTTCCTGGAATGCCCCCTGATCCCCACCAACCCCAAACACACACCCCCACACACACCTGTGTAAAAGCTTCTCAGCATCGTGAACATTTGGGGTCAGATAATTCTTTGTCAGGGGGTAGTACATGTGGGCTATGCTGTGTATTCTAGGATGTTTGCAGCATTTGTGGCATTTACCTGCTGGCTTGCCTGCAGCATCCCTCCCAGTCACAACAGCCAGAATGTCTTCAAAGTTTCCCAGCTGTCCAATGGGAAGCAGACTCACCTTCCATTGAAAATCACTGCTTCAGAGTTTACAGCACATGTTATCTCTTTTAAGGAGGACTTCTCATATCCCTTAAAGTAACTTGATTCCCTCCACCCGTATTTATTCTCGTCAGCCTATGCTCTTTGTCAGTTTCCTTTGTAGCCCTTACCACAAATAAAAAGACATAATGAACATTTCTTTAGATATTTTGCATTAGTTGTTTTTGCCAGAATGTAAAGTGCAGAAGGGAAGTGACTTTTTCTCTCTGGTTCCTCATTGTACTCCTTGCGTCTCATGTGCTGCAGCCTGTATGTAGGCACTCAGTATACACTGATCACCTTTGCCTGTATGTAGGCACTCAGTATACACTGATCCCCTTTGTGATCTTTGACTTGGGTTCAGTTGATATCCTACTGCATAAAATTAATAGTTTTGAAATAAATGATTCTTTGTTTTTGGCCACATAGCTGTGGAATCTTAGTTCCCGGACCAGGGATCAAACCCTGGCCCAGGGCAGTGAAAACCCTGAGTCTTAACCACTGGACTGACAGGGAAGTCTCAAAATGAATGTGATCATTGGAACCCCAGCATTATTTTGCTATTGTGATCCTAAAGCATCCTTAGCCCTGTGGTTTCTAAACCATGTGCCAAGGCACTCCCATTGAACTCACAGGGGCTATGGAATATTTTAAATTTTCAAGGAAAATACAGTAACATTTCCCATATACCCTACAAACTACATGCTCAAGTTAGTTCAGTTTCAACATCAGACTGCATTACATTACTTTTGATGATGTCATATATTTGTGAAGTGTAGGTTTTTGACAGTGCTGTGATACAAAGCTATTATAACAAGGAAAATTAATGTGTAACAGAAAATGGGGGTAATGATAGTCAAAGTGATTCCAGGATTTGAGATATGATATGGTGCCAAACAGGTGTACACATGCCAATGATAACTGTGGTTATTTAAGAATGAAATAAAATATTATTTTTCTTTTGATTTAGTTTTTAAAAATGACTACTAATTTATTAAGGGCATAAATAATTAGTAAGTTGTTTGAATTTAACTGTTTAATGAACAGAACAAGCAGATATTTCTTGATAAAAAGATAAAGAAAAAAATGCACTGAAGCAGGAAGGAAGCAATGAAGATAGAAAGTGTGGAAATCTCTGCATTCACCAATTTAACCATTTTCATTCTAAACATTATTTTTAATTGACCCTAGTTTCTTAAATAAGCAGTAACGTATTTTCAAAGATGACTATATTTCTCATGATGAATCATTATTTCTTATGAAAGAATATGTGATAAGAAACTTAAGATGGATATGAGTTGCAAATTTTCTTTCGCCATTATGTGGAAATTCAGTCCTCAAGGAAAATGAGATTGGTTTTAGAAAGTTTTCTGTTACTCAAATTAGAAAGAAAAATATTTAGTTAAAATAATCTATTTTTTATGTTCTCATTTCTATAGGGAGTATCTGTTAATGCTGAAACTGAGCTTAATATATGTTTGAACTTATCATTGTATCTATTAGGGTTACTAAGCTACTCATAGGTTATTAATATTCTTGGCTATACTAGATAAGGTTCTTATAAGAAGTTATTTGAAATAGGCCTTAACTGTCACTTTTAATTAAACTCCAGATCTCTTTGCTTTTGCCTTTTCAATAACTTTCAGTGAATTGTGACATAGATTGCGTAAATGCTGTTATAATTAAAGCAAAATTATTTTAGCTGAAAATCTTATTTTGATATTCTTTACATTTGTAATAGACTCCTTATACTAATACCAACATTCTGTGGTTATATGAATTACTGCCGACATGGGTAGAAGGGAAGCTTTATGAATGCTGAAACTATTAATAAATTTTGCATACTCATAGTATTCTTCTATTGGTAGTTTTAATGCAGAAATTTTCAGTAATAAATTCAGGTCTTTTAAAAGAAATTTATAATTGTGATTGTATCTACAGACTTACTGTCGCTGGCTCTGGAAAAGTACTACAATAAGGGATGAAATTTTAAACTGAGTTCCACACTTTGGGGAAATTCAATAATTTACAATTCTCAGTGTTAAACATATTTACAAAAGATACAACATTTTTAAAAATTATTTTATTATTGAAGGATAATTGCTTTACAGAATTTTGTTGTTTTCTGGTAAACCTCAGCATGAATCAGCCATAGGTATACATATAATCCCCTCCCTTTTGAACCTCCCTTCCATCTCCCTCCCCATCCCACCCCTCTAGGCTGGTACAGAGCCACTGTTTGAGTTTCCTGAGCCATACAGCAAATTCCCGTTGGCTATCTATTTTACATACAGTAATGTAAGTTTCCATGTTACTCTTTACATACATCTCACCCTCTTCTCCCCTCTCCTCATGTTCATAAGTCTATTCTCTATGTCTGTTTCTTCACTGCTGCCCTGTAAATAAATTCTTCAGGATCATTTTTCTAGATTCCGTACATGTGCGTTAGAATACAATATTTTATCTTTCTCTAAAGGATATAGCACTTTTTGCTTTCTTATGTTTTCTCCATTAGTTCATATCTTTGAAATTCATTGCTGTCTCAACAGTTCTCTTTGAAATTCCAGATATTGTGCACCAAACTAATTTGTTAAAATATTTGTGTCACTGAGACTTCTTGGAAGGATGGGTAGAATTCATGTTGTGGAAGTCTTCCGAGTCCTAAATTCTGCTCCAGCACAGCTCTTGGAACTGGTAGAAGCATATTTGAAAGATTAAAAGAACTGATAAATAGGAATTTTTGCCTCTGGTCTTTAATATTTTTCCTTGTCTTTCTTGCCTGCAGTGTTATAAGGATTATTTATTATTTTTAAGGATTATTATTGAGTTATTATTTTGTACTATTGCTAATCAGATGATTTTCTGAATTAAAGGGGTTGTGTTTTATGATTGTATTCATTCCATGACTGATTAATCTTACAATATTATTCTTGTTATTGCTTTGAAGTATTGAGGAGATAGTGAATTGGGGGAGGTCAGGAATCATAAGGATTCATAAAGATCCTGTAATTTTCATTAACTAACTTATTAGAAGTAGTTTTGTTTTCCCCCATTCTAGTCTTTGGATGACAGCTTCCTCAGAGCAAAATACTGAAGCCAAACTTTTGAAGATGCTAGCAGAATTTGATTGATGTAATAAATTTGTGATAAAATAAATATTACATTTCTTTTCATAGATAATAAGCCTCAAGAAGATAAATTTTAAAGCTTATTTGTTAAAATTAATTTGTTCAGAAGATGGAAAAAGGGGAACCAACTAGGCCATCTCATCTACACAGACACAGAAAACAGGGCTTTTTGATAGATGATGCAGTTGCTGCTGCTGCTAAGTCGCTTCAGTCGTGTCCAACTCTGTGCGACCCCATAGACGGCAGCCCACCAGGCTCCCCCGTCTCTGGGAGTCTCGAGGCGAGAACACTGGAGTGGATTGCCATTTCCTTCTCCAATGCATGAAAGTGAAAAGTAAAAGTGAAGTCGCTCAGTTGTGTCTGACTCTTCAAGACCCCCATGGACTGCAGCCTACCACGCTCCTCTGCTCATGGGATTTTCCAGGCAAGAGTACTGGAGTGGGGTGCCATCACCTTCTCTAAATGATGCAGTGCTTTTGATGAATAACACTAAAACAAGTAAACTGTCATCTGGAAAAAAAAATAAATTTGAATCTGTATCTCACATATGTGGGATAAATTACAAATGTATTAAATATAAGAAATGAAGTAATGAAAGTACTCAGTAATAATATTGAGGGATTTTTGTGAACGTGGAATGGTGCTGTATAAAGCTAACTTACTGTCAGCAAAAACTTTCTGTAGGAAAGTTTAAAGTTAATGGGGTCAGATAGCTGAAAAGACAGTGATAGGGAGGCAGAAAAGGACAGACCCAACTCTGGGAATTGAGAGGTGGTGTATTCCATAAAGTAGAACCTGTCATACCTTGGGCCATTTATCAAGCCACTGTTACTCATTACTGTTGGTGTCAGCTGCATCCGACATGGTCAATATTCTGAGAGTCCAGTAGAAAAGAAACAACCACTTTTCAAGAGGATAGTAGACTCTAGGTTCTAGACAATGTTATTAATCAGTGGCAAGACCATAGCCTTACACTGAGGTCAGGATTTGGATTACTCTAATCCTTAGAGGAGAAATTGGTACTAGCAAGGTAGACTATACAAGTTACTATGTAAAGAACTTGGAGCACAAAATTAGTGGTGGCTTCATGCAAAGGGTGACTTTTTAAGTATCAGGAATAATATACTAGTTTGAATTTCCCTTGTTTATGTTTGAAAATAAGCAGAGAAACTACATGGGTTGTAGGCATTTAGTCCCATGTGTGCTGGGAAATAGAGATAGAAGTGAAAGGAAATCTGTCAAGATGCTAGAAATACATACATTGATACTGAGAAAGATGACTGGTTTTGAGTGAGGTCATAAGCCAAAATTGACATAAACTAATCATCTGTGTTGAAAATTTGGATTTAGGGAGAAATCTAAACAGAAATAAAGGATTCTGAAATTGCTTGCAAAGTTGCAGGGTTGTTTTTGTATTTCACATGCTGAATAACATATTCAGTAGATCAGTCTAATTCCCTATCCCCTAGCCTTATATTTATATTCTCCCTGGGATAGGACATTGAGTAAAGAGAGGGAACAAGAAATAAAAGCTGAGAATAATAGGCAATAGTTTCTCAGTTGTTTTTTAATTTGTTGCATACTCCTGGAATAAAGAAAACTCTAATGTGCAATTCATGGGTATTAAAAACACATCATGGAATTTGGAATGGTTGGAACACAGAAATATAAAATCTACACTAACAGTTGCTTTTGTTCTTGAAGTATGGTTTTTGACAGTATGATGATGAATGGTAATCTTAACTTTTTACTTTCCTTATGATAAGCTGTGCTGTGTCATTTCAGCTGTATCTGGCTCTTTGTGACCCCATAGACTGTAGCCCACAAGGCTTCTCTGTCCATGGGATTCACCAGGCAAGAATACTAGAGTGGGTTGCCATGCCCTACTCCAGAGGATCTTCCTGACACAGGGCTTGAACTTGTGTCTCTTATGTCTCTTGCATTGGCAGGCAGGTTCTTTACAAATAGCACTACCTGGGAAGACCCTCACTTTCCTTGTTACTTTTCCTCAATTGGTGGAAGAGAAAATGTACTTTAGCAAGAAAAAAACATATATAAAGTATTTTATTGGTTTTAAGCTTTACCTCAGAAAATCAGAGCAATGTGAAAGCTGAGAATCGTTCTGAATTATTATCCTTAAGTTCTGTTTTCAGAAGCCAGTTCTTATAAGCTAGATCAGAAATGGTAGTGGCATCTTTCAAAGCCTTCTTGCCTTTACCAATCTCAGTGTCTAAAAAAGCTCAGAAAGTTTATAATTACTTGAACCATACAGTTAAACAAATGTGTTGAAATTTTTTTCTCAAAAATAGTTTTATTAACTCAGAATTGTATTAAATGGTATTTCCAAATTTAAATTTCAGTTTAGTTCAGTCGCTCAGTCATGTCCTACTCTTTGAGAACCCATGATTTGCAGCACACCAGGCCTCCCTGTCTATCACCAACTCCTGGAGTTTACTCAAACTCATGTCCATTGAGTCAGTTATGCCATCCAGCCATCTCATCCTCTGTCGTCCCCTTCTCCTGACCCCAATCCCTCCCAGCATCAGGGTCTTTTCCGATGAGTCAACTCTTCGCATGAGGTGGCCACAGTACTGGAGTTTCAGCTTTAGCATCATTCCTTCCAATGAATACCCAGGACTGATCTCCTTCCGAATGGACTGGTTGGATCTCCTTGCAGTCCAAGGGACTCTCAAGAGTCTTCTCCAACACCACAGTTCAAAAGCATCAATTCTTCGGCACTCAGCTTTATTATAATTCCTGTGAAAATCTTTGGAGTATTTAGTGGTTTTTGATGTACCATTCATCTGCCTCCTGTCCTATACAGGAGGCAGTGACCAAGACCATTCTCAAGAAAAGGAAATGAAAAAAGGGAAAATAGTTGTCTGAGGAAGCCTTACAGTTAGTTGAGAAAAGTAGAGAAACTAAAGGCAAAGGAGAAAAGGAAAGATATACCCATTTGAATGCAAAGTTACAAAGAATAGCAAAGAGAGACAAGAAAGCCTCTCAGTGATCAATGCAAGCAAACAGAGGAAAACAATAGAATGGGAAAGACTAGAGATATCTTTAGGAAAATTAGAGATACCAAGAGAACATTTCATGCAAAGATGGCCACAATAAAGGACAGAAATGGTATGGACTGAAAAGAAGCAGAAGATACTAAGAGCTGACAAGAGCACACAGAAGAACTATACACAGATCTCAATGACCCAAATAACCATGATGGTGTGATCACTGGCCTAGAGCCAGTCATCCTGGAATGCGAAGTGGGCCTTAGGAAGCATCATTACAAACAAAACTAGTGGAGGTGATGGAATCAAAGTTGAGCTATTTGAAATACTAAGAAATGATGCTGTGAAAATGATGCACTCAAATGTCAGCAAAATGGAAAATCAGTAGTGGCCACAGGACTGTAAAAGGTCAGCTTTCATTCCAGTCCCAAAGAAAACCCATGCTAAAGAATGTTTAAACTACTGCACAGTTGCACTCATCTCACATGCAAAGAGTAATGCTGAAAATTCTCCAAGCCAGGCTTTAACAGTACATGAACTGTGAACCTCCAGATGTTCAAGCTGGATTTAGAAAAGGCAGAGGAACCAGAGATCAAATTGCCAACATCCGTTGGATCATTGAAAAAGGACAAGCGTTCCAGAGAAACATCTACTTCTGCTTTATTGACTATGCCAAAGCCTTTGACTGTGTGGATCACAACAAACTCTGGAAAATTCTGAAAGAGATGGGAATACCACACCACCTTACCTGTCTCCTGAGAAATCTGTATGCAAGTCAGGAAGCAACAGGTAGAACTCGACATGGAAAGCAGACTGGTTCCAAATTGGGATAGGAGTATGTCAAGGCTGTATATTGTTACCCTGCTTATTTAACTTACATGCAGAGTACATCATGCAAAATGCTGGACTGGTGAAGCACAGGCTGGAATCAAGATTGCTGGGAGAAATATCAATAACCTCAGATATGCAGATGATACCACCCTTATGGCAGAAATTGAAGAACTAAAGAACCTCCTAATGAAAGTGAAAGAGGAGAGTGAAAAAGTTGGCTGAAAACTCAACATGCAGAAAACATGGTCCCATCACTTCTTGGAAGATAGATGGGAAAACAGCAGAAAAAGTGACAGACTTTATTTTTGGGGCTCCAAAATCACTGAAGATGGTGACTGCTGCCATAAAATTAAAAGATGTTTGCTCCTTGGAAAAAAAGCTGTGACCAACCTAGACAGCATATTAAAAAACAGAGACATTACTTTGCCAACAAACGTCCATCTAGTCCAAGCCATGGTTTTCCAGTAGTGATATATGGATGTGAGAGTTGGACTATAAAGAAAGCTGAGCACCGAAGAACTGATGCTTTTGAACTGTGTTGTTGGAGAAGACTCTTGAGAGTCCCTTGGATTGCAAGGAGATCCAACCAGTCCATTCTAAAGGAGATCAGTCCTGGGTGTTCATTGGGAGAACTGATGTTGAAGCTGAAACTCTAATATTCTGGCCACCTGATGCAAAGAAGTGACTCATTTGAAAAGACCATGATTCTGGGAAAACTGAAGATGGGAGAAGAAGGGGATGACAGAGGATGAGATGGTTGGATAACATCACAGAGTAGATGGGCATAAGTTTGAGTAAGCTTTGGGAGTAAGTTCCAGGGTAATGCGCAGGGAGGGCTGGCTTGCTGCAGTCCCTGGGGTCACAAAGAGTCAGACATGACTGAGTGACTGAACTGAAATGAACTGATTCATCAGCTTCTAGGAACTCAGGTGGCAAATTCCAGTGAATAGACTGAGACAGTGAAGTTAGCATGGGATATAAGAAGATGCTCTTGATTAAAAGTTACTACATTTTTTTTATGGGGTAAGTGGTGTATTTTGACAATTTTAATTAATTTTTAATTTATATTTATTTTAATGTAGTCTTTGATTTTAAAATATAATCACCTCCTTAAATAACTCACTGTATTTCTTTTAAGCATAGCACCATGGGATTTCTTTCTTCTTTGATAATTAGATAGCACCAAAAGATGAATTTTAAGAGTGTGTCTGAGAGATGACTGTTAAATCTGACAGCTTTTTGGATTGTGGGCAACTTTACTAGGTGTTGACTTACATGTGATTCTGAAAATAAGAATTTGGACTAGTTTAAAGGATACATTTGGAGAGT
>SJYF01001719.1:1283087-1302968 GCA_006410515.1 Procapra przewalskii
GCACTGAAAACACTATATTAATGACTACAACTTTTTGTACATTTGTACTTTTTTATATCTAAAAGGCTAGCCTTCCTTATTAGCCCACTTGGCTGTTCTTTCAGTTTTTCTTCCAGATGGACATTATAATCAACCTGAAAAAGTCTACACACACACACACACACACACACACACACACACACACACACGCACACACACCTTTGTTGAAATTTTGATTGAGATTGCCTTGAATTTTAGATGTGTTTGGGAAGAGTTCACATAATTAAAGTGTTGAATATTTGTCTAAGAGTCTTCAAAGTTTAACCATGTGTCTTAACATTTGGTGTGCACATACCAAATGTGGCTGAGGAACAGACTGTGTGTGTTGGGTGTGTGTGTGTGCGTGCCATAGTGTATGCTGGGGTGGGAAAGAAGCAGGGCTGAACATGTAAGACTGGATTCTTTGAGGATTGTATATATGTTTTTACAAATTTGTAGGAGGGTGGTGGAGAAGAAGGGGATGCATAGAGAAGCCAGTAGTGATATGAGGTTCTAGATGTTTTCAAGGCTCTTCTTGGATTCAAACACCCCACTCTTCTTTTAACTTAGACAACTTCATGAATCCTAATAATATATAAAAATTTATATCATACATTATTATGTGCTAGGCACTTAACATAGATAAAAACAGAGCAGAGTGGGATCGAGTAGAGAGTAGACTGTAATTTTAAATAGGATAGTCAGGACAGAGTCAACAAAGAGGTGACATTTTTGTCACTTAGTCTTGAAAGTGACAGAGGATTAGCAGTGCAAATATCTGGTCTCTACAGTAAAAGGCTTACCTTTGTTGCCCCTGAAACCCAAAAAGCTCAAGAAAATGTGTACATGTTGTTTCATTTGTGTTATGCTTGTCTAGTCTTCAGTGACTTATTCTTATTTTGATCCATAGGTTCAGGTACTTTCCACCCCCAGCTCTGGGAAGTTTACTGTCCAAACCTTTGATCACATCTTAGTTTCTTCTAGCTTTTTCTACAATAATCCTTGGGACTTCACTAAAATTCAGGCAAAGTGAGGGTAAAAGATCAGCTTCTTTCAACTTAATGAGTTCTATAAAAATATGGGTATGATTTTAGACGCAAGGAATTTTAGGTTTTGAGCAGTCGTAGTGGGGAAAAATATCTGTTGAATGAAGGGGCAGAAATGGATGTGTAGGTTTGCCTCCCTCCCACCATTCTATTTCCCCCCTGTCTATCATGTTTATTATATTGAATAGCTTTTCTTTCAGTGGCCTTTTTATGTTTAAAGTACTTATGTTTTTCTTCTACATCACTTATTTTCAGCTTTTAATTCTGCTTTTTATTGCCTATTGGCTTCAATATGGATTTTAATTGAGCTTCAGTATTTAGAATATTTTGCATTTTCTTCCTGTTTCTTCCAACTTCTTTTATCAGTCTTATTCATTCTCACTTATTTTCTCCTTGTGGCATTTTTTTTTCTTGATGCTCTTTTATTACATTAACCAATTATTTCAAAAAAATATATTTGCATCCTTATAGAAAAACTATTTTATTTTTACTGTTGTGCTTTTCCCTGGTGACTTTGGAAGAAGCTTTGGGTTGTTGTATAGATTATGTTTTAAGTGAAAATTATGTACAAAAACCAAATTGAAAAATGGCTGTGCAAATCAGGACCTTTGGTATCATCCCCACCAGAGGAGCATGCTGCATTGACCTGACTCCACTTGATCTGGAGTAGGCACCCAGTAGTGTTTCAAGAATCTGTGGGAGATGTTCTCACTTTCTTGAAATCCTCAGATGTATCAAAGAAAGTGAATGTTAAGTCTGTGTACTCTGGAGTCAGATGCCTGAGTTTTAAATCCCCCTTTTGCTACTTGTGCTCACTCCCTGACCCAGCATACATCACTTACCGTAACTTGGTAAGTTACTTGGCTTCATTTTTCCTATTTCTAAGATAGATATAAAATCTCATTGACTGTAGAGGATTATCATTAGGATTAAATAAGTGGATATGTGTTAAATATCTTAAAACGTAATTGGCAAATAGTAAGAACCTAGTAAGAGTGGCACTAAGAGTAACTAACTCTAAGTGTAGCAAGTTTATTCTTAATTTTTATGATTATTTGTAGATCCCATAGTTTTTATTTATGTTTACTCAAAACAGAACCTCCAAAATTAGCCTTAGCCCTGTTCTCTTAGTATCTATGAATGTAGTTTGGGTCTGTATACTGCTGATTTGGGATTTTCTCCTGCTCTGGAGAAAATCTAGTGTGCTGTTCATATGTGTCTTTGATGAAAGAATCTGCTGCTCATCATGTGATGTTATCAGGGTTTTGAAAGAGTTCTTGTTTTTGACAGCAACTCTTCAGCTGCACTGTGCCTCTGGAATTCTTGTCTATAGAAAGTGCTGGTGGGGGCAGAAGTGGAGCGGCCACTTGGGGAGGTGTGATTCTCTGCGGCTGGGGGAGGGAGGGAGCTAAGTTTTGCTACTGGTGTTCTGGTCCCTGCTGAGACTTGGTTCTGTTATCCTCATATATCCTTTCAGTTCCTCTTGCCAGTTCTGCAGTTGCATATCTCCATAGTGTTTCTGAGCAGCAAGCTTCAGAGAAAAACTAAGAAAATCTGTATCACAGGTTCTTTATTATGAATTTATCCTTCATTCTTTAACTAAATTATTGTACCTCTTTAATCTTAACTTTAAAAAAAACCTATGATTTAAATTCTGGCTACTAACTATATTCTTTTATATGAGGGTATGCTGATTTTGTTTTCTTCTGTCATGTATTTGAAATTAGAGTGAAAATAGTTAATTAGAACATCTTGTTAACAAGATGCCTATAGAAATAAAGCTATTTTGTGGCATGGAAAGGCAATGTATTCAAGATTAATAGTGAAATTTGAACTGAAGTGTAATACAAAATGAGGTAATGATGCTGATTACCTTGTAGATGAATAAATAATGCTGCTGTTGCTATAAGAAATTGTTCTAAGTATAATTTTTGAATTGCATAAAAGAAATAAAAACACCAGAACACCTTCTATGTTCAAAATAGTATCACTGATAACTTCAGCTAATTCAGGGACACGTATGTTAGCATCTTTTCTAATTGGATGGCTCCAATTTTAAGGATGACCACCCAATGATTGCATATACTACGAGTCAGTCATTTATTAGTAACTAAGGTTGTCCAATCCCCAAAGCCCTCCACATTTATCTGAGAACTACATGATTCGCTGGTAGTATTTCCTTAAACACTTGAAGGGCTCATTTGACCACTCCTGATGTACAAGTCAAATCAAAGCAATTTATAGATAAGTTAATGTCTGGCTTCCACAGAAATAGTGCAGTCCCAGAGACATATATGGTGCCCCTGGAAAGAAGATGTTAATTGAGATGGTTCTTCTATCTAAGGGTAATATACATCAATCAGGGGACACAGGGCAGAGATACTTCCAACGTGACTTCCTGGCCAGCTAGTAAATCTTAGGTTCCCCAAGTCCAGTTCAACTCGTGTCTTTAGAAGGATTACTTAAAGGAAATCAGTCAGATCTATCATACTTGACTACACCCCTGGCCAGGTGGCACTCATCCATCACGTGTAAAAACCAAGCAAGAGAGATGGGAATGGAAACACTTAGAGGTGCTGAAAGGCATTTTGCATGAGAGCTGCAGGAGCTGGGGCCGCACTCCATGCTTCTTATTGACTTCTATAAAGTTCTAGAGACTGGAGATCAAGTCAAAGTTATCACCATTTAATGAGGAATGGCAGATCTAGGAATCTTTGAAATGTAACCAGCTTACTACCTTTTGAGAGAGTGTATCAAGGTGTTTTCTTTCATCTTTTTTTGTAAAGACTCCAGAGTGGCTTTGTAAAGATGAGAGATCATTAATGTCTCTCCCTGCTCTGTACATTCTGAGTTCTAAGGTGATTCCTCTCCCAGTGCTGGCATTGTTCCTCTCCCTGTACACTGACAAAATCAGGGTATCCTGTTCCACTAACTGTAAATCTACCTTTTTCCTAATCACCATCTCCATGTATCCAGACCTGTCATCCAGAGTGTCCAATGCAAGAAGAATAAGGAGATTTTTATAAAATTTATTGAGATGCATTAATACCTTCCTTGCTTCATATGGATCTCATCAGCTACCTTTTGACCAGATACCCGCACTAGCCTGGAAATTACCTGCCACTCTGGCCTGAGGCTGTTGTTAGGGGAAAAAAAGAAGCAGCATCATGGGCAGGAATGATAGGATGGAATCCTAAAGTTTCAAAGAAGAGATCTGTATAACTCCTCAACCCTGTGGTTCTAATCACTGCCCAGGAGGTGGCCAAGAAAATAATTATTGGGGAAAACTTCCTTATTTAGTAATCAGACTGCTTTTACAAAGGTATTTGGATTGGAAAAAAAGGTGAGGGAGGTACAATCAAAAAGATAAATCTTTTTTCAGAGTATTTATTCAAAGACCATTTCACTTCTTAACGAGACCAAAATTTAAGGATGAGAAGAGGCATGAATTGCCCTGACTATTGGTTTAATGCTGAGTGACCTTTGTGACAAAAGTTACACCATTGTCGGAGGGTAAAACCCACCCCGGTCACTGCCCCAACACTGTCACGGCAGTCAGATGTGGTGGGAGTTTTCCCTTCCTTAGCTCAACCACTATGACGATCACCCACAGCTGCGCTGCACATCACCAAGCGGCCCTAGCGGAGCTGGCCCTAAACAGTGGCTCTTCTCAGGGAGCAGGAGCAGCGATGCGTAAACTAGTACTTCTTAAAGCTGAACCAAAGATCATAATTCATATGGGAAGCTTATACTTATTATAAGACTGCTTCACTGGACTGGCAGTGAGGAGACAGCCCACGTCCAAGGTCAGAGAAACCCCAGTAAGATGGTAGGCACTGGAGCAGCTGTGAGGAGATACCCCACTTCCAAGGGCAAAGGAGAAGCCCCAGAAAGTGGTGGGAGGGGTGAATTCGCGTTTACAATTAAACCCCATTCCTGCCAGAGATGCTAAGAAGGCTTAACAAACCTTGTATGCACCAGGATCCAGGGACCCCACAGAGACTGAGACAGAACCGTGTTTGAATATCTTCTGTGGAGGTATGGGTCAGCAGAGGACTGCTACAGGGATGGGCTCTGGCTGCAGCAGATTTGGGTTTGGCATAAGCCCTCTTGGAGGTGGTTACCCTTAACTCCACCATTGAGGCTGCCAGAACTTACATGGGACTGGGAAATAGACTCTTGGAGGGCACAAACAGAACCTTGTGCACCAGGGCCCAGGAGAAAGGAGCAGTGATCATAGAAGAGACTGATTCAGACTTGCCTGTGACTGTCCAGGAGTCTCCAGTGGAGGTGGGGGTTGGAGTGGCCTGCTATAGAGTTGGGGGCACTCAGTGTAGCAGTCCATGCATGGGATCTTTTGAAGGTCGCCATTATCTTCATTACCTCTACCATGCTTTGGCCCCAGGTAAATAGCAGGGAGGGAACACAGCTCCACCCATCAACAGAAAATTGGATTAAATATTTACTGAGTATAAGTTCAGTTCAGTCTCTCAGTCCAGCCAACTCTTTGCCACCCCATGGACTGCAGCATGCCAGACCTCCCAGTCCATCACCAACTCCTGGAGTTTACTCAAACTCATGCCCATTGAGTCAATGATGCCATCCAACCATCTCATCCTCTGTCGTCCCCTTCTTGTCCCACCTTCAATCTTTCCCAGCATCAGGGTCTTTTCAAATGAGTCATCTCTTCACATCAGGTGGCCAAAATATTGGAGTTTCAGCTTCAGCATCAGTCCTTCCAGTGAACACCCAGGACTAATCCCATTTAGGATGGCCTGGTTGGATCTCCTTGCAGTCCAAGGACTCTTAAGAGTCTTCTTCAACATCACGGTTAAAAGCATCAACTCTTCAGCACTCAGCTTTCTTTATAGTCCAACTTTCATATTCATACATGACTACTGGAAGAGCCATAGCCTTGACTAGATGGACCTTTGTTGGCAAAGTAATGTCTCTGCTTTTTAATATGCTGTCTAGGTTGGTCATAACTTTTCTTCCAAGGAGTAAGCGTCTTTTAATTTCATGGCTGCAGTCACCATCTGCAGTGATTTTGGAGCCCTAAAAATAAAGTCTGCTTACTGAGCATGGAGCCAACACATCAGAACCAGACCCAGTTTCCCCCTCAGTCAGTCTCTCCCATCATAAGCCTCTTAACCTTTTCCAGCAGAGGGAAGACAGACAGAAAACCACAATCATAGAAAACTAACCAATCTAATCACATGGACCACAGCCTTGTCTAACTCAATGAAACTATGAGCCATGCTGTGTAGGGCCACCCAAGATGGATGGGTCATGGTGGAGAGTTCTGACAAAATGTGGTTCACTGGAGAAGGGAATGACAAACCATTTCAGTATTCTTGCCTTGAGAACCCCATGAAGTGAAGTGAAGTGAAGTCGCTCAGTTGTGTCCGACCCTCAGTGACCCCATGGATTGCAGCCTTCCAGGCTCCTCCATCCATGAGATTTTCCAGGGAAGAGTGCTGGAGTGGATTGCCATTTACCCCATAAACAGTATAAAAAGCAAAAAGATAGGACACTAAAAGATGATAACCCCAGGTTGGTAGGTGCCAAATATGTTACTGCATCAGTGGAGAAATAACTCAAAAAAGAATGAAGAGATGGAGCCAAAGCGAAAACACCACCCAATTGTGGATGTGACTGGTGATGGAAGCAAGGTCAATGCTGTAAAGAGCAATACTGCACAGGAAATTGAAATGTTAGGTCCATGAATCAAGGCAAATTGAAAGTGGTCAAAGAGTAGACGGCAAGAGTGAATGTCGACATTTTAGGAATCAGCAAACTAAAATGGACTGGAATGGGTGAATTTAACTCACATGACCATTATATCTACTATTGTGGGCAAGAATCATTTCGAAGAATTGGAGTAGCCATCATAGTCAACAAAACAGTCCGAAATGCGGTACTTGGATGCAATCTCAAAGATGACAGAATGATCTCTGTTCATTTCCAAGGCAAATCATTTAATATCACAGTAAATCAAGTCTGTGCCCCAAATAGTAATGCTAAACAAGCTGAAGTTGAATGGTTCTGTGAAGAACTACAAGACCTTTGAGAACTAACACCTCCAAAAGATGTCCTTTTCATTATAGGGGACTGGAATGCAAAAGTAGGAAGTCAAGAAACACCTGGAGAAACAGGCAAATTTGACCTTCGAGTACAGATGAATCAGGGCAAAGGCTAAGAGAGTTTTGCCAAGAGAACGCACTGGTCATAGCAAGCACAGTCTTCCAACAACACAAGAGAAGATTCTACACATGGACATCACCAGATGGTCAACACTGAAATCAGATTGATTATATTCTTTGCAGCCAAAGATGGAGAAGCTCTATACAGTCAGCACAACAAGACCAGGAGCTGACTGTGGCTCAGATCATGAACTCCTTATTACCAAATTCAGACTTAAATTGAAGAAAGTAGGGAAAACCACTAGACCATTCAGGTATGACCTAAATCAAATCCCTTATGATTATACAGTGGAAGTGAGAAATAGATTTAAGGCACTAAATCTGATCGAGTGCTTGATGAACTATGGAATGAGGTTCATGACATTGTACAGGAGACAAGGATCAAGACCATCACAAAGAAAAAGAAATGCAAAAAAGCCAAATAGCTGTCTGAGGCTACTGTTAAGTTGCTTCAGTCATGTCTGACTCTGTGACCCCATAGATGGCAGCCAACCATGCTCCCCCATCCCTGGGATTCTCCAGGCAAGAACACTGGAGTGGGTTGCCATTTCTTTCTCCAATGCATGAAAGTAAAAAGTGAAAGTGAAGTTGCTCAGTCATGTCCGACTCTTTGCGACCCCATGGACTGCAACCTACCAAGCTCCTCTGTCCATGGGAGTTTCCAGGCAAGAGTACTGGAGTGGGGTGCCATTGCCTTCTCCAAGGAGCCCTTACAAATAACTCTGAAAAGAAGAGAAATGGAAAGCAAAGGAGAAAAGAAAAGTTACAAGCATCTGAATGCAAATTTCCAAGGAATAGCAAGGAGAAATTAAAAAGCCTTCCTCAGTGATCAATGCAAAAAAAATAGATGAAAACTACAGAATGGGAAAGACTAGAGATCTCTTCAAGAAAATTAGAGATACTGAGGGAATAATTCATGCAAAGATAGGCTCAATAAAGGACAGAAATGGTATGGACCTAACAGAAGCAGAAGATATTAAGAAGAGGTGGCAAGAATACACAGAAGAACTGTACAAAAAAGATCTTCATGACCCATATAATAATGATGGTGTAATCATTCACCTAGAGCCATACATCCTGGAATGTGAAGTCAAGTGGGTTTTAGGAAGCATCACTATGAACAAAGCTAGTGGAAGTGATGGAATCCCAGTTGAGCTGTTTTAAATCCTAAAAGATGATGCTGTGATAGTGCTGCACTCAATATGCCAACAAATTTGGAAAACTCAGCAGTGGCCACAGGACTGGAAATGGTCAGTGTTCATTCCAATCCCTAAGAAAGGCAATGCCAAAGAGTGCTGAAACTACTGCACAATTACACTCATCTCACATGCTAGCAAAGTAATGCTCAAACTTGTTCAAGTGTTAGACAAGGCTGTGGTCCATGTGATTAGACTGGTTAGTTTTCTATGATGTGGTTTTCTATCTGTCTTCCCTCTGCTGGAGAAGGTTAAGAGGCTTATGATGGGAGAGACTGACTGAGGGGGCAAATGGGTCTGCATACAGAGAAATCTGTATGCAGATAAAAAAGTAACAGTTAGAACTGGACATGAGCAACAGACAAGTTCCAAATAGGAAAAGGAGTACATCAAGGCTGTATATTGTAAACCTTCTTCTATATGCAGAGTACATCATGGGAAATGCTGGGCTGGATGAAGCACAAACTGGAATCAAGATTGCCCGGAGAAATATCAAAAACCTCAGATATGCAGATGACACCACCTTTATGGCAGAAAGTAAAACAAAAACAAAAACAAAAAACTAAAGAGCCTCTGGATGAAAGTGAAAGAGGAGAGTGAAAAAGTTGGCTTAAAACTCAACATTCAGAAAACTAAGATCATGGTATCCACTTCATGGCAAATAGCTGGGAAAACAATGGAAACAGTGGCAGACTTTATTTTGGGTGGCTCTAAAATCACTGCAGATGGTGACTGAAGCCATGAAATTAAAAGTCACTTACTCCTTGGCAGGAAAGTTATGACCAACCTAGACAGCATATTGAAAAGCAGAGACATCACTTTGCCAACAAAGGTCCGCCTAGTCAAGGCTATGGTTTTTCTAGTGGTCATGTATGGATGTGAGAGTTGGTCTATAAAGAAAGCTGAGTGCCGAAGAATTGATGCTTTTGGACTGTGATGTTGGAGAAGACTCTTGAGAGTCCCTTGGACTGCAAGAAGTCCACCCAAGATGGACTGAAGGAACATCCGTCCTGGGCGTTCATTGGAAGGACTGAAAGTGAAACTCCAATACTTTGGTTACTTGATGCAAAGAGCTGACTCATTTGAAAAGACCCTGATGCTGGGAAAGATTGAAGGTGGGCAGAGAAGGGACGACAGAGGATGAGATGGTTGGATGTCATTACCGACTCAATGGAGATGTGTTTGGGTAAACTCCTTTAGTTTGTGATGGAGAGGGAGGCCTGGCATGCTGCAGTCCATGGGTCACAAAGAGTTGGACATGACTGAGCGACTGAAGTGAAGTGACTGAAATTGGTAGATGGTATGGAATGCCTAAAACACAACACTATTTTGTTTCCTTGGTCACATTGATGTGACTGTTGTTGGGCTGAGCGATTGGAACAGCAGTTGTTTCATGGTTTCCCATCAGCTTATTTCACTAGTTATGAGCAACTCCAAGCATTGCAGGTAACTGTTCAGGGTGGCCATCTGACCACATAGCAGAAAGAGGCAGTAGGGAGAAAACCTGCAATTCCTGAAAAATCACCCAGTTCTTTTTCCTGGTCTCCATGGTCAAATAAGTAAGATTAGTTTCCCTGTTATCTCTGAGAGATGAGAATGTCATTTCAATAGTGAGAAAACTGAGAAGAGGGAATGATATCACCTAAACAGTGCTAGGAGAGTAAGCTAATTACATCAGAAAATCAAGTTAATTAACAAATTAAGAGGCAAAGTGAATTGTCTACACAAGCAATTATCTGAAACACTCATAGAAGGCTGAAAATAAGTAGCATTGGATGGGCAGAATTGTCAGGTTTTTGTTTCAGTAAGATCTACCACAGAAAGCCTTAGGTTGGGATTTTTCTTTATTCACCATGTTGCCATCAGAAACAGTGGGGTCAGTGGTGTCTTTTTTTTTTTTTAATAAAACTTTAAAATGAAACCCCAAACCTTCTTGACTATGTACTAATATAGAACAATATTAAGTATATTTCCTTGAATAAAATACTTTATTTTTACCTGGTACTCAAGGAACTGGCATTACATACCTAATTTTTACAAGTTCTTATACCTTTGTATGAATTTTTATAAAGAGATAACATTAGCTATTTCACAAAATGAATATGAAATTCCACATCATTGAAAAAATATATCTATATATATGTACATGTGCATGTATATAATGTTTACAATTTATTTTACTTTTAGGTCACCCAGAGCATTGAGTAGAGTTCCCTGTGCTATACAATAGGTTCTCATTAGTTGTTTATTTTATACATAGTAGCATATAAATATGATTTTGAAGGTAATTGAAACTCTCTACTTTAAAAGGGTCAAAGTATAAAGAGAAACAGATAAGACAAGGGCGTATTTAAAAGCATGTCCTGCTGTTTGCTTAGTCGCTCAGTCATGTCTGACTCTTTGTGACCCCCATGGACTGTAGCCCACCAGGCTTCTCTGTCCATGGGGATTCTCCAGGCTAGAATATTGGGAGTGGGTTGCCATGCCCTCCTCCAGGAGATTGTCCCAACCCAGGGACTGAACCAAGGTCTCTTGCATTGAAGGCACATTCTTTATCATAGGATCACCAGGGGAGCCTACTAGATAGGCTAAAATATGGGCCAGTAAAAGCAGTTTGTGAAATTAAGAGATTATGTACTGAAAATAATACTAGCATAAGAATCCAGGGAAGCCTGGCGTGCTGCAGTCCATGGGGTTACAAAGAGTCAGACACGACTGAGCGACTGAACTGAACTGAACTGAGTATAAGAATATACAGAAAAGTTAATCAGAACAAAGGACCCAGAAATAGATTCAGCTTATCTTAAACTTGGCATTTCAAATTATTTTATATTTAAACAATTATTAAATGATACTGTAACAGTAGGTTTACTATTTGAAAAATATTCAAAAATATATAAAGTTCCCATGAATTAAAAATAAAAACCCAAAATTAACTAGATAATAATGTAATTTAAATATTTATTTGAGCTCATTTGTGACTAAGGTATTTATTAGATCAGTAAAAAGAAACTATAATAGATAAATATATTAAACTTACTTTCCTGGAAAGGGCTTTGGTCTCACCCTTTAATAAAATTTTGTCAGAATAAAAATATTTTATTTCCCACTGCTTATAGGTTGTCCTTTCACTATTCCAAAAATTTAGAATGTATGTCTCTTGCATTTTCTTACCCAGGGTGGAAATAGAATGATTAGGTGTTTTTCAGTGTGGGATAAAGCCTTGGTAACATTTTTTTTCCATCTTTATGTATTTATTTCATTGGCTGTATACTTACTATGTTCCAAGCAGTACTCTAAGTTAAGTGTTAAAAAGTCACTTAAACCCAGCTGTAGTCTGATTGACACCTGAGTTCAAGTGAGGGATGTGAGTGGGAAAGACCATGCTGGAAGAATTAAGTGCCTTTTTGATGTTATTTAGTCCCTAAGTCATATCCAACCCTTTGCTAACACATGGACTGAAGCTTACCAGGCTCTTCTGTCCATGGGATTTTCCAGGCAAGAATACTGGTTCAGTTCAGTTCAGTTGCTCAGTTGTGTCCAACTCTTTGTGACCCCGTGAATCGCAGCACGCCAGGCCTCCCTGTCCATCACCAACTCCCGGAATTCACGCAGACTCACGACAATCGAGTCCGTGATGCCATCCAGCCATCTCATCCTCTGTTGTCCCCTTCTCCTCCTGCCCCCAATCCTTCCAGCATCAGAATCTTTTCCAGTGAGTCAACTCTTCATGTAAGGTGGCCAAAGTACTGGAGTTTCAGCTTTAGCATCATTCCTTCCAAAGAAATCCCAGGGCTGATCTCCTTCAGAATGGATTGGTTGGATCTCCTTGCAGTCCAAGGGACTCTCAAGAGAATACTGGTGTGGGATGCCATTTTATTTTCTAGGGGATTTTTCGACCCAGGGATTGTACCCACATCTTTTGTATTGCAGGAGGATTCTTTACCACTGAGCTATCAGGGAAGAGTCTTTGGGGATACTCAGATCTTCTGAAAGGCATGGTGAAAAGAGAGGTAGACCAGGGAGGTGTTAAATGACAAGCTGTGGACTTTTTTTCCTTTTTATTTTGTAAAAATACTTTTATTGGAATATAGTTGCTTTACAGTGTTATATTAGTTTCTGCTGTATAGCAGTGTGATCAGTTATACATATATCCCCCTTTTTGTGGATTTCCTTCCCATTTAGGTCACCACAGAGCACTTAGTAGAGTTCCCTATACTGTATGGTAGGTTGCCATTGAAAGTGAAAGTGAACATCGCTCAGTCTTATCTGACTCTGTGAATTCTACAGGCCAGAGTACTAGAGAGGATAGCTGCTCCCTTCTCCAGGGGATGTTCCCAACCCAGGGATTAAACCCAGGTCTCCTACATTGCAGGTGGACTCTTTATGAGCTGAGCTACCACAGAAGCCCGAGTTACTATTAATTACCTATTTTATACATAGTTGTATATATATGTCCATGCCAATTTCCCTATTCATTTGACATCTCCCCCGTGCTTTCTTTCCCACCTTGATGTCCCTACATTTGTTCTCTACTTTTGTGTCTCTATTTCTGCTTTGCAAATAAGTTCATCTGTATCATTTTTATAGATTCCACATAAAAGTGGTATTATATGATACTTATTTTTCTCTTTTCTGACTTACTTTTCTCTGTATGGGAGTCTCTAGTTCCAGCCATATATCTGCAAATGGCACTATTTCATTCTTTTTATGACTGAGTAATATTCCATTGGCATCTGGTCCCATCACTTCATGGAAATAGATGGAAACAGCGTCAGACTTTATTTTTGGGGGGCTCCAAAATCACTGCAGATGGTGATTGCAGCCATGAAATTAAAAGACGCTTACTCCTTGGAAGGAAAGTTATAACTGACCTAGACAGCTTTGAAAAGCAGATATTACTTTGCCAACAAAGGTCCATCTAGTCAAGGCTATGGTTTTTCCACTGATCATGTATGGATGTGAGAGCTGGACTGTGAGGAAAGCTGAGTGCCGAAGAATTGATGCTTTCGAACTGTGATGTTGGAGAAGACTCTTGAGAGTCCCTTGGACTGCAAGGAGATCCAACCAGTACATCCAAAAGTAGATCAGTCCTGGGTGTTCATTGAAAAGATTGATGCTGAAGCTGAAACTCAAATACTTTGGCCACCTGATGCAAAGAGTTGACTCATTTGAAAAGACTCTGATGCTGGGAGGGATTGGGCACAGGAGGAGAAGGGGACAACAGAGGATGAGATGGCTGGATGGCATCACCGACTTTAGGGACATGAATTTGAGTGAACTCTGGGAGTTGGTGATGGACAGGGAGGCCTGGCATGCTGCCGTTCATGGGGTTGCAAAGAGTCGGACACAACTGAGCGACTGAATTGAACTGAATATTCCATTGTATATATTACTATATCTTTATCCATTCATCTGTTGATTAACGTTTCAGTTGCTTCCTAGTCTTGGCTATTGTAAATAGTGCTCCAGTGAACACTGGGCACATGTACCTTTTTGAATTGTGGTTTTTTTTCTGGGTAAATGCTCAGGAATGGATTGCTGGGTCATATGGTAGTTCTATTTAGTTTTTTAGGGAACCCCCATACTGTTCTCCATAGTGATTATATCAAATTACCTACCTACCAACAGTATAAGAGGATTCCCTTTGCTTCACAGCCCCTCCAGCATTTATTGTTTGTATATTTTTTTAATGATGGCCTTTTGACCAGTGTGAGTGATACTTCACTGTTATTTTGATTTGCATTTCTCTCATAATTAGTGATATTAAGCATTTTTTCATGTGCCTTTTGGTCATCTATCTGTCTTTGGAGAAATGTCTATTTGGTCTTCTGTCCATTTTTTTGATTTTTTATGAGCTATTACTATATTTTGGAGATTAATCCCTTGCCAGTCACATCATTTGCAAATATTTTCTCCCATTCTGTAAGCTGGCTTTTTATTTTGCTTATAGTTTCCTTTGCTGCACAGAAGTTTTTAATTAGATCCCTAATATAACATTATAAAATGACTATAATTCTGTTTTAAAATAAATTAAAACAAGAAAACATAAAAATGAATCTGAAAAATAAGACAGGTTGTATGAAATGTTATAGGGAGGAAAGGGTGATGCCTCTAAAGTAGTTTCTTATGCTTTTCTTCTTTGGGAGCTCTGCTAACGAAGAAGTTCCTCAAGAAAGACAAGAATGTTTGGGAACAGTTTTCAAGTTTGTTTCAAGCCCCTCCATCACTTCCTTGGAGAGCGGCAGCTTTGTCTTCCTTTGGCCGCCATCAGCTAACCATGAGCCCTTGCTCCACCACGTCTTGTCCGTTCTTGTCCCACTGCCGAGTTGCTCCATGCTCGCATTTCAGTGTGTCCAGGAAAGAAGCAATTTTCAGTGTGCTTTGAGCTGTCTTAGCGAAAAAGGATATGAGAAGGAGAATTGCAGGTGTGCTACAAAGGTTGGTGGAATTTCATCCAATTCCTAGGTGGCGCAGTGCTAAAGAATCCACCAGCCAGTGCAGGAGATGTAGGAGACATGGGTTCAATCCCTTGGTTGGGAAGATCCCCTCAAGGAGGAAATGGCATCCCACTCCAGTGTTCTTGCCTGGAAAATCCCATGGACAAAGGAGCCAGGTGGACTACAGTCCACGTGGGTCACAAAAGAGTCGAACACAACTGATGGAGCATGCATATTAGCTGCCACACTTAAGAAGCCTGGAAGGAAGGTGTGGTCCCTGTTGCTTTAAGTTCTCTTTAAAATAGTAATTTTAAAACTACTAAAAGCTTTCTTAGGGTTTAGATTGTTCCCTAGGTATAAAGGAAGTCTCACTCAGCAGCCTTTATTACCAGTGACAGTTAAATAGAAAATTCTGTAAGAGGAAAAAGATTTAATTTACCAAAAATATCTTCAATCAACTTGAAATTTTAGGACCTATTCTAAGAGCATGACAAAAATCACGGAGTGGGATTTATTTATTCCTTAGACAAATGCCTATTGACTGAGTATTATACAAAAGAAAATTTGAATGTCATCACCCTCAGTGAGAAGAATCAATATTAGAAGGGTGACACTTTACTCAAATTGATCTCTTAACGCAATAATGATCAAAAGCTCAGGGCAACCAAACAGGCACTTATTTAATCAATACTATCATGTAAAAAAAAATAAATAAAATTAAAAAAAAAAAGAAAAAGAAAATTTTGACAAAGTGCCTTGTCATAGTGTGGGGCATACCTAACTTGTCCTATTTGTTAATTGAAAAAGAAGTGTAAGGACAAAAGTTAATGTACATATATATACACTTATGTGTATTTATATATGTATATGTATGGTTTTTATTAATTTTATTATTGGGGTATAATTGCTTTACAATGTTGTATTAGTTTCTGCTATACAAGAGCGTTAATAAACTATATATATATATATATATTTTAATTTTAAAAAAGTGTTTTAAAAAATTCAGTCTAAATTTTCCTAGTATATTATAACCATTCTGTTGTGAAAGCCATAGAATCTTTTGAATTCTGTTAGAAATTAGAAACTTTCTAAAGTTGTTTCACATTTTTTATAGGATTATTGATTTCATGGTAAATCAGTGATTCTGTCTCCGTGGTACCCCCTTTTTTTCAGACTAAAGAATCTTTTGCTTTTAAGCATTGACAGATCTGTTTTCTCATTCTTACAGGCACAGTACAATACTGGCAGTTGATTTGGGCTCTACAAAAGTTTGTTTTGATTAATTTGGTTCTCCCATAACCAGGTCAAGAGATATTAAAATAGTTTGTCTACAGATTATTTTGCTATGTCATATGGCATTCAGATTGCCTGACATATGATATAGTCAGTGAGTGAAGCTGGAAGAGTTTCATTTTACAGATATTATGGATATTAATAATAATCAAAACTAACATTTATTGAGCACTTTCTATGTGTCTCCTATATGCTTTTCATTCAGTGTCTCTGTTAATCCCAGCAATACAGACAAGCTAGGTATTATTATTATTGTCATTTCTGTTTTTTCAGATGCGGGAATTGATGTTAGTAAGGAATTGAAGTTAACTTATTAACCCAGGATATATAGAGAGTAAGTATCTGGAATATACCCCTAAGCATTATTTTGAATGGCTAAAGAGTTTTTTTTTTCATATATTTAGTGTCAGCAGGGGCTGCTGTCCCACGTTTTTTGTTTCATTTCTAGCCTGTGTGCCTTCATTAGTAACCAGCTCACAGCTGTGCCCCACTTTCTTTCTACCTGGCATAGCAGTCTTTTCCACGTGCAAACCTCAAGCCTCTACTTGAAGATGACTAGATAGGAAACTACAATCCATGAAGTCTCTTCTTGGAGAGCAGGATATCCATGTCTTCTGAGGCCTACTCTACTATTTTTTCTGAATCATGGATTAGAGTTGTGTTTGCATTTTCTGATTCCACATTCTATTTGACAGAGTTTTCTTCTATTAGGATCCAAATTTAACTCCAGTTTTCCCTTTTCCTTACCTGGTTTTGCTTACTTCAGTGACTGCTGATAAGAGCATAACTTTAGATAGATATGGTGATATGCCACTGTTCAAGGCAAATTTATTATTTCAGGTCAGTTTTATGACTATCTCAGCAAAATATGAAATAAAATATGTTAAATGTTGGCATCATCCAGTAAGTTGAAACAGATTTCACTGTAGAAACTGAAATATGAAAAAAATTGTTATTGATCTTATCAATTCAACCTTTTTGCCCTAAGAACAGAATGTTAGGAATGGGGGAGATTCTGAGTTACAGACTCTGATGGTGTCAACTGGCACCTTCCTCACCTGTGAAGAACTATACATTATACCCTGCTGCATCAGAGGTAAATGCACTGTGCATGTAATAATGTGTTTCAAAATTGGGTTTACATGGCCCAGATAAATTGTCAAAACTCATAGCTATAAAAATGCATGTATTAATCAACTTGCTGTGGTGTCTACAGAATTGCCACTCACTGCACACTTACTACTTTTCTCTCTAAATGTCACCAGTTCCAATCTGAACACATTCTCTCAATGTCTTGTTTCTTCCTCAGAATTTCTGCCAAGATTATTACCTGATACACACATTTTTTTAAGAAGAGCTAGCTTCTCTTTTTAAACTAATTTTGGTGACTTTTCTTGGTTTTCAGTACTTAAGTAACTTTTGGCATTGATGACATATCTCCATTCCTAGGGGACAAATGTCATTTTATGAATTATTAGCAACATTTTCAAATATATCATTCTTAATATAATGTATAGGTATAGCAATAGTATGGCTTCCCAGGTGGTGCTAATGGTAAAGAACATGCATGCCAATGCAAGAGACACCAGAGATGCAGGTTTGATTTCTGGCTCAGGAAGACTGCCTAGAGGAGGGAATGGTAATCCACTCCAGTATTCTTGCCTGGAGAATACCATGGACAGAAAAACCTGGCAAACTAAAGTCCATAGGGTTAAAAGAGTTGGACATGACAAGTGACTTCACACACACCACAATAATAGTATAAGTCATGGTGAAATTCTACGTAAAAATGAAGTGTTTTAAAGGAGGAGATCACAATTTAGTAAGCTAATAAAATGATTTTTGCTCACTTTTTGGTCTTTTTCTTTTATAATTTAATCTCAGTAGAAATGTCTTACAGGGCCTTTGGTTGAAGAATATATAATCAGTAATGTTATGTGCATTATTGTGAAAGGTGACTACCCAGCAACGTTTTAAGATCTTTGTCAAATCCTAGAAATACAGTGGTAACAAAAGGATTTATTGTAAACCAGGCAATTTAACAAAATACTTTTAGAGCAAGATAGCAATTCTGGAAAAGATCACAGCCATAAATAGGTAAGACAGTTAAAACCAGGCACCGTGACTTCCACAGACAAGGCTGGTGTATTTATGGCATGTTGAATGTGCAGGAATAGCTGCCGTAGCCCCAGTAGTTAGACAGATAGGAAAGTAGAGTTGCCTAATCTGTTTGACTTTATTCAGTATAAACATTTCCTTTAGAGTCATGTCTGTGTGTGTTCTCAGTTGCTCAGTCGTATTCAACTCTTTGCGACTCCATGGTCTTTTAGCCCACTAGATTCCTCTGGCGTGGGTTGCCATTTGCTATCCCAGGAGATCTTCCCAACCCAGAGATTGAACCCTCATCTCTTGCATCTCCTGCATTGGCAGGCAGATATTTTTACCACTGTGCCACCTGGGAAAAGCCATGTTTCTACATAATTATTCTTGTATATCCTTGTTTTCTTTCTGCTTAAGGAAAAGGTCCTCCTTAGCTTCTTAAATATATGTTTTGAATTTAACTCAGTCCTAAAGAGGTGAAGATGTATGGTTATTAATTCTATTGTAGAAAATTCTCAGGAATTTAACAAGTATCAACAGCTAATTCTGTTCCAAAGAGCTATATTAATAATCAGTAATAGCAAATAGATTCTGTGGATTTTATTCAGTTCTTTACCTCTTTTTGTTTACTAAAACTGCCTTAGACATTAATATTGATTGTAGACTCGGCTTTCAACAGTGTCCTTCTCTGTAATTTAATTATAGATTTATTATACATGCCCTTGTTCACCAGAAAGAATCAATGTTGAATAGATGGAAAATGTGTTAGTCAACCCAGTTTTGACCTTATGTACTTAAGCATAGGTGTATATGAAGCTCTCCTGGGATTTGACTGGCTATAGATCCCCTTCCTGTCTTCCTTATATCCTTCCTCCAATCTATGAGGTTCACATGAGCAGTCTCCGTGACTCCATTCTTAATATTCATTGCCTCGCATTTTGCCCTGCAGTCATGGTGGATTCTCACCCCATCCCTGCTACTACTGTTGTTAATACTTGCCATCTTTACACCCACCCTAGGACCTTTGCATTTGTGGTCCTTTTGATGAACCCTAGTTCTCCCAGATGTTTTCATGGTTTCCTTTGCTTACTTTACACATCTGCCCATCAGGGAGTTATTTCTTGACACCTAACATATGGATGCCTACTCCATCAATCACACTGCTTTATTTTTCCTTTCCTTGTGGCTCAGCTGGTAAAGAATCTGCCTTCAATGCAGGAGACTTGGGTTTGATCCCTGGTTTGGGAAGACCCCCTAGAGAAGGGAAAGGCTACCCAATCCAGTATTCTGGCCTGAAGAATTCCACGAACTGTATAGTCCATGGGGCCACAAAGAGTTGGACAATACTGAGTGACTTTCACTTTCACTATTATTCCTCAAAGAGCTTATCATTTTCTAGCATGATGTCATTCAGTTGTCTATCTTTTGTGTCTCTTTCCATTAGAATATATATTTCATGAGGGTGTTCCTTTGCCTGGTATATAGTACTTTCTCAAGATTATTTATAATAGAAATCATTAAGAATTAATGTTTAATAATTAATAAAAATATTTTATGAAAAATTCAGAATATTTTTAATGAAAAG
>SJYF01001720.1:45680-58480 GCA_006410515.1 Procapra przewalskii
TCTTGGAACTGTTACATTAAGGTCAAGTGAACATATCAACCAACAAAGAGGAGTCAAATTCTGATTTTACACATTTTAAAGGAAATATATTTTTCTATATTCAAACAGAACAGTAACACAGAGAACTAAAGAAGAAATATCTCATTTGTATCCATGAAGATGAAGATCAATTAGATGGTTGATCAAATATAAGCAGATTTCCATCAGTGATGTTTACACAGATATTCAGGGACTTTTTCACAGATCAAGTTGAAAGATCAGTTCAGTTCAGTTGAGTTGCTCAGTCGTGTTGAACTCTGTGACCCCATGGAAGGCAGCACACTGGGCTTCCTTATCCATCACCAACTCCCATGCTTAGTCAAACTCATGTCCACTGAGTCAGTGATGCCGTCCAACCATCTCATCCTCTATTGTCCCCTTCTCTTTCCACCTTCAATCTTTCTGAGCATCAGAGTGTTTTGAAATGAGCCAGATATTTGTATCACATGGCCAAAGACCGAAGATTCAGCTTCAGGATCAGTTCTTTCAATGACTATTTAGGAATGATTTCCTTTAAAATCAGTTGGTTGGATCTCCTTGAAGTCCAAGGGACTCTTAAGAGTCTTCTCCAACACCACAGTTCAAAAGAATCAAATCTTCGATGCTCAACTTTCTTTGTAGTCCAGCTCTCACATCCATACATGACTACTGGAAAAACCATAGCCTTGGCAAGACAGACCTTTGTGGACAAAGTAATGTCTTTGCTTTTTAATATTCTGTCTAAGTTGGTCATAACTTTTCTTCTAAAGAGCAAGTGTCTTTCAGTTTCTTGGTTGCAGTCACTATCTGCAGTGATTTTGCAGTCCCCTCAAATAAATCTCTCACGTTTCCACTGTTTCCCCATATATTTGCCATGAAGTGATGGGATGCTATGATCTTTGTTTTCTGAATGCCGAGTTTGAAGACAACTTTTTCACTCTCCTCTGTTACTTTCATCAAAAGTCTCTTTAGATTTTCACTTTCTTCCATAAGGATGGTGTCATCTGCATATCTGAAGTTACTGATATTTATCCTGGCCATCTTGAGTCCAGCTTGTGCTTCATCCAGGCCAGCATTTCACAGAATGTACTCTGCATATAAGTTAAATAAGCAGGGTGACAATATACAGCCTTGGTGTACTCCTTTCCCAATTTGGAAGCAGTCTGCTATTCCTTGTCCAGTTCTAACTATTGTTTCTTGACCTGCAAACAGATGTCTCAGGAGGCATGTCAGGTGGTCTTGTATTCCCATGTCTTTCAGAATTTTATAGTTTGTTGTGATCCACATAGTCAAAGGCTTTGCAATAGTCAAAGCAGAAGTAGATGTTTTTCTGGAACTCTCTTACTTTTTCAATGATCCAACAGATGTTGGCAGTTTGATTTCTGGTTCCTCTGCTTTTCCTAAATCCAGCTTGAACATATATGAAACTTCACAGTTCATATACTGTTGAAGCTTGGCATGGAGGATTATGAGCGTTACTTTGCTAGTGTGTGAGAGGAGTGCAATTGTGCAATAGTTTGAACATTCTTTGGCACTTCCTTTCTTTGGATTGAAATGAAAACTGACTTTTTCCAGTCCTGTGGCCACTGCTGATTTTTTTCGAATTCCCTGGTATATTGAGTGCCGCACTTTCACAGCATAATCTTTTAGTATTTGAAATATTTCAGCTGAAATTCCATCACCTCCACTCACTTTGTTCATTGTGATGCTTCCTAAGGCCCACGTGACTTCACATTCCAGGTACCCTAGCTCTAGGTGAGTGATCACACCATCGTGGCTATGTGGCTCACAGAGATCTTTTTTTGTATACCACTTCTGTCTATTCTTGCCACCTCTTCTTAATATCTTCTACTTCTGTAAGGTCCATAACATTTCTGTCCTTTATTGTGCCCATCTTTGCATAAAATTTTGCCTCAGTTCAGTTCAGTTCAGTCGCTCAGGCATGTCCGACTCTTCACGACCCCATGAGTTGCAGCACGCCAGGCTTCCCTGTCCATCACCATCTCCCGGAGTTCACTCAGACTCACATTCATCGAGTCCGTGATGCCATCCAGCCATCCTCTGTCGTCCCCTTCTCCTCCTGCCCCCAATCCCTCCCAGCATCAGAGTCTTTTCCAATGAGTCAACTTTTTGCATCAAGTGGCCAAAGTACTGGAGTTTCAGCTTCAGCATCATTCCCTCCAACGAAATCCTAAGGCTGATCTTCAGAATGGGCTGGTTGGATCTCCTTGCAGTCCAAGAGACTCTCAAGAGTCTTCTCCAACACCACAGTTCAAAAGCATCAATTCTTTGGCGCTCAGCCTTTTTCACAGTCCAACTCTCACATCCATACTAGGTATCTCTAATTTTCCTCAAGAGATTGCCAGTCTTTCCCATTTTTTTTTCCTCTCTCTATTTCTTTTCATTGATCACTGAGGAGGTCTTTCTTATCTTTCCTTGATATTCTTTGGAACTCTGCATTCAAATGCATATGTCTTTACATTTCTCCTTTGCATTTGGATTCTTTTCTTTCCTCAGGTATTAGTAAGCTCTTCTCAGACAACCATTTTTCCTTTTTGCATTTCTTTTTCTTGTAGATGGTCTTGACGACTGCCTCCTGTACGATGTCACGAAACTCTGTCCATAGTTCTTCAGGCAATCTATCAGATCTAATCCCTTGAATCTATTTGTCACTTCCACTGAATAATCATAAGGAACTTGATTTAGTTCATACCTGAATGGTCTAGTGGTTTTCCCTACTTTCTTCATTTTAAGTCTGAACTTGACAATAAGGATTTCATGATCTGAGCCCCAGTCAGATCCTGGCCCTGTTTTTGCTGAGTGTCTAGAGCTTCTCCATCTTTGAATGCACAGAATATAATCCATCTGATTTCAGTATTGACCATCTGCTGATGTGCATGTGTAGAGTCTTCTCTCGTGTTGTTGGAAATGGGTGTTTACTATGACTAGTGTGTTCTCTTAGCAAAACTCTGTTAGCATTTGACCTTCTTTATGTCATATTCCACGGCCAAATTTTCTTTTTACTCCAGGTGTCTTTTTACTTCCTACTTTTCCATTTCCAGTCCCCTATAATGAAAAAGACATCTCTTTTGGGTGTTAGCTCTAGAAAGTCTTGTAGGTCTTCATAGAAACATTCAAGTTCAGCTTCTTTAGCATTACTGGCTGAGACAAAAACTTGGATTATTGTGACACTGAGTTGAAGTTTGCTTCCTACTACTTTTGAACAAAATTATATCCAAGTTTTTACTGGAGAACTTAGTTTTGTACTTGAATATCTGTGGTGGGTAGATGGTAAATTTTTCCTCCTTCCATAGCTAGGAAAATAGCAAGTCTTATAAAAGATAGATGAGAAGAGTTACAGTAGTAAATGATGCTCCCATTATATTCCACTAAAATTTGACTGCAAAATGAACTCTGTCCATTTGAGATAAACAGGATCAAGCTAGACTCTTGTCTGAAGGTCACCTATGGAGCTTGCACTGAATTCTACACTCTAAAAGCCTCTCAGAAATAATTACAAAATGGATTAATGTTACCTTAAACTCTTTCATCACTGACCACCAAGATATTAAAAAAAACACACTTTACTGAATTATATGCCACAAATCTCCTTGACAGGAAATAAATCAAAGAACAAAAATCAAACAGAAAACTCAGACATTTTATTTTACAAATACACTCAATAGAGCAGGAAGGGGAAGATTTACACTTGAAAAGTACTCATATTACTGTTAATTGAAAACACTTTGGACCAAAGAAATTAAATTTCTGTTTCCTGAATCCCAAAACAAAAGTTTTATTTCTATTCAGTTCGGTTCAGTTGCTCAGTCATGTCTGACTCCTCGTGGCCCCATGAATCGCAGCACACCAGCCTCCCTGTCCTGGAGTCCTCCAACTCGCAGAGTTCACACAGACTCACGTCCATCGAGTCAGTGATGCCATCCAGCCACCTCATCTTCTGTCATCCCCTTCTCCTCCTGCCCCCAACCCCTACCAGCATCAAAGTGTTTTCCAATTAGTCAACACTCCTTATGAGGAGGCCAAAGTACTGTAGTTTTAGCTTTAGCATCATCCCTTCCAAAGAAACCCCAGGGCTGATCTCCTTCAGAATGGACTAGTTGGATCTCCTTGCATTCCAAGGGACTCTCAAGAGTCTTCTCCAACACCACAGTTCAAAAGCATCAATTCTTTGGCACTCAGCTTACTTCACAGTCCAACTTTCACATCCATACATGACCACGGGAAAAACCATAGCCTTGACTAGAGGGAACTTTGTTGGCAAAGTAATGTCTCTGCTTCTGAATATGCTATCTAGGTTGGTCATAACTTTTCTTCCAAGGAGCAAGTGTTTTTAATTTCATGGCTGCAGTCACCATCTGAAGTGATTTTGGGGCCCCCCAAAAAATAAAGCCTGGCACTCTTTCCACTGTTTCCCCATCTATTTCCCAGGAAGTGATGGGACTACATACCATAATCTTCATTTTCTGAATGCTGAGCTTTAAGCCAACTCTTTCATTCTCCTCTTTCACTTTCATCAAGAGGCTTTTTAGTTCCTGTTCAATTTCTGCCGTAAGGGTGGTGCCATCTGCATATCTGAGGCTATTGATATTTCTCCCAACAATCTTGATTCCAGTTTGTGTTTCTTCCAGCCCAGCATTTCTCATGATGTACTCTGCATATAAGTTAAATAAGCAAGGTAACAATATACAGCCTTGACGCACTCCTTTTCCTATGTAGAACCAGTCTGTTGTTCCATGCCCAGTTCTAACTGTGGCTTCCTGACCTGCATATAGGTTTTTTAAGATGCAGGTCAGGTGATCTGGTATTCCCATCTCTTTCAGAATTTTCCAGTTTGTTGTGATCCACACAGTCAAAGGCTTTGTCATAGTCAAGAAAGCAGATAGATATTTTTTTCTGGAATTCTCTTGCTTTTTTGATGATCCAGCAGATGTTTGCTATTTGATCTCTTGTTCCTCTGCCTTTTCTAAAACAAGCTTGAACATCTGAAAGTTCATGGTTTACAAATTTCTGAAGCTTGCCTAGGAGATTTTTGGGCATTACTTTACTAGTATGTAAATGAATGCAATTGTGTGGTAGTTTGAGCATTCTTTCGCACGCCTTTCTTTGGGATTGGAATGAAAACTGACCTTTTCCAGTCCTGTGGCCACTACTGAGTTGTACAAATTTGGTGGCATATTGAGTGGAGCATTTTCACAGCATCATTTTTCAGGATTTGAATTAGTTCAATTGGAATTCCATCACCTCCACTAGTTTTGTTCATAGTGATGCTTTTGAAGGCCTACTTGGCTTTACATTCCAGGATTTCTGGTGCTAGGTAAGTGATCACACCATCGTGATTCTCTTGAAGATCTTTTTTTGTACAGTTCTTCTGTGTATTCTTGCCACCTCTTCTTAATATCTTCTGCTTCTGTTAGGTCCACACCATTCTGTCCTTTATTGAGACTGTCTTTGCATGAAATGTTCATTTGGTATCTCTAATTTTCTTAAAGAAATCTCTAGTCTTTCCCATTCTGTTGTTTTCCTCTATTTCTTTGCATTGATCACTGAGTAAGGCTTTCTTATTTATTTTTGCTATTCCTTGAAACTCTGCATTCAGATGGGAATATCTTTTCTTTTCTCCTTTGCTTTTCACTTCTCTTCTTTTCACAGTGATTTTTAAGGCCTCCCCAGACAGCCACTTTTTTTTAAATATATATTTCTTTTCCATGGGGATTGCTTTGATCCCTGTCTCCTGTACAATGTCATAAACCTCAGTCCATAGTTCGTCAGGCACTCTATCTATCAGATCTAGTCCCTTAAACCTATTTTTCACATCCACTGTATAATCATAAGGGATTGCTTTAGGTCATACCTGAATTGTCTAGTGGTTTTCCCTACTTTGTTCAATTCAAGTCTGAAATTGGCAATAATGTGTTTATGATCTGAGCCATACTCCGTTCCTGGTCTTATTTTTGTTGACTATATAGAGGTTATCATATTTGGCTGCAAAAAATATAGTCAAACTGATTTCAGTGTTGACCATCTGGTGATGTCCTTGTGTAGAGTCTTCTCTTGTGTGCTTCTCTTGTGCTTTGCTGGAGCAGCTTTGAAGAGATACCCCACATTCAAGTTAAGAGAAACCCAAGTAAGATGGTAGGTGTTGCAAGAGGGCATCAGAGGGTAGACACACTGAAACAATAATCACAGAAAACTAGTCAATCTAATCACACTAGAACCACAGCCTTGTCCAACTCAACAAAATGAAGCCATGCCCTTGGGGCCACCCAACATGGGCAGGTCACGGTTTAGAGGTCTGACAGAATGTGATCCACTGGAGAAGGGAATGGCAAACCACTTCACTATTCTTGCCTTGAGAACCCCATGAACAGTATGAAAAGGCAAAATGATAGGACACTGAAAGAGGAATTCCCCAGATCATTAGGTGCCCAATACGCTACTGGAGATGAGTGGAGAAATAACTCCAGAAAGAATGAAGGGGTGGAAGCCAAAGCAAAAGCAATACCCAGCTCTGGATGTGACTGGTGATAGAAGCAAGGTCTGATGCTGTAAGAGCAATATTGCATAGGAACCTAGAATGTCAGGTCCGTGAATCAAGGAAAATTGGAAGTGGTCAAACAAGAGATGGCAAGAGTGAACGTTGACATTCTAGGAATCTGTGAACTAAAATGAATTGGAATGGGCAAATTTAACTCAGATGATCATTACATCTACTACTGTGGACAGGAATCCCTCAGAAGAAATGGAGTAGTCATCATGGTCAACAAAAGAGTCCGAAATGCAGTACTTGGATGCAATCTTAAAAATGACAGAATGATCTCTGTTTATTTCCAAGGCAAACCGTTCAATATCACAGTAATTCAAGTCTATGCCCCAACCAGTAATGTTGAAGAAGCTGAAATTGGACGGCTCTTTGAAGACCCAGAAGACCTTTTAGAACTAACACCCAAAAAATATGTCCTTTTCATTATAAGGTACTGGAATGCAATAGTAGGAAGTCAAGAAACACCTTGAGTAACAGGCAAATTTGGCCTTGGAAAACGGAATGAAGCAGGGCAAAGATTAAGAGTTTTGACAAAAAAAAATGCACTGGTCATAGCAAACACCCTCTTCTAACAACACGAGACCATACTTAATCTCAAAATAAAGGCAATAACAAAACCATACTTTCAGTTAACATGATACAACCATACTGTGTAAAGTGAAAGTGTTAGGCATTCATTTATGTCTGATTCTTTGCAACTCCTTGGACTGTAGTCCGCATGTCTTCTCTGTCCATAGAATTCTCAAGACAAGAATACTGGAATGTATTGTCATTCCCTCCTCCAGGGTATCTTACAGAGATAGGGATCAAACATTCCTCTCTTATGTCTCCTGCACTGGCATTCAGCTCAGTTCAGTCGCTCAGTCATGTCCGACACTTTGTGATCCCATGAACTCCAACACACCGTGTTTCCCCCTCCATCACCAACTCCTATAAATTGCCGAAATCCATGACCATTGAGTAGCTGATACCATCCAAGCATCTCATCCTCTGTAGACACTTTTTCCTCTTGCCTTCAATCTTTCTCAGTCTCAGTCTTTTTAATTAGTCAGTTCTTTGCCTCAAGTGGCCAGAATACTGGAGCTTCAGCTTCAGCATCAAGTCCTTCCAATGAATATTCAGGACTGATTTCATTTAGGTTTGACTGGTTTGATCTCCTTGCAGTCCAAAAACCCTCAAGGGTTTTCTCCAACACCTCATTTTCAAAAGCATCAGTCCATCAGTGTTCAGCTTTCTTTATGATCCACCTCACACATCTATACATGAGTACTGGAAAAACCATCGCCTTGACTAGATGGATATTTTTTGACAAAGTAATGTCTCTGCTTTTTACTATGCTGCCTAGCTTGGTCATAGCTTCTTCTTCCAAGGAGCAAGGATCTTTAATTTTGAGGCTGTAGTCACTATCTTCAGTGATTTTGGAGCTCAAGAAGATAAAGTCTGTCACTGTTTCCACTGTTTCCCTATCTATTGGCCATGAATTGATGGGACCAGATGTTGTGCTCTTAGTTTTCTGAATGTTGAGTTTTAAGCAGCTTTTCATTCTCCTCTTTCACTTTCATCAAGAGGCTCTCTAGTTCTTCACTTTCTATCATAAGAGCAGTGTCATTTGCATATCTGAAGTTATTGATATTTCTCCCAGCAATCTTGATTTCACCTTGCACTTTGTCAAGCCTGGCATTTCACATGATGTACTCTGCAAAAAAATTAAATAAGTAGGGTGACAATATACAGGCTTGGTGTACTCCTTTCCTGATTTGGAAGAAGTCCATTGTTCCATGTCCAATTGCAACTGTTGCTTCTTGACCTGCATACAAATGTCTCAAGAGGCAGGCCAAATAGTCTGGTATTCCTATCTCTTGAAGAATTTTCCACAGTTTATTGTGATCCACACAATCAAAGGCGTTGGCATAGTCAATAAAGCAGAAGTAAATATTTTTCTGGTACTCTTGCTTCTTCTATGATCCAACGGATGCTGGCAATATGAACTCTAGTTCTTCTGCATTTTCTAAATCCAGTTTCAACATATTGAAGTTCACAGCTCATGTACTGTTGAAGCCTGGGTTGGAGGATTTTGAGCATTACTTTGCTAGCCTGTGAGATGAGTGCAATTGTGCAGTAGTTTGAATATTCTTTGCAATTGCCTTTCTCTGGGATTGAAATGAAAACTGACCTTTTCCAGTACTGTGGCTATGCTAAGTTTTCCAAATTTGCTGGCATATTGAGTGCAGCCCTTTCACAGCATCATCTTTTAGTATTTGAAATATCTCAGCTGAAATTCCGTCACCTCCTCTAGCTTTTTTCGTAGTGAAGCTTTCTAAGGCCGACTTGACTTCACATTCCAGGATGCCTGCCTCAAGGTGAGTGATCACACCATCATGGTTATCTGGGTCATGAAGATATTTTTTATATAGCTCTTCTGTGTATTCTTTTCACCTCTTCTTAAAATCTTCTGCTTCTGTTAGGTCCATACCATTTCTGTCCTTTATTTTGCCCATCTTTGCATGAAATGTTCCCTGGTGTCTCTAATTTTCTTGAAGATATCACTAGTCTTTCCCATTCTGTTTTTTTTCCCCTCTATTTATCAATCACTGAGGAAGGCTTTCTTATCTCTCCTTCCTAATCTTACACCTCAGATGGGTGTATCTTTGCTTCTCTCCTTTGCCTTTAGCTTCTCTTACTTGCTCAGCTCTTTGTAAACACCACTTGGGAACCCCTGTGTACAGCTGAAAATGTACTCACACTTCCCAGAAGAGGATGAAAAGTCTTTGGGTGATGTTTACTCTTCTTGATAAATCAAAACTACAATATTATGATGACAACCGTAAGATTCTTAAATACCATCACATAAAATCAATATATCTTATGTTACTCTGTAAGGGGATAAAGAAGAAACAAACAAACAACAACAACAACAAAACAATGGCTATTAAGTCTTATGCATATTCATAACAAAATAAGGGGGAAATGTTCGTGACAATTACTGTCTTCATTTCTGAAATGGGTCATGTGTTTGTAGCTGGTATTTATAACTAACTTCCTTCATAGCTCCCCTTTGCTTCAACAAGCACCTCACTTTCATACTTCTTTGCCTGGTAGTGTAATGCATCCCTACATTCATGAATGGTCTTGGCCACTAATAGTCCTTTCTGGATTGGATTTTGGTAGCTTTCTATTGATCTTAACCACAGGGCATGATAACACTAAGAAGCACTCTCAGGTTCTTGTTTTCCAGACATCCACTTCCTTACCTCTATTGTGGAGTAGCCATCCAATTTCCGCTGGTAACCAGGATCAGTACCCAAGCCAGCCGTACCCAACTTTTTCACTTGTTGATTCATAAGCATGAGGAATCCAAAGTGGCCTGAGAGAAGTCTTCATTTCTGGTTCAACTGAGACTTTATCATGATTTTTATTCCTTTGTAACAGGACATCTAGGTTATTAAAGCTTACATTAATGAGGAGAGGAAGCAGCACTTGTGCTGGTAGGGGACCAGGGGTAATGGTGAGTGAGGCCCCTCCCATTTCCACCCAGTGAGTCCTGGACCTATCAATCCTGGATACTGGAGAAGAAACACATTTTGGATGATGATTTAAAGCACATAATGTCTCCTGGAGAATCTCCCCATCTCTGCAAAGTATTTCCATTGGCTAAGATTATAAATAAATCTTCAAAATACCAATTTAATTTATCTCAAGGCAGCTCCTTCAGGATAGTGGAAACATTGTAAGAAGAGTGAACTCTAGGAGCAGAAGCTCAGTGCTGTTCCTCATTTGGTGCTAAATTAGTTGTCAGAAACAGTGTAACATTAAATATCACAAGAAGTCTATAAATTCAGATAGTAGTGTTGGCAGAAACATTGTGTTCGGGGAAAACAAATTCATATCCTCTTCCATTAAAAACAAAATGTTTCCTGTCTTTGGATAGAAGGGGTCCAGTGTAATAAACTTGCCACCAGGTAGCTGGCTGATCACCCTGGGAAATGGCACCATATGGGGGCCCCAGTGTTGGTCTCTGTAGCTGGTAGATTGGGTCTCTAGCAGTGATCACTGCCAATTCAGCCTTGGTGAGTGGCAGTCCATGTGACTGGGTCTGTGCTTAATCTCCATCTCTGCTATCATGGCCACTTTGTTCAGGAGCACATCAGGTGATGAAAGGGGTGGCTTGGGAAAAAGACAGATTTGTATCCACTGAGAGGTCATAATGTTCACTTCATTATTAACATCCTCCTCTGTTGAAGTTGGTCACTGATGAACAGCGAACAAGCATCTTCACATTTTTGTCCATTCAAAATGCCCAGTTTACATTTTGTCCACATTTTTGTCCATTCTGAGTGAACAAAAAGTCTACATGCCTCTTCTCCAGTCCTCCTTGTAACCAGTCTTCCAATCTTATTCTTTCCATGGATATTTCTCTGACTATCTAGATAAACCATTGGTCAGAGTCCATGAGTCAGCATATAATTGAACATCTGTTAATTTTTCCTTTCATGCAAAATCAACAGTCAGATGCAGTGCTTGATGCTGTGTCCACTAGGGGTATTTTTCCTCACCAGTGTCCTTCAAGGATATCCCCAAATGGTGTCACAATGCCTTTGCTGTCCACTTTTTTGTTAGTGCCTGCATGGTGTACAAAATCATGTATAAATAAGGCCTGAGTCTTATTTTCTTCTGTAAACTCATCACAGGGAGAGCCCCATGAAGTTCTGGATGAGGCCAGGAGAGAGAAGGAAGTGTAATAGGAGAGGAGTTCATGGGTCTGTGGGCAACTTTTTCTTGTGACTTGCTTGTGCCTTCCCATGTGGTGCTAATGGTAAAGAACATACCTGCCAATGCAGGACAAGTAAAAGACATGGGTTTGATCCTGGGTCAGGAAGATCCCCTGGAGAAGGAAATGGCAACCCACTTCAGTATTCTTGCCTCTGAAATCCCATGGACAGAGGAGCCTGGTGGGCTACAGTTCATAGAGTCACAGAGAGTCAGTCACGACTGAGTACCCACACATACATTGTTTGTGCCTTCACAGTCTGTTCTAGCCTGATCACCTACATAACTCTTCCATTTGGTGTTAGAGGGCTACTCCCACATTGACTTTATGATTTCTTGAGTTAGATAATACCCATGTTCATGGTGGGCATCTCAGGTCATATGGTCACCTGGTGGGCCATTGTTAAGCATTAAACCTCTATCAAGCCCAATAGCAGACCCCAAACTGTGTCTTAAAAAGAAGGCAAATATCTGAGAAGAGTGGCAGGGCTTAGCTCCAACCTCAAAACAACCTGTGCTGTGATTCAGCTACAGGAGATCAGGGCTCCACACAGCATCTTTACCTGCTGCTGATGCTCAGGTGCCTCTTGGGTATGCTGATCTTGTGGCCCAAGAAGCAGAGCAGCACACCCAGCAGTCTACAGAGCCTACCCTTGTTCTGAGTCTCACTAGTAGTTTTTACCTAGCAAGGTGAAAGAGTTGGAATAATGTACACAAATGAGGAACATGTCACCTCCAAAATCTAGACCTCCATGGGTTATTAATGTTTCCTTTTGGGCTTTGGAAGCACCTTGAAACAACTTACCATTTACTGTAAAAGGGATATTATAACATCAGTTCAGTTCAGTTGCTCAGTCGTGTCCAACTCTTCGTGACCCCTGAATTGCAGCACGTCAGGCCTCCCTGTCCATGACCAACTCCCAGAGTTCACTCAGACTCACATCCATCGAGTCAGTGATACCATCCAGCCATCTCTTCCTGTCGTCCCCTTCTCCTCCTGCCCCCAATCCCTCCCAGCATCAGAGTCTTTCCCAATAAGTTAACACTTTGCATGAGGTGGCCAAAGTACTGGAGTTTCAGCTTTAGCATCATTCCTTTCAAAGAAATCCCAGGACTGATCTCCTTCAGAATGGACTGGTTGGATCTCCCTGCAGTCCAAGGGACTCTCAAGAGTCTTCTCCAACACCACAGTTCAAAAGCATCAATTCTTCGCACTCAGCCTTCTTCACAGTCCATCTCTCACATGCATACATAACCACAGGAAAAACCATCTTGACTAGACCGACCTTAGTCGGCAAAGTAATGTCTCTGCTTTTGAATATGCTATCTAGATTGGTCTTAACTTTTCTTCCAAGGAGTAAGTGTCTTTTAATTTCATGGCTGCAGTCACCATCTGAAGTGATTTTGGAGCCCCCCAAAATAAAGTCTGACACTGTTTCCACTGTTTCCCCAT
>SJYF01001720.1:78029-88038 GCA_006410515.1 Procapra przewalskii
ATATATATATATATATATATTTAAATCTCAGGTCAAATCCAAAAGTCTTAATACACTTAAAACACATTTCCAGATATAAATGAAATCAATCTGTTATTAAGAGTATTACCAGGTTACAGGTTTATATGCACTTAGTAAAGTGTTTAACCAAGTTGATTCGTATTTTCTTGCCTAAAGAGAATGTCTAAGTTGAAAGTAGTCTCTGAAGAGGGCTCTATTTTTTGCTCTGTTGAAATCAATACTTTAATTAAAGTCCAGGGCCATAATGATCAGATTAAAGGACATGCCTAAAGTATAAGATGACCATTTCAGAAATAAATACTACTGACATACTTACAGAATGAGACAGATCTAATAAGCAGAGGAACAATTTCTGTTATAAACTATGTTAAGGATTTGATGGCAGCCATGTTCATAAATTCATTTTAATGATTAAAACAAATTAATTTTTCTATTTACATAGGCTCACATGTAAATTGAAGAGGAGTTGTGAACCCATGATGCTGTCCCAAGACTATAGATTTACGTTTAATATGTATATTCAAGGCTTAACCACTATCAGGAATTGTAAATATCCTTAATAAACACTTAATGTCAGTGGTCTCATCAGTGTGAGTCCCTAGCATTAGTAGAATCATAAATAGCAGGGCTGGGAGGAAAGTTAGATGGCATCCAGTCAGTAAATCTATGCTCCAAAATAGACCCCTTTCTCTGACTGCCCCCCCCAACACAATTAATTTCCCAATTCTACTCTCTTACTCCACCCTGTAGAAATGTCTAGTCCCACACATTTCATTGTACTGTCTTGGATTTCATATAAGCCCATCCCTCTCACTAATTGTGAAAGCATTCAGGGTATAAATATAATGCTTGCATTTACAGTACCTAGGATAGTTTCTGACATATTGGAGAATAATTTGTTTTTGTTTTTGAGAGTCATGAGTGAATGTTTGCTTTATATTTTGAAGTCACATGTGGTTATTGATATAAAAATAATTTGTATAATATTGCTATTTACTTCAGATTATTTATCTAATTTAAAATCCTACACTACACTTCTAACAGTTTCCAATTGTTATCAATTCCAGTTAATTTTTGCCAATTTCACCCTTATGCAAACAAAAATAAATACATTCTAACACTATAAACCAAGTATAGAATCTCAAAGCACACAAACTTTTTCATATAATTAGTAATGTTTATTTTAAACTTACTTATCTCTACCTGAATTATCTGTCTCTAACAAAACTGAAAGATTATTTGCCAAAAGTCAAAATATTCTGTGTCTCTGGCAACATCCTTATATTCCACTAATACTATTTTATTTTTTTAAATACAAGATTTTCCTTGCAGGACCTGTTACATTTAATAAATACTGTGTGTGCTCAGTCATTCAGTTGTGTCCAACTCTTTGGGACCCTATGGACTGAGGCCCACCAGTTTCTTCTGTTCTTGGGATTCTCCAGAGAAGAATACTGGAATGGGTTGCTGTTTCATATTCCGGGATATCTTCCTGATCCAGGGATTACAGTCTCATGTCTTATGTCTCCTTCCTTAACAGGTGAATTCTATACCACTGTGTCACCTGGGAAGCCCTAATGAATACTAGCTTGTAGAATAAACTGCACCTAACTTACTGCTCACCTCATCTGATGAGTAAGATATTTAGAAATTTAAGAATATTGTGGTCTTTCTTTCAGATACTCCTTGTCCACTGACTGGGAAGTGGTATGCAGACATTGGAGACCTTGTAAATTGAGGAGTTGAGGAATTGTGTAAGATACTGAGAAAAAAAGTAAATTCCTTTAGCTTTTGCAATCTCTGCTAGTTTAGAGCAGTGGCTCTGTTGAGGTGCTGGTGCTACACAGAAAACCATGAGTAGATTACAGTCTGAATATGGAAGAGCTATTCCTGGATGGAACAGACTTTTTCTATAGTATGCAGGGATGGAGTCCAGACATGGTCATGCTATCTTCTTTCCATAGATGATGAGGAAAGCCAATGCTGAATTAAAGAAAAAAAAAAAAGATTAACCTCTAAAGTGGCCATTTCAACAACAAACAGGAAAGCTGATGGAGATGAAATTGTCCTGCCAGAACTACCCACATTACTTTTTCCATCCAGGTGCCTGGATGAGGAAAGGATCATGCAAAATTACCGTCACCAGCCTTGCAGGTGAGTTCATCTGACAACACTGAGTCAGGCAAGGAGGAAATGCAGGCAGATCTCCTCAATGTGCTCATGGAAAAAGACCTCTTGTCTGTCAAAGGGCAGAAAACAGAAATGAATGAGTAAAAATATCCAGCGAGGGCTTATGAAAAGATCCTAAAACATAAAAGGAAAAACACTTAAAAAATGAATGTGTTAAATTGAAGTAATGTTTGAGCACATTTGCTTCATTCTACCCCCAATAAAATTACAGAAAGTATACACAATTGAGTAGACACCAGCTCTCCAGCTTTTGAGTCAGCCCCTATCTCATATTAAAATATTGACATCAATGTTCCCTTTCCCACCCTTTCATCATCCCAGGAGTTTGAGGTGAGACTAAATTCCTCCTGGTGATCCATTTAGTAACATAAACAACTTCTCTTACTTGTGAAGTTACACTATAAAAGCACACAAAACAATGATACTTATAGTGTCTAAACTCTCAAGGTAAACAATTAAGGTTTGAGACAAGAGACACTGGCCAATGGTAAGGATGTATAAATGTTGTGTGTGTGTGTGTGTGTGTGTGTGTGTGTGTGTGTATGTGTTTGGTTGGTGCAGATTATTTGCTTTACTACAAAAATAATAGATTCTAGAGATGTTCTTTAATTCTTTGTTAAGTATTAAACAATAAACTTGCTAGTATTGCATACAAGTCTATGTAAGTACATGTGCATGTACACACACACAGAGTCTACAATCTACAGATTCATAAAGTGAAAATATGAAACAAAAAACAAACAAATGACAAAAATAAAGCATAGGTGACAGTGAGAGGGAAAAGACTATTAATCAATTATAAAATGCATAAAATGCTTATATACTAGCTGCAGAAGCTACATATAATCTGTTTTTTAATTTAATTTTTTTAAAAATATGTGAAATAAAGTTAATAAGTAAGACAGGCACAATAAATTGGAGAAATGCAGAAAAAATGAGAAGGTGAAGAAAGGTTAATATTACAGTGAAACAAGGCAAAATATTACAAGGCAAAAAAGCAATGTATGGAAAAAAATAAAGTGTATTGAGACCCTAACACTATATATTAGACACTCGTTTATATTCTTTAAGTAGCATCTGCATCAACATTAATTAAGGAAAAATCTCCAGATTGTCAGGAATGGCTGTGAGCTTTCAAGCTGGGACAGGAAGTCACTGGGCTGCAGGGCTCCCTTGGCTTGGCAGTCCATCCTTTTCACTTCATTCTTGTTCTCCCCACGGTAAGGTCCACGGTGGTAGTATATGCTTCTTTTGTGTACTTTCCTATACCCAGAACCTGGAAGCCCACCTGGTAAAGAATGGTCCATGATTGTTCCTTGAGAATGAATAGAAGAGTAAACCTCTCCACAATTCTCTTCTGTTTCTGTCCATCAAATTCACCCCAAGCTACTCCCATCCCTTCTACGTTCCTGCACTTGGAGAGAGCAACGCTATACTTGAAAAGTATCAGCCCTTCCCCCTCAAGTCCCCTGCATGATAAACACCTGACTTTGTGATTCTTGGCCGCAGAATGTAGATTTGATTCCTGTTAAAAATCTCTTCCTTTTCCTCTCCTTTTGTACTTTATCTGCATTTATCTTTTCATGTCTTATATAAAAAATAATTGCATGGTCAGGCCACTCAAGATCAATTTTCTCTTGCTTTCTGTACCTCCCCAGCCAGACCAGTGCCTGCTTCACTGGCACCCTCTGCACATGAATGACCTTCTTACATACCCAGGCCAGGCCCAGCTGGTAATCATTCTGAATAAAGGGACTGTGGGGCATGGCCCTCTGCTGGTTTCCTTGATAAATAATGAGTCCACCTGAACTCAACTCCCCTATAACTGGTAATCTTCCCTTCCTTTCTGAGAGCTAAGATTGCTGCCAAGCACTACCTACTATCCTCTGCTTGCAGCAGGGTGTCACTCCAGGACCCTGCTTCAGATGTGTAAGCTCCCCTACCCATTAAATAATTGATGTCTTTGTTGTTGACTCCAAGCTCTTTCTTCCATCTTGAAGCTGGGAGAGCACAGGCCTTGAAGGCCTGCATGGTACAACCAGAACACAGCTAGATTTTCTCCCTTAAATGGAGATTTTCCTTCAAAGGGTGGATTTAATCAATATCTTTACATTATTTACATTTATTTCTTATTGAAATTAAACTATTTTAGTGCAATTTTAGATTTATAGAAATTTTAGACAGCAAGGATAGACACAAAAAGGTTTCCATATTCTCCCTTGACACCTGCACAGTTTTTCTTATTATTAACATCTTGTCTTAATGTCGTATGTTTGTAACAGTTTATGAACTGGTGTTAGCACATTATCATTAACTAAAGCCCATAGTGAACCTTAGAATCCGTAATATCTGTTGTAGTTTCAACATTTTTTTCAAATGTCATATATCTGCTGCCAGAGCTGTTCCATGTCTTTGCTCACAACTCACCAAACCACACCTTTAGAAAGATTGTCCTTGCTCACAATACTTGACCCACACTTTGCTGCTGCTGCTGCTGCTGCTGCTAAGTTGCTTCAGTTGTGTCCGGCTCTGTGCAACCCCATAGACGGCAGCCTATCAGGCTCTTCTGTCCTTGGGATTCTCCAGGCAAGAACGCTGGAGTGGGTTTCTATTTCCTTCTCCAATGCATAAAAGTGAAAAGTGACAGTGAGTCACTCAGTCGTGTCTGACTCCTAGCGACTCCGTGGACTGAAGCCTACCTGGCTCCTTGGTCCATGGGAGTTTCCAGGAAAGAGTATTGGAATGGGTTGCCATTGCCTTCACCCACCCTTTAGCAGGAGTTTATATAAATCTTTAACTTACAGGGTCCTCAGATAAGAAAAGTGAAAGTCACTCAGTCATGTCTGACTCTTTGCAAATAGCTGTGAAAAGAAGAGACTCAAAAAACAAAGGAGAAAAGGAAAGATATAAGCATCTGAATGCAGAGTTCCAAAGAATAGCAAGAAGAGATAAGAAAGACTTTGTCAGTGATCAATGCAAAGAAATAGAGGAAAAGAACAGAATGGGAAAGATTAGAGATCTCTTCAAGAAAATTAGAGACACCAAGGGAATATTTCATGTAAAGATGGGCTCAATAAAGGACAGAACTGGTATGGATCTAACAGAAGCAGAAGATATTAAGAAGAGGTGACAAGAATACATGAAAGAACTGTACAAAAAAGATCTTCACGACCCAGATAATCACGATGGTGTGATCACTCACCTAGAGCCAGACATCTTGGAATGTGAAGTCAAGTGGGCCTCAGAAAGCATCACTACGAACAAAGCTAGTAGAGGTGATGGCATTCCAGTTGAGCTATTTCAAATCATGAAAGATGATGCTGTGAAAGTGTTGCACTCAATATGCCAGCAAATTTGGAAAACTCAGCATTGGCCACAGGACTGGAAAAGATCAGTTTTCATTCCAATCCTAAAGAAAAGCAATGCCAAAGCATGCTCAAACTACCACACAATTGCACTCATCTCACATGCTAGTAAAGTAATGCTCAAAATTCTCCAAGCCAGGCTTCAGCAGTATGTGAACCATGAACTTTCTGATGTTCAAGCTGGTTTAGAAAAGGCAGAGAAAACAGAGATCAAATTGCCAAAATCTTCTGGATCATGGAAAAAGCAAAAGAGTTCTAGAAAAACATCTATTTCTGCTTTATTGACTCTGCCAAACCCTTTGACTTTGTGGATCACAATAAACTGTGGAAAATTCTCAGAGAGATGGGAATACCAGACAACCTGACCTGCCTCTTAAGAAATCTGTTATCAGGTCAGGAAGCAACAGTTAGAACTGGACATGGAACAACAGACTGGTTCCAAATAGGAAAAGGAGTACATCAAGGCTGTATATTGTCACCCTGCTGATTTAACTTCTATGCAGAGTACATAATGAGAAATGCTGGACTGGAAGAAACACAAGCTGATATAAAGATTGCCAGGAGAAATATCAATAACCTCAGATATGCAGATGACACCACCCTTCTGGCAGAAAGTGAAGAGGACCTAAAAAACCTCTTGATGAAGTGAAAGTTGAGAGTGATAAAGTTGGCTTAAAGCTCAACATTCAGAAAACTAAGATCATGGCATCTGGTCCCATCACTTAATGGGAAATAGATGGGGAAACAGTGAAAACAGTGGCAGACTTTATTTTGGGGGGCTCCAAAATCACTGCAGATGGTGATTGCAGCCATGAAATTAAAAGACACTCCTTGTAACAAAAGTTATGACCAACCTAGATAGCACATGCAAAAGCAGAGATATTACTTTGCTGACTAAGGTCCATCTAGTCAAGGCTATGGTTTTTCCAGTAGTTATGTATGGATGTGAGAGTTGGACTGTGAAGAAGGCTGAGCACTGAAGAATTGATGCTTTTGAACTGTGGTGTTGGAGAACACTTTTGAAAGTCCCTTGGACTGCAAGGAGTTCCAACCAGTCCATTATGAAGGAGATCAGCCCTGGGATTCCTTTGCAAGGAATGATACTGAAGCTGAAACTCCAGTACTTTGGCCACTTCATGTGAAGAGTTGACTCATTGGAAAAAACTCTGATGCTAGGAGGGATTGGGGACAGGAGCAGAAGGGGATGACAGAGGATGAGATGGCTGGATGGCATCATTGATTCAATGGACATGAGTTTGAGTGAACTCCGGGAGTTTGTGATGGATAGGGAGGCCTGGTGTGCTGCGATTCATGGGATCGCAAAGAGAAGGACAGGTTTGAGCAACTGAACTGAACTGATCTGAACTGATACTATACAGTCCTTGGAACTCTCCAGGCCAGAATAACAAGGAGTGGGTATCAGATAAGGAAGGAAACTATAAATAAACAAACAAACAGAGGAACCTGGAGGGACCAAGTGGCTAAAAATCTGACAGACCCTGAGTCTCTTTATATGTAAATTTTCCTATATTAGCATATTAAACAACACACCTCCCCCTTGTCTATGGTCAGGACTGGACCTTAAGGATCAAAAAGGATAAAATGGGAGTGGCAGCCCTCTTTCTCAAAAAAGCCCTGCCTCTTCCTTTGTGGATTAATCCATGTGCATCCCAGCATCTGCCTCACTCCTACATTTGTCTTTAAGCTTTAAAATTAAATTGCTCTCCCCACATCAGGGAGAACTTGATCTGTGAATTTAGTTCCCACTTCTCCATTCTCTGGCCAGTAATATAGTTTATGCTGTACGGATCTCAGCTTCGAACCCAAGAGGAAAATCCCTCTCCCTCAAGTCAGAGAGCCTCAGCAACACTAGGGCCTGATCAGGGTTCATACAACTTAAAATTGAAAGGGAAGTCACTAGTTCTGTTCGACTCTTTGGGACCCCATGGACTGTAGTTCATCAGGCTTCTCTATCCATGGGATGTTCCAGGCAAGAGTACTGGAGTGGGTTGCCATTTGGTAGCATATCCAACATTTCAATGCCCCATAGAATAGTTGCACTGCCTGAAAAAGACTCATTGAGCTCAACTTTTTCCTCTCTCTCTCCTCCCTAAGTTTCTGGCAACCATTCATTTTTTTTTAACTGTCTTTTCATTCTTTTTTCAGAATGATTCTTATTATCTAATATCTAACATTTTCAGGCTGGCTTCTTTCACTTAGTAATACATACTAAGTTTCTTCCATGTCTTTCACACCTTAATAGATCACTTCTTTTTAACACTGAATATATTCTTTGGTATAGATATACCAGAATTTATTTATTCCCTTATCTATTGAAGGATATCTCATTATTTGGGACACTTATGAATAAAGCTACCATAAAAGTTCATTTGCAAGTTTGTATATGGACATAAATTTCAACTCATTTGAGAACATGCCAAGAAATACAATGGCTGAATGGTAAGACAATGTTATCTTATGAGAAACTATCAAACTGTCTTTCTGAGTGGTAATATCATTTTGTATTTCTACCAGCAATGAATGAGAGCTTCTATCACTCCCTCTTCAGTATTTGGTGTCCTCAGTGCTTTGGATTTTGTTCATTTTGATAGGGATGTGCTAATAGTCTGTTGTTTTAATTTACTGCAAGGAGATCCAACCAGTCCATTCTGAAGGAGATCAGCCCTGGGTGTTCTTTCGAGGGAATGATGCTAAAGCTGACGCACCAGTACTTTGGCGCCTCATGCAAAGAGTTGACTTATTGGAAAAGACTCTGAAGTTGGGAGGGATTGTGGGCAGGATGAAAAGGGGACAACAGTGGATGAGACAGCTGGATGGCATCACTGACTTGATGGACGTGAATTTGAGTGAACTCCGGGAGTTGGTGACAGACAGCGAGGCCTGGTGTGCTGTGATTAATGGGGTCGCAAAGAGTCGGACACAACTGAGCAGCTGAACTGAACTGAATATATATAATGTTGAACATCTTTCTGAATGCTAATTTGTCATCTTTGTATCTTCTTTGATAAGATATGTCATGCTGCTGCCGCTGCTAAGTCACTTCAGTGTGTCTGACTCTGTGCGATCCCATAGATGGGAGCCCACCAGGCTCCCCCAATCCCTGGGATTCTCCAGGCAAGAGCACTGGAGTGGGTTGCCATTTCCTTCTCCAATGCATGAAAGTGAAACCGAAGTCACTCAGTCGTGCCCGACTCTTAGCGACCCCACAGACTGCAGCCCACCAGGCTCCTCCGTCCATGGGATCCTCCAGGCAAGAGTACCAGAGTGGGGTGCCACTGCTCTCTCCAAAATATGTCATAATTTGTCCATTTTCAAATTGAGTTTTAAGTGTCCATTATATATTTTGGATTCAAGTTCTTTATCAGACATGCATTTTGGTCATATTTTCTCTGAGCCTGTGACTTGGTTTTTCATTATCTTAACAGAGTCTATGACAAGGCTGATGTCTTGGCTGTTTAGTTTTAATTGAATCCAACTTTTTTTTTTTTTTTTGTAGATCATGTTTTTATACCTTAAAGTCATTGCTTTAAGGTGTCCAAAGTTGCCTATATTTTCTCCTGCGTTTTCCACCAGAAGTGTCATCAAATGCCAATTTTCTGTGCCCAATGCACAGTGAGGCCAAACAATACTGAAATGTTGAAGTTTGGAGCAGGGAAAATTTTATTGAAAGGCCATACAAGAAGAAGCATGGATTATACCTGTCCCCCCGCCCCAATCTCAACTGGCTCCCCACCCTAGAAAATCCCCCAATTCCTGGAAGGGTTTCAGCAAAGCACTTTTAAAGGTAAAGTGACAAAGGGGCATGGTTAGTTTTTGCAGATTTCCTGCTGTGGGATTCCTTTGTTCTTTCATCTGTCCATGTAGGTCAGGTCATGATATTCCTATAAACCTCCAACAAGAAAAATGCTGTTCTCTGTTCTGCAAATGTCTGTCTCTATATGAATGGACTATTGGAGGTCAGACCCCTGAGATTAGGCTTCCTGTATATTTCATGCTATAAACAATGTGCTTTTACAAAATGAGCAGTGTCAAAATGAGTAAGCACAGGAAAAGAAACACTTAGTATGAAGCTAGATTTTCTCCTCGCTACTGCACAAGTTTAGAGTTTAGTGTCTTAAATTTGTATCTATAAACCAATTCCAATTAAAGTTTGCAAGAGGGATAAAGTTCCTGTCTCAATTCACTTTTTTGCATGGAAGTGTCTATTTGCTCCAGAATCATTTGTTGAGAAGACAGCAAATCTTATTTCTAAGTTGCCTTTGCCCTTTTGTCAAAGATCAGTTGTCTCCATTTATGTAGTTCTATATCTGAGCTCTTCGTTCTGTTGATCTACTTGTATATTTTTATTGCTAAAACATTTGTATTTATTTATATTTGTTTATACTATTTTATTTATATTTATTTAATAGAAC
>SJYF01001725.1:18041-29833 GCA_006410515.1 Procapra przewalskii
GCCACCCTTCCCCAGAATCCCCAAGTGCCTCGTCCGCTCCCGATGGACCTGACTGCCCTGCACTGCCTCGATTGCCTGCCCGAGAGTTGACTCCCGACCCGCTGGCACCTGTGACCACCCGGGGAGGGGAGGTAAGTCCACAACAAGACCCAGATCCCTGTGTCCTCATGGCGGGCAGCCTGACTCCGCTGCTGCAGCTGGGAAGGTAAGCGGAGGCGATGATCTCCTGACTAGACGAGGCCTGACATATGTGGGGGCTCCAGGGGAAGCTCAAGAAGTATGTCAGCAGGGCCGAGGCAAGCTCAGGTTACCGCCTCAGCACCAGACGAGACCTGAGGACCCGGGGAAGCCTTGGGAGAGTTCCCAGATTCACCTGACCACTGGCACGGAAACGGGCCTCTCCTGAGGCCAGAGGGGCGGGTCCCGGAAGTCCCCGTCGTAACTCCATAGTACCGCCGCAACTCGCGAAAAACCAGAAGCTTCTACCCTGCAGGCGACGTGAAGCTCTTATCCGCTGGGGCATCTCAGGGGAAATCAACTCTTCCCACGGGTACCTCGAAAGGCTCCTTCAAACCCGTGCTGTGTCCCAGGAAGTGCCCTGCCCCATCCATCCCCCACCGAGAGGAAATCCGAGGTTCCCGCTGTGACTCAGGAGGAGCCCTGTTTCCCCTGCGCAGCTCCAGATGAGAGTCCCTTTCCCTGCTCCGTCGGGAAAAGGTTCTCGGCGCTCCTTTCCATCCCAAGAGTAAGCGCTGACAGCAGGGGAGTTGGAGGGAGTCTCGGGTTCGGGCCAACTTTCCCCAGAAACCCCAAGTGCCTCTTCCACTCCTGATGGACCTGACTGCCCTGCACTGCCTCGATTGCCTGCCTGAGGGTTGACTACCGACCCGCTGGCACCTGTGACCACCCGGGGGGGGTACCTCCACAGCAAGACCCATATCCCTGTGTCCTCATGGCGGCCAGCCTGACTCCGCTGCTGCAGCTGGGAAGGCAAGCGGAGGCGATGATCTCCTGACTAGACGAGGCCTGACATATGTGGGGGCTCCAGGGGAAGCTCAAGAAGTATGTCAGCAGGGCCGAGGCAAGCTCAGGTTACCGCCTCAGCACCAGATGAGGCCTGAGGACCCGGCGAAGACCGCGGAGGAGTTGCCAGATGCACCTGACCACTGGCGCGGAAACGGGCCTCTCCTGAGGCCAGAGGGGCGGGTACCTGAGGTCCCAGTCTTAACTCCAGAGGACCCGCCGGAACTCGATATAAACCAGAAGCTTCTCCGCTGCAGGCAAGGTGAGGACCTTATCCGCTGCGGCGTCTCTGAAGAAATCGACTGTTCCCACGGATACCTCGAAAGGCTCCTTCAAACCCGTGCTGTGACCCAGGAAGTGCCCCGCCCCATCCATCCCCCACCGAGAGGAAATCCGAGAGTCCCGCTGCGACTCAGGAGGAGCCCTGTTTCCCCTGCGCAGCTCCGGATGAGAGTCCCTTTTCCTGCTCCGTCGGGAAGAGGTTCTCGGTGCTCCTTTCCATCCCCAGAGTAGGCGTTGACAGCAGGGCCGGTGAGGGGAGCCTCGGGGTTCGGGTCACCCTTCCCCAGAAGCTCCAAGTGCCTCGTCTGCTCCCGATGGATCTGAGTGCCCTGCACTGCCTCGATTGCCTTCCCGAGGGTTGACTCCCGACCCGCTGGCACCTGTGACAACCCGGGGGTGGTACGTCCACAAGACCCAGATCCCTGTGTCCTTATGGCGGGCAGCCTGACTCTGCTGCTGCAGCTGGGAAGCAAGCAGAGGCGACGATCTCCTGATGAGACGAGCCCTGACATATGTGAGGGATCCAGGGGAAGCTCAAGACGTAAGTCAGCAGGGCCGAGGTAAGCTCAGGTTACTCTCTCAGCACCAGACGAGGCCTGAGGACGCAAGGATGCCTGCGGAGGTGTTCCTGGATTCACCGGACCACTGACGCGGATACGGGCCTCTCCTGAGGCCCGAGGGGCGGGTCCCTGAGGTCCCCGTCGTAACTCAAGAGTACCCACCGCAACTGGAGAAAAACCAGAAGCTTCTCCTCTGCAGGCGAGATGAGGCCCTTATCCGCTGCGGCTTCTGAGGGGAAATCAATTCTTCCCACGGGTACCTCGAAAGGCTCCTTCAAACCCGTGCTGTGACCCAGGAAGTGCCCCGCCCCATCCATCCCCCACCGAGAGGAAATACGAGGGTCCCGCTGCGACTCAGGAGGAGCCCTGTTTCCCCTGCGCAGCTTCAGATGAGATTCCCTTTCCCTGCTCAGTCGGGAAGAGGTTCTCGGTGCTCCTTTCCATTCCAAGAGTAGGCGCTGAATGCAGGGGAGTTGGGGGCTGCCTCTGGGTTTGGGCCACACTTTCCCAGAAGCCCCAAGTGCCTCTTCCGCTACCGATGGCCCTGACTGCCCTGCACTGCCTTGATTGCCTGCCCGAGTGTTGACTCCCGACCCGCTGGCACCTGTGACCACCCGGGGGGGTACCTCCACAACAAGACCCAGATCCCAGTGTCCTCATGACGGGCAGCCTGATTCCGCTGCTTCAGCTGGGAAGGCAAGCGGAGGCGACGATCTCCTGTCGAGACGAGGTCTGACATATGTGGGGGCCCTAGGGGAAGCTCAAGATCTATGTCAGCAGGGCCGAGGCAAGCTCAGGTTACCGCCTCAGCACCAGACGAGATCTGAGTACCCGGGGAAGCTTCCGGAGGAGTTCCCAAATTCCCCTGACGACTGGCGCAGAAACGGGCCTCTCCTGAGGCCAGAGGGTCGGGTCCCTGAAGTCCCCGTCGTAACTCGAGAGTACCCGCCGCAACTCAAAAAAACCAGAGGCTTCTCCCCTGCAGGCGAGGTGAGGCCCTTATCCGCTGCGGCGTCTCAGGGGAAATCAACTCTTCCCACGGATACCTCGAAAGTCTCGCTTCAAACCCGTGCTGTGACACAGGAAGTGCCCCGCCCAATCCATGCCCAACCGAGAGGAAATCCGAGGGTCCAACTGCGACTCAGCAGGAGCCCTGTTTCCCCTGCGCAGCTCCAGATGAGAATCCCTTTCCCTGATCCGTCGGCAAGAGGTTCTCGGCCCGTCTTTCCATCCCAAGAGTCGTCGCTGACAGCACGGGAGTGGGGAGGAGCCTCGGGGTTCGGGCCACCCTTCCCCAGAAGCCCCAAGTGCCTCGTCCGCTCCTGATGGACCTGACTGCCCTGCACTGCCTCGATTGCCTCCCCGAGGGTTGACTCCCGACCCGCTGGCACATGTGAACATCCGGGGGGGTGTGGAACCTCCACAACAAGACCCAGATTCCTGTGTCCTCATGGCGGGCAGCCTGACTCCGCTGCTGCAGCTGGGAAGGCAAGCGGACGCAACGATCTCCTGACGAGACGAGGCCTATAATATGTGGGGGCTCCAGGGAAAGCTCATGACGTACGTCAGCAGGGCCGAGGCAAGCTCAGGTTACCGCCTCCGCACCAGACTCGGCCTGAGGACCCGGGGAAGCCTGCAGAGGTGTTCCCAGATTCACCTGATCACTGGCGCGGAAATGGGCCTCTCCTGAGGCCAGAGGGGCGGGTTCCTGAGGCCCCCGTTTTAACTCGAGAGACCCCGCAGCAACTCGACAAAAACCAGATAATTCTCCCCTGCAGGCGAGGCGAGGACCTTATCCGCTGGGGCGTCTCAGGGGAAATCAACTCTTCCCATGGGTACCTGGAAAGGCTCGCTTCAAACCCGTGCTGTGACCCAGAAAGTGCCCCGCCCCATCCATGCCCAAGGAGAGGAAATCCGAGGGTCCCGCTGCGACACAGGAGGAGCCCTGTTTCCCGTGCGCAGCTCCAGACGAGAGTCCCTTTCCCTGCTCTGTCAGGAAGGGTTTCTCGGCGCTCCTTTCCATTCCAAGAATGGGCGCTGACAGCAGGGGAGTTGGGGGGAGCCTCGGGGTTCGTGCCACCCTTCTCCAGAAGCCCCAAGTGCCTCGTACGCTCCTGATGGACTTGACTGTCCTGCACTGCCTCGATTGCCTGTCCTAGGGTTGACTCCCGACCCGCTGGCACTTGTGACCACCCGGGGGTTGGGTACCTCCACAACAAGACCCAGATACCTGTGTCGTCATGGCGGGCAGCCTGACTCCGCTGTTGCAGCTGGGAAGGCAAGCGAAGGCGAATATCTCCTGACAAAACAAAGCCTGACATATGTGGGTGCTCCAGGGGAAGCTCAAGACGTATGTCAGCAGGGCCGAGGCAAGCTCAGGTTACCAGTTCAGCAGCAGACGAGGCCTGGGACCCGGGCATGCCTGAGGAGGAATCCCCAGAGGCACCTGATGAATGGCACGGAGACTGGCCTCTCATGAGGCTACAGCGGCGGTTTCCTGAGGTCCCCGACGTAACTCGAGTGGTCCCCACGGCAACACGAGAACATCCATTAGCTCCTCAAATACATGCGTGGTGAAGTCCTGGTCCTATGTGGCATCACGGTGGAAAAAACACCTTCTTTCCTGGAACTCGAAAGTCTCCTTCACACCCTGGCTTTGAGGCAGGAAGTGCCCCACCCCACCCTTCAACACAGGAGAGGATCCCCGAGGGTCCGGCGGTGACTCATGAGGAAACTCTTTTTCATCTGCGCAGCTCCAGATGAGGGTCCCTTTCCTGCTCCGTCAGGAAAGGGTTCCGGGCGCTCCCTGACATCCCAAGAACATCGCTGGCAGCAGGAAAGTGGAGGGAGCCTCAGGGTTCAGAACACTGTTCCTCAAGGACCCCATATTCCTAGGTTACTCCAGATGAACCTGACTGCCCTTCACTGCCTCGATTTTAACCCCGGGCTTGATTCCCGACCCACTGGCACCTCTAACAGCTCTGAGGTACTTCCAGGGCAAGACTCAGATACCTTTGTTCGCTCGACGGGATACCTGACACTGCATCTGCAGCTAGGGTGGCAAGCAGACATTCCCCGCTCCAGGCTAGAGGAGGCCTGACACCCTGTGGCGCTCCAGGGATATTTTCATACCTATGTCAGCATAGGCGAGGCAAGCTCAGGCTTCTGCCTCAGCACCAGATGAGGACTGAGGATCCGGCGAATACTGGGTAGGAATACCCAGAGGCCTCTGACAACTGGCACGGAGACGGGCCTCTTCTGAAGACAGAGGGGCGGGTCCCTGAGGTCCCCATCGTAACTCGAGAGTCCCCGCCGCAACTCGAGAAAAACCAGAAGCTTTTCCCCTGCAGGCGAGGTGAGGCCCCTATCCCCAGCAGCAACTCAGGGAAATCAACTCTTCCCACGGGTACCTCAAAAGGCTTCTTCCAAACCGTGCTGTGACCCAGGAAGTGCCCCACCCCATCCATCCCCCATCGAGGGGAAATATGAGGGTTCCGCTGGGAATCACAAGGAACCCTGTTTCCCCTGCACAGCTCCAGATGAAAGTCCCTGTCCCTGCTCCATCGGGAAAAGGTTCTCGGCGCTCCTTTTCATACCAAGAGTCGGCGCTGACAGCAGGAGAGTTGGGAGGAGCCTCTGGGTTCCGGCCACCCTTCCCCAGAACCCCCAATGCCTCGTCCGCTCCCGATGGACCTGACTGCCCTGCACTGCCTCCATTGCCTGCCCGAGGGTTGACTCCCTACCCACTGGCACCTGTGACAACCCGGGGGTATCTCAAGGGCAAGACCCAGATCCTAGTGTCCGCTTGACGGGGAACCTGACTCCACTGCTGCAGCAGGGAAGGCAAGCAGACGTGCCAGTCTCCTGAGGAGACGAGGCCTGACATATGTGGGGGCTCCAGGGGAAGCCCTAGACGTGTGTCAGCAGGGCCAAGGCCAGCTCAAGTTACCGCCTCAGCACCAGACGAGGCCTGGGGACCCAGGTATGCATGAGGAGGAATCCCCAGAGGCACTTGATGAATGGCACGGAGACTGGCCTCTCCTGAGGTTAAAGGGGCGGTTTCCTGAGGTCCCCGACGTAATTCGAGTGGTCCCTGCGGCAACACGAGAACACCCATTAGCTCCTCAAATACACGCGTGGTGAGGCCCTGGTCCAATGTGGCATCACGGTGGAAGACACACCTTCTTTCCTGGAACTCGAAAGTCTCCTTCACCCCCTGGCTTTGAGCCAGGAAGTGCCCAGCACATCCTTCCCCACAGGAGAGGTTCCCCGAGGGTCCGGCGGCGATTCATGTGAAGCCCCGTTTTCATCTGCGCAGCTCCAGATGAGGGTCCCTTTCCCTGCTCCATCGGCAAAGAATTCCGGGCACTCCCTGGCTTCCCAAGAACATCGCTGGCAGTAGGAGAGTGGAGGGAGCCTCAGGGTTCAGAACCCTGTTCCTCAAGGACCCCAAATTTCTAGGTCACTCCAGATGAACCTAACTGCCGGGCACTGCCTCGATTTTCAATTCGCGGCTTGACTCACGATCCACTGGCACCTTTAACAGCCCTTAGGTATTTCCAGGGCAAGCCTCAGTACCCTGGGTCCTATCGACGGGGCGCCTGACGCTGCAGCTGCAGCTGGGGTGGCAAACAGACGTTCCCCGCTCCAGGCTAGAGGAGGCCTGACCCCCTGTGGCGCTCCAGGGATATTTTCATACCTATGTCAGCATAGGCGAGGCAAGCTCCGGCTTCTGCCTCAGCACAAGACGAGGACTGAGGATCCTGCGATGACTGGGGAGGAATCCCCAGAGGCGCCTGGCCTCAGGCACGGAGAAGGGCCGCTCCTGAGGCGACAGGGTCGAGTCCCTGAGGTCCCCGTCGTAACTCGAGAGGCCCATCCGCAACTCGAGGAAAACCAGAAGCTTCTCCCCTGCAGGCGAGGTGAGGCCCTTATCCGCTGAGGAATCTCAGGGAAAATCTACCGTTCCCACGGGCACCTCGATCGGCTACTTCAGGCCTTGCTGTGACCAAGTAAATGCCCCGCCCCATCCTTCCCCAAACCTGAGGAAACCCGAGCATCCCACCGTGACTCATGAGGAGCGCTGATTCCCCTTCACAGCTCCAGATGAAGGTTCTTTTCCCTGATCCATCGGGAAAAGTTTCTCGGCGCTCCTGTTCATCCTTAGAGTAGGCGCTGACAGCAGGATAATTTGGAGGAGCCTCAGGGTTTGGACGACCCATCCCCAGAGCCACCAAATGCCTCCTCCACTCCCCATGGAGTAAACTGCCCTGCACTGCCTCAGTTGTCTGCCCAAGGGTTGATTCCCGACACACTGGCACCTGTGACACCCCGGGGGTATCTCCAGGGCAAGACGCAGATCCCTGTGTCCGCTTGATGGGAAGCCTGACTCCACTGCTGCAGCTGGCAAGGCAAGAAGACATGACAGTCTCCTGACAAGACGAGGCCTGCTATATGTGGGGGCTCCAACGAAAACTCATGAGCTATGTCGGCATGGCTAGGGCAAGCTCATGATACCACCTCAGCACCAGAGGAGGCCTGAGGACCCGACGATGCCTGCAGAGGAATCCCCAGAGGCACCTGAAAACTGGCACGGAGACTGACTTCTCCTGAGGCTACAGGGGCAGTTTCCTGACGTCCCCAACATAACTGGAGAGGTCCCCGCTGCAACCCGTGAAAACACTGTAGCTCCTCACCTACATGTGTGGTGAGGCCTTTGGCCAATGTGGCATCTCGTGGAAAACACACCTCACTTCCAGAAACTCGAAAGTCTCATTCACACCCTTGCTTTGAGAAAGGAAGTGTCCCACCACAACCGTCCCCACAGGAGGAGATCTCCGAGGGTCTCGGGGAGACTCATGAGGAGGCCCCTTTTCATCTGTGCAGCTCCAAATGAGGGTCCCTTTCCCTGCTCCGTCGGGAAAGGGTTCTGGGCGCTCCCTGGCATCCCAGCAGGAATCGCTGGCAGCAGGAGAGTGAAGGGAGCCTCAGAGTTCGGAACCCCGTTCCTCAAGGTCCCCAAATTCCTAGTTTACTCCAGATGAACCAGACTGCCCAGCACTGCCTCGATTGTCACCCCGAGTCTTGACTTACGACCCACTGGGACCTTTAACAGCCCTGATGTACTTCCAGGGCAAGTCTCAGATCCCTGGGTCCTATTGACGGGGTGCCTGACACTGCAGCTGAAGATGGGGTAGCAAGCAGAGGTTCCCCGCTCCACGATACAGGAGGCCTGACCCCCTGTGGTGGCTCCAGTGGTATGTTAATACCTCTGTTAGCATAGGCCAGGCAGAGCAGGCTCCTGCCTCAGCACCAGACATGGGCTGAGCATCCTGCGACGACAGGGGAGGAATCCCTAGAGGCGCCTGGCAACAGGCACAGAGAAGGGCTTCTCCTGAGGCGACAGGGGCAGGTCCCTGAGGTTCCCACGGTAACTCGAGAGTCACGCTGCAACTAGAAAAAAACCAGAAGCTTCTACCCTTCAGGCGAGGTGAGGCCCTTATCCGCTGCGGCATCTCAGGGGAAAACAACTCTTTCCAAGGGAACCTCGAAAGGCTACTTGAAAACGTTGCTGTGACCCAGGAAGTGCCTCGCCCCATCCATCCCCCACCGAGAGGAAAACTGAGGGTCCCGCTGCGACTCAGGAGGAGCCCTGTTTCCCCTGCGCAGCTCCAGATGAGAGGCCCTTTCCCTGCTCCGTCGGGAAGAGGTTCTCGGCGCTCCTTTCCATATAAAGACTAGGCGCTGAAAGCAGGGGAGTTGGGGGGACCCTCGGGGTTCGGGCCACTCTTCCCCAGGAGCCCCAAATGCCTCGTCCGCTCCCGATGGACCTGACTGCCTTACACTGCCTCGATTGCCTGCCCGAGTGTTGACTCCCGACCCGCTTTAACCTGTGACCATCTGGGAACACCTCCACAACAAGACCCAGATCCCTGTGTCCTCATGGCGGGCAGCCTGCCTCCGCTGCTGCAGCTGGGAAGTCAAGTGGAGGCGACGATCTCCTGACGAGACGAGGCCTGACATATGTGGGGGCTCCAGGGGAAGCTCAAGACGTATGTTAGCAAGGCCGAGGCAAGCTCAGGTTACCGCCTCAGCACCAGACGAGGCCTGAGGACCCGGGGAAGTCTGCGGAGGGGTTCCCATATTCACCTGACCACTGGCGCGGAAATGGGCCTCTCCTGAGGCCAGAGGGACGGGTCCCTGAGGTCCCCTTCGTAACTCAAGAGTACCCGCCGCAACTGGAGAAAAAACAGAAGCTTCTCCCCTGCAGGCGAGGTGAGGCCCTTATCCGCTGCGGCGTCTCAGGGGAAATCAACTCTTCCCACAGGTATCTCGAAAGGCTCCTTCAAACACGTGCTGCAACAAAGGAAGTGCCTCGCCCCATCCATCCCCCACCGAGAGGAAATCTCAAAGTCCCGCTGTGACTCAGGAGGAGCCCTGTTTCCCCTGCGCAGCTCCAGATGAGAGTCCCTTTCCCTGCTCCGTCGGGAAAAGGTTCTCGGCGCTCCATTCCATCCCAAGAGTAGGCGCTGACAGCAGGTGAGTTCGGACGAGCCTCGGGGTTCGGGCCAACCTTCCCAAAGAACCCCCAAGTGCCTCGTCTGCTCCCGATGGACCTGCCTGCCCTGCACTGCCTCGGTTGCCTGCCCGAGGGTTGACTCCCGACCCACTGGCACCTATGAAAACCCTGGGGGTACCTCCACAACAAGACCCAGATCCCTGTGTCCTCATGGCGGGCAGCCTGACTCCGCTGCTGCAGCTGGGAAGGCAGGTGGAGGCGACGATCTCCTGACGAGTCGAGGCCTGACATATGTGGGGGCTCCAGGGGAAGCTCAAGACGTATGTCAGCAGGGCCGAAGCAAGCTCTGGTTACCGCTTCAGCACCAGACGAGGCCTGAGGACCCGGGGAAGTCTGCCGAGGAGTTCCCAGATTCACCTGATCACTGGCACGGAAACAGGCATCTCCTGAGGCCAGAGGGCCGGGTCCCTGAGGTCCCCGTCGGAACTGGAGAGTACCCGCCGCAACTCGAGAAAAACCAGAAGCTTCTCCCTGCAGGCGAGGTGAGGCCCTAATCCTCTAAAGCGTCTCAGGGTAATCAACTCTTCCCACTGGTACCTCGAAAAGCTCCTTCAAACCAAAGCTGTGACCCAGAAAGTGCCCCGCCCCATCCATCCCCCACCGAGAGGAGTTCCCAGATTAACCTGACCACTGGCGCGGAAACAGGCCTCTCCTGAGACCAGAGGGGCGGGTCCCTGAGGTCCCCGGCGTAACTCGAGAGTACCCGCCACAACTTGAGAAAAACCAGAAGCTACTCCCCTGCAGGCTAGGTGAGGCCCTTATCCGCTCAGTGTCTCAGGGGAAATCAGCTCTTCCCAAGGATACCTTGAAAGGCTCCTTCAAACCCGTGCTGTGATCCAGGAAGTGCCCGCCACATCCATCCCACACTGAGAGGAAATCCGAGGGTCCCGCTGCAACTCAGAGGCGCCCTGTTTCCCCTTCGCAGCTCCAGATGAGAGTCCCTTTTCCTGCTCCGTTCGAAAAAGATTATCGGAGCTCCTTTCCATCTCAAGAGTAGGCGCTGACAGCAGGGGAGTTGGGGGAGCTTGGAGGTCGGGCCACCCTTCCCCAGAAGCCGCAAGTGCCTCGTCCACTCCCGATGGACCTGACTGCCCTGCACTGCCTCGATTACCTGTCTGCGCGTTGAAACCCAACCCGCTGGCCCCTGTGACCACATGGGGGGTACTTCCACAACAAGATCAAGATCCCTGTGTCCTCAAGGCGGGCAGATTGACTCCGCTGCTGCAGCTGGGAAGGCAACTGGAGGCGACGATCTCCTGACGAGACGAGGCCTGACATATGTGGGGGCTCCAGGGGAAGCTCAAGACGTATGTCAGCAGGGCCGAGGCAAGTTCAGGTTACCGCCTCACCACCAGACGAGAACTGAGGATCCGGGGAAGCCTGCAAAGGTGTTCCCAGATTCACCTGACCACTGGCGCGGAAACGGGCCTCTCCTGAGGCCAGAGGGTCGGGTCCCTGAGGTCCCCGTCTTAACTCGAGAGTACCCCCGAGAAAAACCAGAAGCTTCTCCCCTGCAGGCGTGGTGAGGCCCTTATCCACTGCGGTGTCTCAGGGGAAAACAACTCTTTCCAAGGGAACCTCGAAAGGCTCCTTGAAAACCGTGCTGTGACCCAGGAAGTGCCTCGACCCATCCATCCCCCACCGAGAGGAAAACCGAGGGTCCCGCAGCGACTCAGGAGGAGCCCTGTTTCCCCTGCGCAGCTCCAGATGAGAGGCCCTTTCCCTGCTCCGTTGGGAAGAGGTTCTCGGCGCTCCTTTACATCTAAGGAGTAGGCGCTGACAGCAGGGGAGTTGGGGGGAGCCTCAGGGTTCGGGCCACTCTTCCCCAGGAGCCCCAAATGCCTCGTCCGCTCCCGATGGACTTGACTGCCCTGCACTGCCTCGATTGCCTGCCCGAGGGTTGACTCCAGAACCGCAGTCACCTGTGACCAACCGGAGGGTACCTCCACAACAAGACCCAGATCCCTGTGTCCTCATGGCGGGCAGCCTGACTCTGCTGCTGCAGGTGGGAAGGCAAGCGGAGGCGACGATCTCCTGACGAGACGAGGCCTGACATATGTGGGGGCTCCAGGGAAAGCTCAAGACGTATGTCACCAGGGCCGAGGCAAGCTCAGCTTACCGCCTCAGCACCAGAGGAGGCCTGAGGACCCGAGGATGGCTGCCGAGGAATCCGCAGAGGCACCTGAAAACTAGCTCGGAGACTGACCTCTCCTGAGGCTACAGGGGCGGTTTCCTGACGTCCCAGACATAACAGGAGAGGTCCCTGCTGCAACACGTGAAAACCCTGTAGCTCCTCACCTACAGGTGTGGTGAGGCCCTTGGCCAATGTGGCATCTCGTGGAAAACAC
>SJYF01001743.1:44144-62799 GCA_006410515.1 Procapra przewalskii
GCGGGAGACCTGGGTTTGATCCCTGGGTTGGGAGGATCCCCTGGAGAAGGGAAAGGCTATCCCCTCCAGTATTCTGGCCTGGAGAACTCCATGGGCTGTCCATGGGGTCACAAAGAGTCGGACATGACTGAGCAACTTTTCACTTTCAATGTGGAAATGGCTCGGTTCTGTTATAAGTTAGATCTACACTTGTGCGTCTGAATCCCTCATATGCCATCCCTACTTCAGAAACTACCAGATAGCCCTGACCGTGGTTCTGAATGGTGACCTGAAACGGTGACTTCCCGGTGGACCTTAGACAGCCCCCACCCCCACCCCACCCCTAATTAAGCTTAGTTTAAGAGAAGACTTAAAGAACAACAACAAAAGAATTTATTTCAAGGTCTTGAGCTTGGATTTCAGGGTTCCCAGTCTAGCCTGAAAGGTGCCGTATGATTTTTCCTCTGAGGTTTCTGTACAAAGTGACACTTTTGTTTACTGACTTCCTTTCAGTGGAAACTCGGAAGACATTTTGGCAGGCCAGATTGAAATGTATAAAGTTGGAGAATCCAACTTAGTTAGCTCAAGCCAGTGTAAATGATGATACATTGACAGTGTTAAGAGGAATTCTTGATCTCATGATCTCCATTTTATGCTTTGGGGTTCACAAGCTAGTAAGTGGGGCAAATGGAGAGGACTTTACTTTGAAGGATCATCTAATATTCATTGGGCCAAAGCTTAGAAAATGAGGACCAGTCGCCATCAAAGCCCCACCATCACGTCACTGTTGGCATTTTCCATGTTGATTTCCCCACCCCACGTTGATGGACCTTATGATTTGTTTTGCAGAAAACAAAAAGCAAAATTTAGTCACTCAGTCATGTCTGACTGTGACCCCATGGACTATAGCCCACCAGGCTCCTCTGTCTGTGGAATTCTCCAGGCAAGAATACTGGAGTGGGTTGTCATTTCCTTCTCCAGAGGATCTTCCCAACCCAGGAATCAAACCCACGTCTCCTGCATTGCAGGCAGACTTTCAGTTCAGTTCAGTCGCTCAGTCGTGTCCGACTCTTTGCGACCCCATGAATCGCAGCACGCCAGGCCTCCCTGCTCATCACCATCTCCCGGAGTTCACTCAGACTCAGGTCCATCGAGCCCGTGATGCCATCCAGCCATCTCATCCTCGATAGTCCCCTCCTCCTCCTGCCCCCAGTCCCTCCCAGCATCAGGGTCTTTTCCATGCCCCCAGTCCCTCCCAGCATCAGGGTCTTTTCCAATGAGTCAGCTCTTCTCATGAGGTGGCCAGAGTACTGGAGTTTGAGCTTTAGCATCATTCCTTTCAAAGAAATCCCAGGGTTGATCTTCAGAACGGACTGGTTGGCTCCCCTTGCAGTCCAAGGGACTCTCAAGAGTCTTCTCCAACACCACAGTTTTCAAAAGCATGAATTCTTCGGCACTCAGCCTTCTTCACAGTCCAACTCTCACGTCCATACATGACCACAGTAAAAACCATAGACTTTACTGTGAAGGAATTTTAAGCACTGGGATGAGCTGGTAGCTGGCTTCAGAAGAAACCTCCAGTCCAGTTCTTTAATAGTTGAGTAAACCGTATGGGGCTAGACTCTGGATCTAGAGAGGCAGATGAATGAAACTGTGCATTTTAGGGACCCACAATTTAAGAGAAGAAAGAGAGAATGTTTACACAGACAGTGGAAGGGGGGTGGGGGGTGTGGTTTGACAATGGTGTCGACTCTGGAGAACTGGAAAGGGCCCATGCGGGCGTTTAAGCCCAGGCTGGGGCTCTGAAGGGCAGTTTGCGTGGCACCGAGCGGTGGGGGGAGGCAGTCCTGGTGACAGGGTTGGGTGGGGGGTGGTCCTCAAACTCGGCCTGTTGGAGCCCTAAGAGTATGCTGCAGCAGAGGGCGGGGCCGCAGCCGGGAACTGCTTGTCCGCAGGATGCCAGGCTGGCGCTGGAGGGCCTGCGTCCCAGCGCTGCTGGTCGATGCTGCTGCTGTGGTCGGGGGTCCATTGTGGAGAGCCGCTGGTGGAGGCGCAAGCGTGCAGGCTCAGCCGTGCCCATCTCGGCGACCCCATGGACTGCAGCCCACCGGGCTCCTCCACGGGATTTCCCAGGCAGGAATACTGGAGTGGCTTGCCCGTTCCTACTCCAGGGAGTCTTCCCCACCCAGAGATGGGACGCATCTCCCTCCTGTGTCTCCTGCAATTGGCAGGCAGATTTTTTTTTTATCACTGTGCCACCTGGGAAGCCCCTGATGTTATTACATGATAATTGGTTCAGCGTGAGGATTTTGTGCCTAGAACAGTGTGGGTGTTTTTTGGGTGGAAACAGTTGGAAAAGAGGAATTGGGTGGGGGGTTAAGTTTGAGGCCCAAATCAGGAAGAGTTCTGTGTAGAACGCGATCTTGAAATAGGGCGGAATTTCAGTGGGTGGTACGAGATCCTCTTCTGTTATGATACTATTTAGAAGGGTGTGTCCTGATCCTGGATATAGCCAGGCTGTGTGTAAGCTGTTTTCTCTTGAGATAGTTACACACCTGGAAGTCTGAGTTACCACTCCATCTTGTGGCAGAAACAAGTATCTCTAGGCAGTACCCACCACGCTTGTTTGCCTGTCCTTTCTGGATCGGATCCTCTGTGTCCAGAGTGTCTTTCATGAGAAATGTCTCTGAAAATCTCCAATTTTGTCTCCTTAGGTTTACCGAACTAATCAGTGTGCTGGAGAGTTTGTGATCACGTTTCCAAGAGCCTACCACAGCGGCTTCAATCAAGGTTTCAATTTTGCTGAGGCCGTTAACTTCTGCACTGTTGATTGGGTGTGTAATTATGACCTCGTGAGCCTTTTGACATGTACTGTTTTTCCTGCAGAAGTGGTATATACTTTCTAGTTGCTTAAACCAGTTGCTGCTAAGACGGCAGGTCCACCAGCCGTGTGCCTTCCAGCAGGAGAAGGCACTAGCCTGCAGTGTGAACCTGGGACCTGGTGAAGAGTCTGTTGAGTTATGCTTTGCTTGAAGTTCCTATCTCATTACAAATTAATAGCAAACATTTCCAGTCTGAACACTGCACATTGACTTAAATTATCCACACACAGTAATTTTTAATGATACTTGATTTTAGATGGTCGTAAATTGAATTTTTATATTAGTATTAATACTTTTCATTTACTTAAAAAGAGCTGTCTAGTTTTAAGTGGGTGTGGTGTTAAAGCTCATAAATTGTAACCGTGTTTCAGTGCTTTTTAATAAAAACAGTACTACTTCCTATACCTCTAATTATTTTCTGTACAGTAATAATAATTTTTAGAGCATTTTTGTTCCCTGAAGTAGGTTACCCACACCAATTTCACACAGTTGCTTCAGGAAATGTGAAGATTCATATTTCTAATTAAATTCTACATTGTTGTAGACAGTAATGCCTCAGGAATACTTTGGGTTTTTAAACCCTGTTACATTAAGGTCCCTAATAGCCAGATCTTTGAGATGCAAAGATTTTGAAAGGTCCGAGGCGTCTTTGATTCTGGTTGTAGGTTGATACGGAATACGGCTGATAACCCGAGGTGTGACATTTGTTCGCTTGGAGTGGAGGTCGGGGGTCTTGGGAAGCAGGACGGTGTCTCCTTCGCACGTCACGCGTCTTCCCTTCTTTTGGCACAGCTGCCCTTAGGCCGACAGTGCGTGGAGCATTACCGTCTGCTCCACCGCTACTGCGTGTTCTCCCACGACGAGATGATCTGCAAGATGGCTTCCAAGGCGGACGTCCTAGACGTTGTAGTGGCCTCAACTGTTCAGAAAGACATGGCCATCATGATTGAGGATGAGAAGGTGCTCAGGGAAACTGTCCGCAAGTTGGTAAGGTTTTTGGAACTCCCAACTGAATGTCACTGGGTGGCACTCAGCACTGTCCTCACACTCAGGACCGTTGTGACGGGTGCGTAGTACTGCTTCACCGTGCTCTAATGCCCGCCTCTCCAGCGGCCGACGGGGCAGGCGCCTGGCCACGCTTGCTGCCCGTGCGTGTGTCCCTTGGGTGCAGCGTCTGCTCACTCTGCCTTGCTGCGCCCCTTTTTATGGGTTTGTTGTGACACTTCTCTTTATTTTGGTCAGCTAAGTGTTCTGCAAGTATTTTCTTACAGTTAGCGGTTTGTCTTTCCGCTTTCCTAGGGGGTCTTTCAAAGAACAGAAGTTTTCCATTTTGATGAGATTAAGTTTACCAGGTTTTTGTTGTTGTTTGATTTTAATGAGTCTTTTTTGGTGTGTCCTTCCTAAGAAATCCTCGCCTAACCTGAGTCACAAGGGTTTCCTAGTGTGTAGACATCTAGAATTGCTAGTTTTAGGTTTTACATTTAAGTCTTTAATCCTCTTAAGTAGTTTTTGTTTACGACAAGTTGTGGTTGAGGTCATTGTTTTTGCATATGACTGTCTAATTGTTTTGGTACCATTTCTTGAAGATTCTAGAATCTTCTTCCATTGACTTGTCCTGGCACCTTTGTTGAAAATTGACACTGTGATCTACTTCTGTACTCTGTTCTAGTCTGTTAGCCTATGCATTTATCCTCTTGCTAATGCCTTAAGGCCTTGATTACTATAATTTTCTAATAAGTCTTGAAGTGATTTGAATCCTCCAACTTTGCTCCTTTTAAAAATTGTGTTGCCTGTTTCAGCTCCTTTGCTTTTCCATATGAAGTGTAGAGAATCAGCCTACTGATTCTACCAAACGCCTGTTGACATTTAGATTGGAACTGCATTAAATTCACTGATAGTTTGGGGGAGAATTGATCTTTTAACAATACTGAGTCTTCTAATCCATGGACGTAGTATATCCCCTCATTTATTTAGGTCGTCTTTTCTTCTTGGCTATGCTAGAAAGGCTGGGCACTCGGGATCTTATTTCCCTGATGAGGAATCATCCCTGTGCCCCTTGCAGTGAAAGTGGGGAGTCTTACCCGCTGGACCAGGGGGGCCCGCCGCCGCCTTCTTGGTTTCTTTCATTCCGCGTTGTGTGGATTACAGCACACGGGTTTTACACGCATTTTGTGGATTACAGCACACGGGTTTTACACGCATTTTGTGGATTACAGCACACGGGTTTTACACGCATTTTGTGGATTACAGCACACGGGTTTTACACACATTTTGTGGATTACAGCACATGGGTTTTACACGCATTTTGTGGATTACAGCACACGGGTTTTACACACACTTTCTTTGGTCTGTAATTAGGTACTTCTTGTTTTTGACACTATTATAGATAATACTTCAGAGTTTTTTCCAGTTTTTTATTGCTGGTATTTTAAAATACAAATTGACTTTCAAATACTCTATCCTGGCTGCTTCCCGAACTCAGTAGTTCTTACAGCTTTTTTGTAGATTCTTTGGAGACAGTCGTATCCACAAACAGTCACACTGATCTTTTTTTCAGTGTGCCTCTTTAGCATGTTGACTCCTTGGATCCCACTGTGAACCAACAACTGCTTGCTCGCCTTCCCCTGATACTGTGCCGTGCTGGAAACGGTGCCCAGAGGGTTTAAGTCTCTTACCAAGGTCTTCCATCAATAGTGGTAGCTTGTTTTTGCAACTTGGAGAACTCATAATTTTTTTTTCCAGATGTGGAAATTTATAAATTAAAATTGAGTGGACTAATATGATTTATTCTCAATCAAAATTCATAGAGTTGATCCTTAATCTTACTTTAAACAAAAATTTTAAGACATCTCCTTAACAAAGTCCTTTTTAAGAAGTGATTTCAGGTTAGAACCAAAATTCATTTATTAGGTTTTTCCTAACTTCTGATGAGCAGGATGTGAAATGGTCCAGAGGTTGAAATACAGAGTGAAAGAGTAAAACAAAGGAGCTGGCTGGTTTATAAACATGAGTTGGTCAGCCTCTGCATTCTCAGGCTTAGGTTGGAGACAGTTCCGGATAAGGAGAAACAGTGGCACAAGTTCAGTTTTTCCGGAACGAAGGGTGCGTCCCGGACGGGCCTGTCGCCAGGGCGCACGTCACAGTGGAGGCGTTCTGGCTGAAGCGCTCGGTTCCTTGGCGCTCAGTTATGAGGCGCTTACTGTGCCTCCAGTCTGTGCGCCACAGATTGGCGGACCTTTTCCAAGAGCCGAGCAGGCCACTCATCGGCTTCCCATCCACAGCTCCCGCATGACAGTCTTCTCTGCTTGCCCTGTCTTCTTTCCTTTTGTTTATATTTATTTTTATGGATTCTCTGAAGTCCTCTATAGCATTTCCTCTGCAGTAGAATGTGTCTACATTTCTCTGCTCTTATATATGCCCAGAACACGGGCGAGGCCAGTTCTGAGTAGAAGCAGCAGCTAATCTCAGTAGCTTTAGGAGCCTGTGAAAAGCTGTTTCCATATTCAGATCAATAAGCCGAACATAAGGACCTACCTTGTCCAGAAGAGATTGTTCCAGACGAGTGAAACAGGTTAAATTTCCCACATTTACTGGGTCCACACATTTTTAATCATGCAGTCTCTGTTTTGGTAAGGTTCTCTCATTTTTTCAAAACTCAACGGTTGCGTGTCTTTCTTGGGAGCTAGTGGGCTGGGACTGCCTTTGGCGACCTCTAAAGTGCGCTTCATTTCAGGGGGTGATTGATTCAGAAAGAGTGGATTTTGAACTGTTGCCAGATGATGAGCGTCAGTGTGTGAAATGCAAAACCACATGCTTCATGTCTGCCATCTCCTGCTGCTGCAAACCTGGCCTGCTTGTTTGCCTGCATCACGTAAAGGAATTATGTTCCTGTCCTCCTTATAAATATAAACTGAGGTGAGTAGGAAGAATGATTTTTCTCCCTGTGGAGAGCACTGAATGGTTAATTTAGGCTTTGTGACGTTGGCATCTGATTTCCTTCAGGCCCTCGTATCTCAAAGCCAACCTGCTCTTGTGTTTCCAGGTACAGATACACTCTGGATGACCTCTACCCCATGATGAATGCACTGAAGCTTCGAGCAGAGTCTTACAACGAGTGGGCCTTGAATGTGAATGAAGCTTTGGAGGCCAAGATTAATAAGAAGAAAAGTATGTGGTATATAGAAAGTGTGATTTGGTGATTGACAAATTGCGGCTGATTGTAATACGGTCAGCAAACAGTTATTGGCAAACATTACTTGAAGCAGCCTGATTTAGCTCATCTGTCCAGCCAGGCTTAGAGCTTTAGTACAGGTTTTAAAGCCAAGAGCAAATGAGGCAAGTGTCCATACATCGAAGTGAAGTCTTAGTATAAGAGTTCTGAAAGATTGTATTTTTAACAAAGACAGTGTTATTACAAAACACAATAACTGTTACACGTCTCTGTCTCAGAAACAAAAGTATTTCACATTTTATATGGACACTTAGAAAAAGTTTTTGTTTTGCCTTTTTTTTTGTTTTTTGTTCTTTTTTTAACTAGCGTTCATGACACAAAGAGGATATCCTCAAGAGTCAGTGAAGTGTTTGTTCATTACTTTTTAGCTCTAGTCAAAGTCTCTGTCCTCATTATTACCTTTGAAAGTCACTGCCTCCCTTCTCATCTCTTAGAGTGGCAGGAGACTCTGCCCTCTCCTGTTCCAGGCACGTGCAAGTTCAGTCTATAAGCCGCTGGTTCCGTGCCAGCTGCAGTTAGATAGGTCAGGGGGAGCGTGTGGCTCCAGCCTCAGGAGGATCTGCACGTGCTCTGTCCTGACGAGGCAGGTGTTCCTGTGTTCTTTGTTTCATGAACTTGTCCATATTAAAGGGCAGCTCCAGGCGCTTCATAAAGCCCTCCACTCTCAGGGCACCACCCACTGCCCCCCCCCCAAAAAAAATTTATTAGAGGGAGAGCATTGCAAATATCCATAGATAAGAGCTGATAAAATCAAGCCTCCCTTTCTGTATTTCTTATCAGAAGTTCATATATATTGATCACAGAAAAGGTAATCTTTTATTTCTAGGCCTTGTCAACTTTAAGGCTTTGATTGAAGAATCTGAGATGAAGAAATTTCCAGACAATGATCTTCTACGTCACCTCCGCTTAGTCACACAGGACGCGGAGAAATGCGCCTCTGTCGCCCAGCAGCTGCTTAATGGCAAAAGGCAGACGAGGTAGGCTCTGTGTACACCCGCCGTGGGTGTGGACTCCTGGGGAGTCTGCTGTGGCTGGAGTCTGGGGTGCTGGCACATCTGTCCTCATGCAGCCTTCTTGGGCCTTTGTCTCTCTAGATACCGGTCTGGTGGAGGGAAATCCCACAATCAGCTGACCGTGAATGAGCTCCGGCAGTTTGTGACCCAGCTGCACGCTCTCCCCTGTGTCCTCACTCAGACACCACTGCTCAAGGTGCCCGGATGGGGGCTGCCCCCTCCTCTATGTGGTCATCCTGTATTTTGTAAATAAGCTCAGTTGACTTGATGAAGTCCTGTTCTTGAGTGGTTAATTTGTACATCTATTCGCAAATGTGTTTAACAGCAGCTTGAGTGGTACATGTTCATAAAGAGATTGTAACAGGCCTGCGATGGAGAGACAGTGGGAAATTTTCGCCTTGAAAGGGACGGCCGGCTGCTCATTGCAGCTGCTGTGAGTCCGTGCAGAGCCCCTGGTTAACCGGCATTTGGCTGGTGCGCTCTCATGCCCGTGTGTTTTGCTGCTAGAGTCGCGTGAGATGGCAGAGGGTCACGTTGAATATGCACTGAAGAGTCTAAGTTTGCAAGAAGCCAGTTGCTGAAATTAGTGTTTTGATGCAACAACCTGTGTTTTTTAGGACCTCTTGAATCGTGTGGAAGATTTCCAACAGCATAGCCAGAAACTGCTTTCTGAGGAGATGCCCAGCGCTGCTGAGCTGCAGGACTTGCTGGATGTCAGCTTTGACTTCGACGTTGAGCTCCCCCAGCTTGCTGAGATGCGTGTCCGGCTTGAGCAGGCCCATTGGCTGGAGGAGGTGCAGCAGGCTTGCCAGGACCCCAGCTCCCTCACCTTAGATGATATGAGACGGCTCATAGACCTGGGGGTGGGCCTGGCCCCGTATTCAGCCGTGGAGAAGGCTATGGCGCGGCTTCAGGAACTGCTCACAGTGTCAGAGCACTGGGACGACAAAGCCAAGAGTCTCCTCAAGGCCAGGTAACAGCGCGGCCACGTCGCCCCCGGGGAGCGCTCGAGCTTGGTCCACGCTGGGCCGGGTGCAGGCTTAGGATGTGACCAGGCGCAGCCGCCGAGCTGTGCGTGGGGAAGTTTAGCTGAGATGTTTGCAGCTGCTTTGGAACTCGGGCAAAAGAAGATTAATGTTTTTTTCTTGATTTACTGATTGTGAAATGAATAGTTCAAATGGATACTCATTTTCTAGAAGTGGTTTAATGAAATTTGCCTGATCTCAATGGGAACATCTTTGAGGGAAGGAAACATTTACAAATAAGTGGAACTGCTTAAACCCACAGTTAATGGACGAGATCCCTAGGAGTCTGAGAGAGAGAGACCTGAGCCCCGCAGCGCGCAGAGCCTGTAGACCGGGGGCAGCTGATTCCCCGCAGTCCTGCCGCCGCCGCAGGACCTTGTCTCTGCTTGGGGACGTGTGGGCTTGGGCTGACCATCCGAGGGGAGAAGATGGTTCCTGCTGGTCCTGCTTTCTGTCTAGCAGATCTTTGCTGTTGCAGCTGACAGCATGATGTACAAGGGAGATAGCTGTTTTCTGGACGTTACTGTTAATCCTGACATAGTGGTCACTGATCAGAGGACACAGAAGTTTTGGGTGCTGTGCTGTGGTGTGGTGACGTCCTGGAGATTTCTTCTCATGTTAGTGGAGCTGTATGAGTCTTGATAGTGTTTCTTGTTTATCATGGAGTAAATTATCCCTAAGCTACCTTTTGCAAACAGAAGTTTATGGTTATTCCATTGTCAAATCAGAACTAAGTTGAACTGAATTATTTGCCTTAGTCTTATGTAGATAATTTGATATCTTGTAGTTACTTGCCATTTCAAAAAGTTTATTTGCAACTGTGAATTTCCTTTGAAGTGGTTTCTCTAACTTCTCTGATAAGTAAGCCACGAGAAGCGCGCGGTCGTGCAGAGCCTGAGTACAGTCTTTCTGCTCTCTAGGCCTCGGCATTCACTGAGCAGCCTCGCCGCCGTGGTGAAGGAGATGGAGGAGATCCCCGCACACCTGCCCAACGGCGCGGCGCTGAAAGACTCTGTGCAGAGAGCCAGAGACTGGCTTCAGGAAGCAGAGGCCCTGCAGGTAGGGTCCAGAGCCCCGCCTGTGCCGGTGCCTCTCTGGGGAGCAGGGACGGAAGGCTGGCGGAGGGGCACGCACTGGGCTTCGCCGCGCGGGGCCTGTGTTTGGGCCGGCCACGTGACTGATTCTCTTCTACCCCGTGTAGATGCCCTTGCCCACCCCACCTGTTGTCTTCACCAGTTGGCTTAATATGTAAGGCTTAGATAATTTCACTAACCTTTTCTGGGAGCTTGGGAGCCTCCCATAACAACAGTCTTAAGTACTTGACTGGGGTTGGAGAGAAAGGGCTGAAAAGGAAGTTGTGGGAGAAATAGTTACTAATCTTTGACCAGTATGGCTGTCTCTCGCTGGCTTACCAATTGCTTGGAGTTTAGGCAGTTGAGTGAGTAGTGGTGTGTGATTCCATGGCCAGACTGGGCAGCAGGTCTGGGACTTTTACTGTCCAAGCAGTGACTCAAAAGTGCTTCTTTGTCCCTGCAGAGGAAGTGAGGCTCAGCATATTCTGGAGTAACTCTCCAGAGAATTAGCACAAAGTATCTGTGGCTCTGTGCTAGCTAGATGGTGTCCTTACTGAGCCTTTACCTATAAGTTAAAATAGAAGATTAAATTCGTGTGTAGCATTACTAAGGTATAGACAGAATACACCTTAACAAACGTGCCTTAACCTGGTGTGCTGCAGTCCTGGGGTCACAGAGTCAGACGGGACTCGGGGACTGAGCAACGACAATAAGGATAAGACACACTCTGTTTTTCTGTTTCCAGTTGGGTGACTTCATGTGGAAAGGGGTTGCTGGAGGTGTTTTCCTTTTTCTCTCTTATCATAAAACAGCAGGTCTTATGATCCTATTGAGAAAAAAAGATCTTTGAATTACTTAATGGGCTAGGTTTTAAAATTTTTAATTGATATTGTTCTTGAGTCTCAAGTTCTGTTTTGTTGAAGCCATCAGACTCTAGGAACAAAATATCATCTGGTTTTCTGAATATCTGCATAATTTAAGTTCTGCTTATAGACCAGTTGTTAATGAGAAATGCCAAATAGGACAGCTTAGCCAGGTGTTTTCAATGAAACATCTGGACATCTATTCTGATTAACAGGGAAGAGAAGATACATTGTTTGATAAATAGTACATAAGGAGTGACTCCAGACAGTCAGAGAAAAAAGCATGGGAAGTGTTTGCTGTGCACACAGACTTCCTCAGCGAGATGACTGATGCACGCTCTTGCCTGTCATTGCCGGAGCCGGCGTGATGGTAGCCTTGGTCCTTGCGTTCACTCATGGTTGCTAGCAGCCAGAGAGGGAGGTGGTGCCAGTGGTCAGGAGAGGTGAGCGTGTGAAGCAGAGGACAGGACACGTTTCTAGGGGTTTGGTTTCCTTCACGTTTTAATGTATGTGCTTCTTAGCACTGTGTCTGCAACAAAGTCTGTCGATAAGGACAAAAGCAGGTTTTGCTCCATTCCTGAAATAATAGCTTGGCCTTGAACCATGTATGTAAGAACTAGCAGAGAAACGTGACCACCGACAGGGCGACCCCTTGTGTTCGGTGGCCTCCTTGTTTGAGAATGCCGCCCAGCTGTCTGTTCACACACAGGGAGTGCTCTGTATGCTGCAGAGTGTGGTCCCGGCACAGCCACAGCAGCACCTGGGGAGTTATAGGAATACAAATTCACATGGACCCTTCCCTAATGAACTGAATCAGAAATCTGGGGGTGGGGCCCAGGAAGTTTTTAAAACAGGCTTCCCAGATGGTTCTTAATAATAAACTTGGAGAGCCAGTGTTCTTTCTCAGCTCATTTTAGTTTTCCCGAATAACCTATTAACTCAACTGTCGGTGGATGGAGTGAAAGACTGTTTTCCCTCTTTTCGTTCTCTCAGTCAGTGTGGAAGTCCTTTGAGTTATTACAGGTTTACATTTCTGTTGGATTTTCTTCAAACCCACCAAAATGGCAGATGCCCTGAGAAAGGGCCTAGGCGTCTGAGCAAAGGGATGGCAACGCATGCCAGTCCACAGCTGTGGCTCCAGCACGAGCCAGGCTCTTGCCTGGTGACCGAGTGGGATCCCCCAGGGGCCTTCCCGTCACCACCACCAGCCAGCCGGCGGGTTTGGTCGGCATCACTCGTGAGTTTAGTATGTTGAGATCATGGCGGGGCACTTTGCACACTTCCACAGAAGAGTTCTTTTCCCTTTGACTTACTAGGCTGGAGGACGTGTGCCAGTGTTGGACACGCTGGTGGAGCTTGTCACTCGAGGCCGATGTATCCCGGTGCATCTACCGTCGCTGCCGAGACTGGAGTCCCTAGTAGCTGAGGTTCACGTTTGGAAAGAATGTGCTGCTAATACATTCCTGACTAAGAACTCGTCCTATTCTCTCCTAGAGGTAAGCCTGCAATCAGCCCACCTTGGGGCTTACGGCCCCTCACCTGGTAAACACACAGCCCCTCCAGTATGGAGGGGCACCACTGACTGATCTATGCTCTAGGCACTATCTTCTGAGGGGAGCCAGGGAGAGTCTCCTGAACTTCACTGGAAACTTAGAAGAACCTTGGAATGTTTTCTGCATATGTTTGGGGATAGCATTCACTAAGGAAGAGATATTCCTCTTTGAAGTTCCTTGGTCTGTTAAAACTGAACATTTAACCTTGGCTATGCTTCACCACTTGGATTTGCCAAGCTTGATAAGAGATCCCCACCTCTCAACATGCTTATGGTTAACACTTGTAGTTTCCTTAAGCTGGTGCTGCTCACACGTTATGACTGGAATCATTGCTTTTTACTTTTCTTCTTTCTACTTACTGTTTGATTGAATCTGAATCAAAAGTCTGTCTTTTTGTGAGATTTCCTTCATCCTTGCTTCCTTCCTTTGTAGAGTAGGATTTCTGGGATCAGGGTTGGATATTATGCAGAAAATACAAAGAAACTGTGTCCTCCCCGCCGCCTCGGCTTTTATCTGGGAGCGTGGTGATGCTCTGTGGTGAGCCAGACAAACCGCAGTGGCTGTGCTTTGTTCCACATCAGGTGCTGTGTCCTCGATGTGACGTTGGCCTTTTGGGATTAAAGAGGAAGCAGAGAAAGTTAAAGGATCCCTTGCCAAGTGGCAAGAAGAAGAGTCCCCGTGTAGAGAGTCTGAGCGACCTGGAGAGAACGCTGATGGAAAGCAGAGAGACTGCTTCAGCTGTGCGTGCTGGCACTCCTCCTCTTCTCTCAGGGGGGAGGGCCGTTTCTAGCTCTTCCTTCTTTACTGGGTATATTGGGAAGGCAAGTAGGAGAATAACTTCCAGAGTACTCTGTTTTACGAAAGCAACTTTAGGAAAACTGTCATTTGTAAAAGTTTTTAATGGAAGGTTGCCTGCAAGGCCTCCCAGACTCAGAAACACTTCCCGAGCCTGTAGCTTGGTCCCAGGCTACCAGGTGACCTGCAGTGCCAGCTTAGTGTCAAGTTCACAGCAGGACACACGCTGGGAAGGGTGCTGGGCTCTCCCGAGTCCGATCTCCTCCCAGCGTAAGCACTGTGGTCCAGAGATAGTGCCACCTTCAAGAAGATGGAGCGGCGTCGGGCCAGTGTCTGCTGAGCACGGCATTGGATGAACAGAGCTGTGGATCTGGACGCTTTAGAGACTTGCCAGGCTGGTGTGACTGGCCTGTAGCATTGCTCTCTGTACCGTAGAGTGGCCCAGTATATGTGTCTATTGCCCAGTGGCCCCTGTATGAGTCTAGTTAGTAGCCATCACCACACAGGTTTTTTTTTTTTTTCTTGTGATGAGAACTTTTAACATCTACTCTCTTAGCAACTTTCAAAACCATAACATAGTATGAATGACTATCTGGAGTAGGAAATGGCAATACACTGCAATATTCTTGCCTGGAAAATTCCATGGATAGAGGAGCCTGGCCAGCTATAATCCATGGCGTTGCAAAGATCTGGACACAACTGACATATTCCCCGGAGAAGAGAGCACAGTTTCTTTTTGTACTAATGACTATAGTCACCATGCTGTATGTCACATCCCCAGCATTTATTTTTACCTTTTGGTCGCCTGCACCCATCTTCCAGACCAGTCACCTCTAGGAACCGCCCAGCAGTTCTCTGGGTCTGTCAGTCCAGTCCAGTCTCTCAGTCGTGCCCCGCTCTTTGCAACCCCATGGACTGTAGCACACCGGGCTTCCCTGTCCATTACCAAGTCCCGGAGCTTACTCAAACTCATGTCCGTTGAGTTGTGTCCATCCAACCATCTCATCCTCTGTCATCCCTTTTTCCTCCCACCTTCAGTCTTTCCCAGCATCAGGGTCTTTTCCAATGAGTGAATCCTTCGCATCAGGTGGCCAAAGTATTGGAGTGTCAGCTTCAGCATCAGTCCTCCCAGTGACTATCTAGGACTGATTTCCTTTAGAATGGACTGGTTGGATCTCCTTGAAGTCCAAGGGACTCTCAAGAGTCTTCTCCAAAACCACAGTTCAAAAGCCTCAGTTTTTCCATGCTCAGCTTTCTTTATAGTCCAATTCAGATCCATACATGACTATTGGAAAAACCACAGCTTTAACTAGATGGACCTTTGTCGGCAGAGTCATGTCTCTCCTTTTTAATATGCTGTCTAGGTTGGTCATAGGTTTTCTTCCAAGAAGCAAGCATCTTAATTTCATGGCTGCAGTCACCATCTGCAGTGATTTTGGAGCCAAAGGAAATAAAATCTCTCACTGTTTGCATTGTTTCCTCATCTGTTTGCCATGAAGTGATGGGACCGGATGCCATAATCTTAGTTGAATTTTAATCTTCTGAATGTTGAGTTTTAAGCCAACTTTTTCACTCTCCTCTTTTTCACTTTCATCAAGAGGCTCTTTAGTTCTTGTTCACTTTTTGCCATAAGGGTGGTGTCATCTGCATATCTGAGCTTATTGATATTTCTTCTGACAGTCTTGATTCCAGCTTGTGCTTCATCCAGCCCGGCATTTTGCATGATGTACTCTGCATATAAGTTAAATAAGCTGGGTGACCATATACAGCCTTGACGTACTCCTTTGCCAATTTGGAACCAGTCTGTTGTTCCATGTGCAATTCTACCTGTTGCTTCTTGACCTGCATACAGATTTCTCAGGAGGCAGGTCAGGTGGTCTGGTATTCCCATCTCTAAGAATTCTCCACAGTTTGTTGTGATCCACACAGTCTTCTNNNNTTTTTTTTTTTTTTTTTCTTTTTTAGATTTCACATGTAAGTGAGATCGTACAGTCCTTGTCTTTCTCTGGCTTAGTTCACTCGGTGTAATGCTTTGAGTTCATCCACGTTGTTGCAAATGGCAGAATCCTTTTTTCTGTCTGTGGTTGGTAACATCCCATTGTACATACACAGCCACGCTTCCTTTCGTCCACCAGTGGGCACACTGAGGTGGTTTCCGTGTCTTGGCTGTTGGGAATGATGCCGCCTTGGACATGGGAGTTCAGATAATCTTTCCAAGTTAGTGTTTCTGTCTCCTTTAGATGTATGTATGCTCAGAAATGGGATTGCTGGGCCCTGTGGTAGTTCTGCTTTTAGTTTTCTTGAGGACCCTTCATATTGCTTTTCCACAGTGGCCACGACAGCTCACACTCCCGCTCCTAGTGTAGGAGCGGGCTCCCTTTTTTCCACATCCTCGCTGACACCTGTTATTTCTGGCCTTTGCGACGATGGTCATTTTAAAGTAGGTGTGAGGCGATGTCTCAGTGTGCTTTTGGTCTGCGCTTCCCTGACAGTCAGAGGTGGTAGGCATCTCTTCATGGACCTGTTGGCCATCTGTTCACTGTCTTTAGAAAAACGCCTACTGGATCTCCTGCCCATTTTAATTGGCTTTTTTGGTAGGGATGATAGTGTTTGTGCTGTTGCATTGAAGTTCTTCACAGATTTGGGGTGTTAATCCCCTGGATCAGGTTACAAGTTGCCAGCACTTCTCCCGTTCTGTAAGTTGTCTTTTCATCTTGTTGATGATTTCTTTCCGTGTGCAGAAGTTTTCTAGGCTGATGAAGCCCCTTTTAAGGTGGTTTTGAAGGCACGAAGCCTTGCCCTTCCCAGAGCAGGACCCCACCTGCTGCTGGAGCGGAGCTAAGCGGACTCGTTCTCGGGCCAGGACGCCTTTCTAGTCTGACCCCTCAGTGCTGCCTTGCTGCCCTTGGGATTGATGTGGGGTTGCCCTGAAGTGTCTGTGTATTTTGACATGGACTGTCTTTGGCGTATTCGTCCCTTCCTTCAGACTGTAGTCAGATGTGGCTGCCTGAGCATCACTGTGGTGCTTCCGAGACGACGCCCCCCCCCCCCGTCACGCGGTGGGCTTTCGTAGAGGCCGTCTGGAGCTTTGCTTGGCTCTGCACCTTCCCTGTTGGTCGCTCCGTCACCGCATAGCCCCATGCGCACTGCCCGCACGATGCTTCATCTGCAGAAGTAAGAGATTTTCCAAATTCAGCAAAGGATCTGTCAGGTGGCTTATTCTAGATCCTTGTTTCTTACTTGAACCCTCACCGATACATTTTCTCCTCTAATCCAGAAACAGTGGAGCGTCAGTCTGGCCTTACGACTCAGATTCTCATCTGGTGACTGGGGGTGGATCTGATCTCGGGAATGGTTTAGCTATGACACATTAATATTTTAAGGACTTGGAAATAGAGTTAGGAAAGAAATGGTTCTTGTAAGCCTTTAGTTTTTGCTTCTGGTGGGGAATGGTAGTTTTAAAAATCTGCTTCCTCTGTATTTCTCTTCAGTGAAGTATCAGGGCTTGGCTTGTCCAGCCGTTTGCTGTGAAACGTCAGTGTGTTATGTACCAGGGGGGTGGTGACTTACTCTTACATAGCTAGTGATCTGAGCTGGTCCCCCTTAAAGCAGTTCTCCTTCATGGTTAGCGGTGAATAAATCTGTAAAGCCCGGACTGCCTCACGTAGAGGTCTCACGTATGGACCTTTTGTACATACTGGTCAGGAACATGTTCAGTATCACTTCAGCTTTTTACTCTGAAACTAATTATGCTTGTGTTTTCAAGTTGCTTATACAGATTACCTGATCTTGGAAGTGAGATGTGGCTCTTGTTTTAATAGAGAAAAGAATATAGCAAGTACACGTGCCCCTTGTCTGTGCCTGGGGGCCTCACAGCATGCCCCCGTGTGTGGGTGTGTGTGTGGGTGTGTGTGTGGGTGGTGCTCCTGAAATTTCTTCATGAGGGACCTGCTCTCACCACGTGCAGCTCATGAGTCCAGTGCACCTGTGAGGCCTGGTATTAGAGGCAGTGAGAGACACAGGCTAGAGGCATCTGAGAGACTCTCTCATCTAAATTACCTTTCTAGAAGATCACAAGTTACTGGAGCTGAAGAAACATCAGAAATTTGTACACAGACAATGAAAAACCTGGATCTTAGAAGGGAGGTATATTTTCTGAGAGATGCATGTGCAGAGAAGTTGGGCTTGGAAGACCAGTGTGTGTCAGGTAACTGCTGACAGTGTGGTTTGCCGTGTGGCAGCCAGAGCGCCTGGTCACCTGGCCGTGGGGTCGTCACAGCAGCCCCTGTGAGGCGGACCCCGTTCCCCACTCCAGTTTGTACCTGTGGGCGTCCCACCACAGTGAGCAGATTGTTGTTATCCAAGGTGCCCCCACGGCTTAGGGAGGCAGAACCGGCGTTACACCCAGAGCCTGCTCGGGAGTCCAGTGTTCCTCACCGCTACGACCCGTGAGTTTGAGAAGACGGCCGAGGTCTCTGCCGTTGTCCTTTATCGCCCTTTCCTTTCTAGATGGCAGCACTCGGGGAAGCTCGCGCACGAGAAATGGAAGCCTTGCAGTCCCTCCGACAAGCCAATGAGGGGAGACTGCTGTCGCCTGTGCACCATGTGGAGATGAGAGTCTGCGTGTGTCAGAAGGCCCCCGCGGCCCCTATGATCCAGTGTGAACTGTGCAGGGATGCTTTCCACACCAGCTGTGTGGCGGCTCCTGGCATTCCACAGGGCCCCCGGGTCTGGCTGTGTCCCAGCTGTCGGAGGTCGGAGAGGCCTCCACTCGAGAAGGTCCTGCCGCTGCTGGCCTCCCTGCAGCGCATCCGCGTCCGCCTGCCCGAGGGAGACGCGCTGCGGTACATGATCGAGAGGACCGTGAGCTGGCAGCACAGAGCCCGGCAGCTGCTCTCGTCAGGGCGCCTCGCGGCCCTGCAGGACCCAGTGGGCTCAGGACTGTGGTGTGGCAGGTGGCAGGCCGCAGCAGGACAGGCGCCAGAGCCCAGCAAGGTGAGCCTGGGCCCTCGTGCTGGCCCGCAGACAGCCCGCCGCCACGCCTCTGTGGCCCTGGGCACTCTTGCTGCCGGTGCCCACCAGCCTTGCAGGGCTCGTGCTCCTGCCACGTTGCTTGCTTCCTCTGTGCCCAGTGGTCAGTCTGTAGAGCAGATTTCACCTGCTCATATATACATATGGTCTCCCCATTTGTGTGTATGAACCTAAGTATTTTTAATAGATATACTTTTTTTTTTTTTTTTT
>SJYF01001743.1:63322-73457 GCA_006410515.1 Procapra przewalskii
TCCAGCTTCTGAAATACAGTGCCTCGCACTTAGCAAACGATGTGTTTAACTTTGTGCCTCATGGTTGAGTTGTGGCTATTCGGACAACCTAGCCTACATTGGAGACAGTTGTGTTCCTTACACGTGACGTGCTGGGTGTTTCCTTGTGTTAATAAAGAGGAAAGACCCCATTGCTATTTGCTCATTTGTGGTCAAAGGACTGTTCTAGCCCCTCTGATAAGCTCTGAAGAAGGTGGGGACATGACTATGAGTGCTGTCTGGCAGCTCCTCAGTTGGTTTACCCAGAGGGCTGCATGTCTGTGTCAGGCAGGTGAAAATCTCCCCCAGGAATCCAAGAGGCTGTGTGATCTGTTTCCATGCAGAGAAAATGGACTTATTGCCCAGTAGCGCTCTTCACCTCTGAAATCAGTCCAGGCACAGCCAGGAAGGCCAAAGGCTTGGTGAACAGGAGTCGGCTTGGCTGGATCTGAGATGCCAGAGGCTTGTTTCAGTTTGGGAAAATCAAGTCCTCTGCTATATGCTGCCTGATAACCCAAGCTACTTCTGTGAGGCTGGCGGTAGTCTTAGTCCTGGAAGAGCCTTACTGTGAGATGTTTTCCTTCCGTCAGATATCTCAGCCTCCTGGCCCCACGTCCTTCTCCTTGCCCGACGACTGGGACAGCAGAACCTCCTATGTACACTCTCCCTTCTCCACTGGTCGGAGCTGTATCCCCCTCCATGGTCTGTATCGATTATCATCATCGTGATCGTTGTTGTTGTTCTGAGGGCTTGAATAGTAACAAGTGATATTGCAGTAGTTTTTTGTTGTAGATAATCTGGAACCATTAAAAAATGACTTTATTCTTATATGTGGGATATGTGTTACTGTGTACTTGAAAGATGGGAGGAGAATCCTATTTAAAGGCTTGTAAACGCAAAAGAAATAGAAAGGAAAGCTTTATACCCACTGCTTTCAGGGAGGAGCGGGCTCGTCCCATGTCAGCTGATAGTTGAACAGCAGGTGGCACGGTCAGATGCTCAGTCCCGGGCTCACTCGTTGCTTCATTACTCAGGAGACTTGAGCGGGTCTTTGAGACCCTGCTTCTCTTCTGTCCCTCCTGAGGGTGACTGTCCCCCGGGAGCTCTGGCTGGAGCCCCGGCCCGTGCAGAGTGCCCAGCCCTGAGATGGCTGTCCAGGCAGAGGCATCTCTCCTGCGTCAGCGCTAGACTCAGTCTCATTTGGGCCTGTCAGGCTGTGGCTCTGGGCACAGGAAGTGGCTTCACTTGACGTGGGGAGGGTGGCAGTCTGGTGGGTGGTCTCCTCTGCTCATGTCACAAGGAGTGTCCCCGTATCTGTTCTGGTCTTGACAGGTATCAGCCCAGAAGTGAATGAGCTGCTGATGGAGGCCCAGCTGCTCCAGGTGTCCCTTCCTGAAATTCAGGAGCTCTACCAGACATTACTCGCAAAGCCAAGCCCTGCACAGCAGGCTGACCACAGCTCTCCAGTGAGACCCGGCAGTGAGAAGGTGGGCTTTGGGGTTCGGTGTCACCCCCTCTTGATAGCACAGGGACGAGCCACTGTCCTTGATCCGGGAAAGGATGCAGATGACGGCTGGGCTCGCGACCTGGATTCTGACACTGGCTTTTAAACCACCGTGTGAAAAGCTTTTCTTTTTCATAAGGTGCCTCTCATCATTTCCATGTGATAATAGCTAGAAACAGGATTATTCTTGTGTAAGAGAAATCCTCTTAGGTGAAAATGGAACCAACAGCTGGGAAGGCCTCCACTCTCGAGTCAGCGCGCAAAGACGCTGCGGCTCTTCTAGATGGGACCTGACAGCTGTTGGTAGGGCCAGGTGACTAGACCAAGAGGGCCCGTTTTTGTTGTGCTTCGTTCTTTTTGGCTGCACCACAGGATCTTAATTCCTTGATCAGGATTCAAATCTGTGCCCCCTGAAGTAGAAGTAGGGAGCCCTAGTCTCTGAAGCTCCCGGGATGTCCCGGGGGGGCCTGTTTGGGGCGCTCACTTTCAGTGCTGAGGGGCTGCTTCTCAGCAACGTGAGACGCCGCTGCTCCTGCATTCTGTTAGTGAGCTCGCTAACCCCTGAGGATGCAGTCGAAGCAGGAAGATGGCATAAGGGAAGACCCCGGCGTTTAGGATTGATTTTATCATTTCAATGCCAAATAGTGTAGCACATTGCCAACTGTGTTCAGTTAAAAGCACCTTTTTCCTCTAAGGGGCGGAGATGTCCTTTACAAAGGACGGTATTGGCCTGGTTTCTCAGCCATCTGTGGGTCCGCACCTCCCAAGAAGCTCTGTGGATGTCAGGCATTTGCTCATGTGTCTGGCCTCTCCCACCTCCCGGCACTGCTGGGCTGGTGTGAGACAGTTCACGTTGGTGAAACTTTCGTTCTCCAGCGTTTGCTGAGCTGAATGACGAAGTTAGGTGGTCCTGTGGGGTAGGGTGGGTGAGGCCAGGAGCGGAGGCAGCCTGTCTTGGTTTCATGGGGCGCACCTGTTGCTCATGCCTGCGGGTGTTGACGCGACAGCTTTAGTGGGAGGCAAGCCATGCCCTAAACTGGGCTTGCCGTCTTCCTCCCAGAGTGACGGCTGCCGAGGGAAGCGAGACGGAGCCAGCGGCCTCGAGAGCAAGCTGAAGAGACGCCTGGAAAGAGAAGGCCTCTCCAGTGAGCGGTGGGATCGAATCACCAAAATGCGGGCCCCCAAAAAGAAGAGAATCAAACTGAGCCACCCCAAGGACACGGACAGTCTCAAGTTAGAGAGAGAGTGTAGCTATGAGTTGGCCCCCTCTGCCGACACGCAGTCCCTGCCCTCAGACTCGTCCTCCTCGGAGCGGGAGGACTCTGAGGACGAGGACGCCATCTGCCCGGCCGTGAGCTGCCTACAGCCAGAAGGAGACGAGGTCAGTGAGGTTTGGGCCGTGGAGGACGTGCGTTCCCTTAGCTCAGAGCCCTGTGAGCACCCGCCCACCCGGCCGGGTCTCTCTCCTGCTTGGCTGCCTTGAGCCCATCTGAGTGGGTTGCTCACCCTCCCCCACTGGTGTCTCTGTTCTCACAGCGCTCCTGGGTCTCCTCCCTTTTCTCGAAGAAACTCTTCCTCTGCCCTTTCCTTTCCTGCTTCTCCGTCTCTCGCCGCCCGGCGCTCAGAAGGTGGGGGGGGTGCCGCTGCCGTCCCTTTGCTTACTTGTCACGGGGCGGCCTGTCCTCGCCCTGTGCAGCCACCGCGTGGAGAACAGCTCAGCGTGCTCACCTGGGCTGCCGTGCCGGAGGTCCCGTGAGGGGCAGTGGCTGCCCCGGCCGCCGGGCCCCTTCTCCCCTGAACACCCCGTCTCCCTGCTCTCTGTAACCAGGTGGACTGGGTCCAGTGTGACGGCAGCTGCAGTCGGTGGTTCCACCAGGTCTGTGTCGGTGTCTCCCCCGAGACGGCCGAGGAGGAGGACTACGTGTGCGTGCGCTGTGCGGAGACGGACGCGCCGGGCCGGAGATAAGACCCGCAGAGCCCTCCTCAGTCAGGGCTCGGCCCGGGGACTCCCAGTTTCTCAGCAAAGCTGCAGGACTGGCATTCAAACCAGCCTGTGAACGGTGCTATTTCTATTCCTTACGGGATCATTTTTCCAGAACTCTTTGAAAAAAAGAAAAAAAAAAACGACAAAAATTTTTTGACACTTTTTGTATTTTTTTCCTTAAGAGCTGTTTGTGGTTGTTGAGTTTGAGACGCTGACTGTTTTCGCAGGGGTTCCCACCAGTTTGGAAGGATTGGCGCTTGCACCTTCTCATGTACAGCATTAAAATCGTACCTCTTCCTGGGGTTTACCGGCTGAGTCCAACTCGGTTTCAGTGCCCAGAAGGGCCCAGTAAATCCTCATTTGAGGAATTTCTCTCTCGTTTACTCTGTTACCATATTGGGGAGCTTACGTTTTTCACTTTTGAGGTTTTTGTTTGTTTTCTTTATCCACTTTTGTTTTCCTGGTAGACTAGGTTTATTTATCTAAGCAATAACTTCCATGTTGGTTTCAGTGGCTGGAATTAAAACCAAACAAACTTCCAAACAGTGTGGCGCTTTAGCATCTGGCGGACGTCCGAACACAGCCCGTCTGGCTTCCGGTGTCACTGGGGAGCTGGTGACGGAGAAGAGGCTGCTCCCTAACACCTGTCACAGCTGTTCTGGCTCTCCGCACCCCACCCCCTGCCTGCTCATTTGGAAGCTTGTATCAAGTGTTGCGGTTTATATTGTGGAATAAATCCTTGGTCCTAACGTAACACTACCTGCTGGTTATTCAGAGCCATCAGCCTACAGCTGCTTCTGGCCCTACCTGTGGCTGGTGGTAGCCTGCAGATATTAGGGAAATCCTCTGTATCCTGCTCTGTCTGGTAGGCCACATGCTTCCAGTCCCCACTAACAAAGACCCCCTTTCCTCCTGTCTTCACGCACCAGAACCTGTCTTGAAAGCCATGCTGTTTTTAAATAGGCTTTCTCATAATGCTGGCAGATCATTCTGTCCCTGTGTCAGTTCCAATCCTCTGGTGAGCTCTCCTTGGGGGAATGATGTCTTTATCATATTTGAATGGACAGGAAGTTTGGTCTTGGGTTAGGACCTCAGAAGGCAGAGTCAGGAGAGGGCATCCTCACGGAGGCCTAGGAGAAGGCGGGTCCGGGGAGCACCCATGGGCAGCCAGGCCCCCCTCCCACTGGCCTTCCCCTCTCTGACGCGCTGCTGTTCCCGATTGTAGGTGGCTCCCAACCTTGGCACACCTTTTCTTCTCAGAGGACCCTGTCCGCAGTGGAGAAGACGTTCTGGTGAACAGACTCTGACTTGCTTTTCCTGTCCCGTTGCTAACACCTACTTTCCCTACATTCTATAGCCGTAAACCTGAAGATGGGTAGAAACAGCGGTCTTTAATAAAACAACAAAGACAGCAACGGCAGTCTGTGATGTGGCAGAGGTTTACACGTGCGCTACTCCCTTTTATGCAATTCAGACAATTAAATCTCTTTAAGAGTGATTCGGGAGCGTCTGCGGTTTCCCCAGAGTTGCCGTCATGTTCCTCCTCATCTTCGGGGTTTGTGGGGCCAGTGGAGGAGACTGTCCAGAGTGCGGCCTGGCGTTGGAGCAGTTTGGTTTACAGTGTTGCGCCAGTCTGCGGTCTTAGCCTTTTTAAGTGTCCAGATCCTTAGAACCCCTGGCATCGGGGCAGGATGCTGACTGTCCCAGTTCCACAGAGAGAGGAAGCTTAAGGCCACCCTGCTCCTGGAACAGAGCCTTGCCTGTGGAGAGCTGCTCTGCCCGTCTGGGCTGCCCCTCTCCTGCCCTGCCAGCTTTTCTTCTTCACCTGGAGGCTTGTACCTGATCCTTCACAGCAGCATCCTTGGTGCTAGAGATCCGCTGCCCCTCCCCGGGTGAGACCACTGGCCCTTCATACAGGACGGCGCTGCACTTGCGGGCGCATTGGGTGCCAGCTGTCAGCTGCTGGTACAGACCCCAGCCTGCTGTGTCTTCAGCCCTGCCTGTGTGGCCATGTGGCGTGAAGACGCAGGCCTCCCGGTCACCCTTCTTAGGGATGCTCCACGACACTGGCGGTCGTGTGTGAGCTCTGAGGCTGCAAAGACCGTCACACAAGCGCACTGACCCCTCCCCGTCTCTGGTCCACAGCTGCGTGAGGAGGAGGGCTGAGTGAGCCTGGCGTCGCAGCCAGGAGGGCCTGTGGACGGAGGGCCTAGTGCGCCACCGCCTCTGGCGGCCGTTCATGTGTTTCCTTGCAGGTGAGGCTGGGGCTGCTCGCTGAGCACGGTGGACCCGCCTGTGTGTAGACCGTCCTGGAGGAAGACGGGTGTGGGCGGTCTGTGAGCAAGGTCTGCCTCTCTGCCCTTCATTCCAGCACCCTGGGGGTAGGGACGTGCTCACCCTTGGAGTGAACCTGAAGCCAGAGATGCCACCCGCGCTTGGGGTGGTGGAGGCATGCCGCTTCGTGCCTCTGAGCTCTGGTGACGGGGCAGAGGCTCTGGTGAGATCTGAGGTGCTGTGGCAGACGTGCGGCGTGTGGCCCACTTGGTTTGTTAGCACACCCACTGTAAAAACAACACGACCTTGGGGTGCCTGGATGGGGGTAAGCCTGTGCACAGTGTGGGTGCCTCCTGGAGGGGGTGAAGCCTGGCTTCTCTCTGCCTCTGGCTGAACTCTGGTCACAGGCCTCTGCCTCTCCTTTGTCTCGCTGTGGTGCTGACGGATAGCCCAGCATTCTGCTTACACCCTCTTCCGGCTGGAGTCCGCCTTGGTTGGGGTTTACTGCCCATGGGTGGTGTTCCGGGCTAAGTCCTTACTGGGTTTCCCAGCCTGTGACGGACTGGAATGGCTCACAGATAACTGTGTCCTGTAACAGGAGGCAGAATGCACAGCAAGGGTTTTAAGTCCGTGTCCTTTGCCGTTCAGTCACTGCCAGTCTACGCTGGGCACTGGCCTGTGTTGGAATGGCCTTTGCTCGGTGTAAAGATGCAGACAGCACAGTCCCTTCCACTGGACTCGACCTGTTGGGGAGGGGCACTGAGGAGCCCGCTGCCCTGCCCTGAGCAACCAGGGGGATGGCTCCCGCCCTCTACCCTCCCATCCAGCACGTGGCTCCTGAGAGCTCCCCTGCTCCTCAGGGCAGTCCCTGAGAAGCTGCCTGGACAAGACCGCGTGTGACGCCACACCACCATAAATCCAGTTCCAACACAGAGTCCATGTGTAATGCGCACATTTCACTTCTTCCAAGTTGATGGATGCTTTGCCAAGTTTCGAGACTGCTCACGCAGGTGCTTCCGCTTCCTGCCAGCGGGGTCGGGGCCTGCAGATGGTGGCCCAGCCCCTCTGCTGTCTGCAGCTGCCTGCGCCAGGAGGAGGGCCCGCACGGTGCTCTCACTCTCAGGAGGACTCACTGAGTTGGATGGAGGAATGGGATTGCAAGGTCGTGGGCCTGGTTCAGGTGAGTAGAGGCCAGAGGACTATTCAGTTTTCCTTGAACTGGAACACAGGGAAAAATTAATGGCTTTTCTCAGGGAACATGGTTATTTGCTCTATGGAAAATAAACGTCCAAGACACCATCTCCCTGGAAGCAAATGTAGCTCCTACAAGCCGAATGCTGGGGACGCGGCGGGGGCTCAGGCAGTGGCTCCTTTCTGCCCGTGACCCCAGCGGGAAGACACATGGGAGGCCCCTCGTGCGCAGGCCCAGGACTGGGGCTCGGACAGTTGATCAGAAAGTCAGCAGGTACAAAGGGATGCTCCTGTTAGCCGAGTCCTGAGTTCATCCACCTAAGAGGCTAAAACAGGAAATGACAGCCTGGGGGCAAGGGCTTTCGTCCACAGTGATCGCTTCGCATCACCCACGGTGCTCAGTGTGGGCTTCCGTTAAAACATGAATTTAGCCATTGTGTGAAGGAGTTTGGCTTTCAGAATTCAGACGCTTTTCCTGCAATCTTTTGTAAGTTTCACCCATACTTACAAGCAGTTCTGTCTAGTTTTTATAAAAGCAACTCTTCACACTCAGTGGTTTATATAATCATGATGACGGACTTTCCTGATGGTACAGTGGGTAAGAATCTGCCTGCCAGTGAGGGCACACGAGTTCAGTCCCGGGTCTGGGAAGATTCCAGATGCCTCAGAGCAACCAAGCCTGTGCACCACGACTACCCAGCCTGCACACCCAGAGCTGTGCACACAGCAAGAGCAGCCGCTGCGATGACAGCGCCACGCGCCACGGCGAAGAGTGGCCCCTGCTGACATCGAATAGACAAAGTCTGCGCGCAGTAACCAGGGCCTAGCACGGCCAAAAATTCAAAGCTTCGAAAAAATCACAACTGCAGCTAGGATAGGTGAGACCAGAGAGGGCCGGCTGCAGGCCCAGAGAGTCCAGCCTGGGCGAGTCTGCCTGGCGAGCTGGGTGTCCTGCCCTGGTCCAGCCCTGGTGAGGCTGCAGGCTCCCGGGACCCTGGCTGGGGCCCACCAGGGCTTCTGTCCTCAGAGCAGGTGGTGAGCACCCGTCTCGTGTCAGAGAGCCAGCAGGTGGCAGCCCCAGGAACCCAGGTGAGGTGAGCCTCCTGGGCCTGGGGCTGCTCTGAGCACAGGCCTCTGCCCTCGCCCCGATGCAGGGGCTGGGGCCGAGCAAGACCACCTTGCTCCCAGTATCGACAGGAACACGAGCCCTGTGGCCCTGCTGGTGCGGGGCTCCAGGTTCTTCACAAAGCTCCCCTTTCCCTGCGGATAGCAAGGACAGTGGCAGTAACGTGTCTGACTGCTGGACTTGACCACGTGCCTCTGTGGGTGCCGGTGAGGCCAGGGTCTGCTGGACACAGACCTCCCAGCCTTGTCACGCTCGAGACAGTCCAGTTGAGCCTGCAGTGGACATGGCTGCTTGGCCTGTTTCCTGCGCTCTAAATTTCTACCCCCCACCCCCACCTTCCAAGAAGCTTCAAGGAGCAGGAGTGAGCAGCATTGAGGATCTTCCTGCATCAAGGTTGGAGCAGGGTCCAGAGAGCAGGGCGGAGGCCGCTGCTCAGGAGCGAGGAGGCGCTTCTGCGGACCGAGCGCTCGGCCAGCAAGGCCCTGGCCGCCGCCCGAAGTGCCCAGCCCCGCACCGCCTGCCCCTGGTAATGGCCGAGGTTTCCCTGGTTGGGTGGGCCGGGAGAGAGAGAAATAGGGGCTTAGTCAGTCTTTGAGACTCTTTGATGTCACCGAGGCTCCCACACATGCTTCCCCAGCTTGTCTGGAAGATGGGGAGAGCGGGAGCAGGGACCAAGGCCGTCACTGGAAGGAGCACCACTTACCCAGCAGAGGCCTGCACTGTGCTGATGGGGACCCTCCCTGCAGCTTCCTTCCCATGGAGCCGGCCCCCGCCCCCCCACACACAGACTGCCCTGGAGGCAGCATCGGGGTGCACCCTGCTTGGCAGCCAGACCCAAGCCTGTGTCCTGGAGACAGACCGTCCCGCTGGGCTGGGACATGCTCCTTGGCACCCGGTGCTGTTCCTAGGGCTCCTCGAGTCCTGTGGGTGTGGGGGGGACTTCACCCTTAGCCTCAGAGCTTGAAACTGGAAGCAGGCGGGTATTAGTCGAGGGAACCTCCAGGTTCCTGCGAAGGCTGTGCCCCGAGCCTGGCTTTGTCCCGGGTGAGAGCCACTGAAGACGCCCAGAGGCGGCCTTCAGGACGAGCCTGCAGGGCTGTTGGGGGGCGGCAGGGGGCTGGCGCTGGGCCACCTTCCTGCCAGGCCTGCGCCTGCAGCCTGGGGCCCCTTAGGGATTCCGCTCTGTTCGTGGAAGACTCAGACGTGGACTTTCCTCAGGCCTTCTGCCCGAGCTGCCGGTGGCCCTAATGCTGGGCTCCACGCAAGATTAGTAGATTTGGGGTGTACAGAACTCAGACGCAGTCCCTGAGAAGCTGAGTCCAGGGCAGAGGGGCCTGTGGAAACAGGTCTCTGGGACTTTTTGGTCTTGGCTTCACGACTGGGGGAGTCAGGAGAGCCACCCTTGGGTTCTGTTACCCCACACTGACTGTGACTGTGCTGAGGGGGAGGCCGGGCCCACTCATCTCCCCCAGTCCCACCCAGCCCCCACCTCAGAGCCCTGACTGCAAGGACAGGCCTTGCCTCCGAGGGGGACCCTTGGGTACAGACTCTGCGGTGAATGGAGGAGACATCCTCAAGGACCCCCAGTGTGTCCAGAAGGAGATGTATGTGTGTGGTGGGGGCAAGCAATGATAAGAAGCGGAAGCCAACACAGTCCTTAATACGTGGTGGGTGGTCTCTGAAAGCTGGGCCTGAATTCACCCCCTCTCCACAGCCTCCTGCACAGCCAGCACCCGCGTCGTCTCCCAGATGACACGCAGCCTGCAGGCTCTCCAGCCGGTGCCGAGGGCCCAGACGGGGCTCATGCTCAAGGCGACAGGCCTCTGTGTGCTCTTGAGCCTTGCCTTCACGGGGTGTGGCTCCCCAAGGCAACGAAGAACCCCTGAGCCCTCCCCGACAAACTCCTGGAGCCCTCAGAGGCTGTGGGTTTTCCCCCACCACCAGTGCAGTGCAGCTTACGGAAGCCTTGGAGGACGGGCCAGACGTTTTTCTCCTAAACTGGTTTGCTTAATTCAGACAGGCAGGAGATGCGCTTCAG
>SJYF01001743.1:86688-100632 GCA_006410515.1 Procapra przewalskii
TTTTTTTTTCAAAACTCAAGAGAAGGACCTGTGGCTGTCACTTCCTCAGAGGCCATTCCAGTGTCTCACCCCTCCAGCTTTCAGCCTTCCCAGCCGTGTCTCACCAGAACTTAATTTCTGGGAAGGATTTGTCCCAGAATCCTTGATTCTCACCCCTGCACTGATGGTTCGGGGGTGGCCAGAGTGATGGGCAAACTTGGATCCTTGGCCAGAAGACTGTGAATATGGACTGCCGGGGGAGCCCCTGGCCGCCGGCCCCTCCTCTGAAGACGTCTGAGCTTCAGCCAGGTGTCCAAAGCTACCCACCGAGAAGAGCCCCAAGTGCAAGGGTCACAGAGTGGTCCCGAGGCTCCTCCTAGGAACACCTCCACTGTGGGTTGCCCGTCTGGCCCGGAGGCCATCTGACCGGATGCCAGGCAGGGCCAGCCCGGCTGCTCAGGGAAGGGGCCTCAGTTGCTCGCCAACCAGACGCCAGGCAGGGAGCAGCCCGGCGCCTAGGGAAGGGGCCTCAGCTGCTCGGGCACTGTGACGACCGCTGAGCCTCAGGGGCCTGGTGTCACCAGGCAGCCCCAGACCGGGGGTCTGGCTGCGGCTGTGAAGTCAGGACAGGTCATCTCGGGCTGCTGGCCGGGCCTCGGAGCTCAGTGTTCTCTGCAGGGGACACGGAGCCGGGTGCCCCCCCCAGCTGCTTCAGGTTCCCCCTCCCTGAGTGCGCCCCCACGGTGAACAGCCTGCAGCTCCGTCCCTGCGGCCCTCAGGGCAGCCTTCACAGCCTTTGCTGCCCCGTTTCACAGTGAGAGGACAGACTCCCGGACAGGTTCCGTGACTCGCTCAGGATCTCAGAGCACCTGCTTGGGGCAGGGGGCAGCTCTGGACCCTCCCGGCCGGGCAGCTGATCGCTCAGAACGTTCCTCCCGTCAGCTGCCCCTCCCCACCTTCCCACCCTCGACCTGCGCGGGTCCTCAGGGAGGAGAAGGGAGTCAGGCATCAGACGCCTGATGGAATTGCTGGGGTTGAGTCGGCCTCCTCCCCTGCTACGGGGTTTCGTGGGACCGGCTGTGGGGCTCTGGCGGCCTCAGGAGCGCCTGAGCTGAAGGGGTGGCGGGGGGAGCGTCAGTGGGTGCGTCAGAGAGCTGCTGGGGGCCCAGCCTCAGCAGCCTTGCCTGACAGCCTTGGCACCAGAAGCCTTCACAAGGTCGTGATTCGGTAATCACAGGCTTCCTCTGACAACCAGGACATAGGTCTGTGCACACCTGTATGTGTATACACCTGTGTGTATATACACGTGTGTGCGTGCATGCATGCCTGGCGCTCGTACACACTGGGGGCTCTGGGGACCTAGAGGGAGCTGGGGTCTGGTTGGTGTCTGACTGCTCCTCCGACCAGGTCTGAGCAGCCGGGATGCTTGTGTGACTCACAGCCCCGCTCCCAGGCTGGCCAGGCGGGGGCGGCTGGACCCCCCCATCGGTCCCACCGCGCCCCTTCCTTCCGCTCTCAGTGTGGACGGACTGAAAGGGACGACGGTGCTGGGAGGCTGGGCCTCACCACACCCTCTCCATCAGCCTGGGCCCCAGGGTTGGGGGGGTGGTGCTGGGCCCCGAGACGTTCCCTGCCCAGGACAGCTGCCCACCAGAACCAGGTGTCCTCAGGGTGGGCAGCCCTCCATTCTCTCCGCCAGAAGCCAGGAAGCCTGAGCCCCTCACGTGGCCCTCTGGGACCAGGGTGGGACTGTGGCCGGGTGGGGGCAGCTCCCCTCCTGCGTCTGTGGGGAGGGCACCTCTGCAGGGGACGGGGCACCCTCAGGCCACGAAGAGCCCTTGCAGGACTTCCAGAACTGGGCTCACGCAGTGGCCCCGGGGAGTCAGCAGTTAGGGAACGTCGCAATTAGCGTGTAATTCCCCCATTCCAGGCGTCTGCACGGAGTGTAGTGGCCGCAGCTGTGAGCCTGGCCCCAGGGAGACGGGAACAGAAATGAATGGGGTGGGGGCGGGGCAGGGAGGCACTCAGCCCTCCCGCTCCCTGCAGGCCGCGCATAGGGCCGAGCAGCCCGCAGCTCTCCTAGGCATCCTGCTCACCTTCGCGCAGGCGGGCACGGGGCAGGCTGCCCGGCGGTCAGCTTCAGAGGGAGGGCAGAGTCTTAGCCGATGGGTGCCAGGAGGGAAGGCATGAGCAGACGGCCCCTCCCGACGACTCTGCTCTGAAGTGATGGTCGCGGGTCGGGCGCCTCCTCCCTTTGGAAGCTGACCGAGGGAGCAGCTTTCCTGCTGCTGCAGAGAGGAAGCCCTCGGTGAGCTTTGGGACCCCCTGGGTGAGCAGGAGAGCCGGCGCACGGTCCTCCGGCTCCTGGGGCTGCCGGCTCCCCTCAGCGTCAGCCATGGCCCCTGACCCGCCCGTCTCAGGCTGGGGCCAGGCCCGCGGGTTCCCTCTTCCCACCTGGAGGGGCGGGTCCTGCCTGAGGGTGAGGGCTGGGGGCTGACACCCAGCCCCCTGCCGGGAGCCCAGGAAGGCTGAGGCACAGGCCTGCTCTCCCAGCTTGATTCTCCCCCAAAAGGCACCACTTTAATGAGGCTGCCCTGGGTCTGAATCAGGCCTGGCCTTGCAGGAGATGCGCGGAGGCACGGTGGGAAGCCGAGTTCGCTCGCTGATGCTGGGCACTGGGCTGCTGGGGGCAGGGGGGCAGGGCAGCTGCCCCAGGTCTGAGCTTCCAGGGAGGCCCCGCCTGGGGAGCACAGGCGGTGAGAGCAGCCAGTCCTCACTCCTGCCAAGCCCAAGAGGCGCCCCGGCTTCCCCTGGGGTGCAGACGGTGAGCGTAGGGAGGGGCAAGAAGGGCACCCAGTCTGTGCCCCACGGTTGCGTGTCCTGCGGGTGAGACCTCGTGCGGCTGGAGTGGACAGCCCACGTGGGGACCAGGCTCTCATTGCAAAGTGGAGACTGACAGGTGGGGTATGGCCTGGGGCACCAGTCCATGAGCTCCTGGGACAGCAGTTCGCAGCGTGGTGCACTGCCCCCGGGTGCGCCGGGGCTGGGAGTCAGAGTCGGTGCCCCAGCTGCAGCCTGAGGGAGCCTGGCCCGGCCCTCCCGCGAGGCTGAGGGCCCGCTTCCTCTCCCTGCACCATGAGCCAGGTGTGGGGGGGCCAGTGGTGGGCCCTGTGTCTGCACAGCTGCAGCTGCGACTCAGTCCTGGGCTCCAAGGTGGGGAGGACGGGAAGTCTTGCCTTCTGTTCTGTGGCTTTGGCGGCTCTGGCTCTGAGGGGCTGCGGTCAGATCACCCCAGGAGGGTGAGTGGAGCGTGGAGCCAAGAGGCCTGGAGCCGCTGGGAGGGCGGCCTCTGAGTGAGAGTGAGTGCTGGACCAGAGGCGCCACAGCTGGCTCCTTGCGGTCACACGCGGTGAGGGGCCACCCTGGCATGTGGGTGCTTCCGGGTCGCCATCCTGGGCTGCCCACCAGAGTCCAGGAGTAGGGGGAGAGCGAGACAGGAAAAGACAGCTCCTCCCATGCGAGGGGTCGGCGGAGCAGTGTGTCCCTTGCTGGGGATGGGTGTTCAGCTCTGGACGTGCTTCACAGGGTTTTCCAGCTGCAGTGGAAATTCTTCGCTCTCCCAGCTCTGCCCCCTGTTCAGCTCACCCTCCCCGTGCCCCCAAGGTGACTGGAGGTGGCCCTGGGCTGGACCCGTGGGCAGAGAACTCTGCAGTGATCGGAGCCTCTCTAGGGCTTGAGACCCCCAGGGCTCAAGTTCTGTGGCTCTGAGCTCTGGCCTTAAAAAGATCCGCAGTGCCCCTCTCAGCCCAGGCGGCCTGGCCCCCTTTCAGAGAGCAGCTCCCTCTTGTCTGGGTTTGGGCCCCTCCAGGCATGTGGCTCAGAGCAGGGAAGACCCACCGCACCACAGACAGTGTGGCACGCCACCCCTGCCCCAGTGTGGGCCGCTTGCCCGCGGGCCCTTGTCCCTCTCGCTCTCTTTCCTTGGAAATCGAGGATGAACTTGACCCTGAGGTTGTACCTTCAGGCTGCAGCTCCTCCTGGAGTTGATCCGGGGCTGTGGGGCTGAGAGGCAGGGGCTGGCGGGAGGCGGTGAGACCGTGCGCCTGGGTCAGAACCTGGGCCCTGCCCTGGTGACTCGTGCTTCGGGAAGGCCCAGGGGAGAGGCACGTGTGGAAGCTTGTGGGCTCCTTCAGTCCTTTCAGCGGCAGGCTGGGCTCGCCTGGAGCAGGGGCCTCGCAAAGCAGCGCTCAGCCTCGAGAGTCCCTTCTGTGTCCCAGGCCTCTGGGGAGGGAGCGTCCTGATGCTGCTGTTCTCAGAGGAGAGGCAGGCCCCGGCCCCGCAGCCCCGCACCGGGTGGCCCTGGCCCGCCCCAGGCCTGCACTCGCTCACTCACGCCAGGCACCCTGCCAGGACCGCGAGGGCGGCCCTGCCCTCAGGGCCCTCACGGTCTCAGGGAACTGGGCAGGAAATGAAAGAGGGCCACTTCATTACCATTATGGTAACTGGTGTGGAGTAAAAGCTGCCGGTGTCCCGAGGGTTGACGATGGGGGCGCCCAGCGCGTGGGGGTCGTGTGGCCCCACCCTCACTCACGGCCGTGGAGGGGCCTTCTCCCTGGGCGGGGGTCCCGCGGGCACCTGCGCGGTGTGCTCCGCCTGTGCAGCAGCGTGCGGCCTGCAGGGCGGGGTGGGGGTCTGCGTTGGGGTGGCCTCTGGTGCTGGAGGGACTGGCTGCCACCTCCGCCACGGTTCCCAGGTGGCCTCCGGCGCTCACTTCCCTCTCCGTCACTGCTCCTTCCTCTGTAAAACGAGGAGGCTGGGCTGGGAAATCCCTCTGGCCCTCCTCAGAGCCTCAGGAAAGTGTCCAGACTGCCTCGTCCCCTGAGGCTAGGACAGGGATTTGGGACCAGGACGACTTTGCTCTCCGTCAGGGGTCGGAGGCCAGGCCGAGTGCCCGGGTCTCCCAGGTGGCTGGCATCAGAGATGGAGACGGATGGGGCAGGCCGCAGGACTCAGGGTGGACACTGGGAAGCGCTTTCCGGCCTGCCGCGCCGAGACATCAGGCAGCTGACCAGACGGGGGAAGTGAGGGCGTCGGACAGACGCTCCAGAAAAGCAAAGAGCCTTGCAGGGGGAGTGTATGTGCAGAGGCGGTGTGGCGGGTGACCTTCCAAGGTCTCCCCCTCAGACAAGTCTGTGGCTCCCTGCTCGCCTTGCCACTGATGTCAGCGCCGTCTGGGTGTCTCTTGGAAATGAGTTTTGGGCATAAACTGTCCCCAGTTCACGTCCCTTGATGGCACATGGGGCTAAGTGAGTTGTCACACTCCATCACATCGAGCCCAATTACACCTTTGCTCTCTTGTCCTGCTGTAATAGAAATATGGCTTCTGAGAAGTGTATTAGTTGCTGGTGGTGTGATTGCTGGGGAGGCTGGGCTTGGGGGTGAAGGGAGGCCAGGGTATTTCATGCTTCAGACCCAGAAACGAGGGCGGGAGACAGACTCTTCAGGGAACCTGGGACAGTGCTGTCCCTGGAAACGGGGGCAATCAAACGCCCTCTCCAGGGGCCTTTGTGTCCTTGGGCTTCCCTGTGGCCGTTGCCCGTGGCCACAGGTTCTCCATGTGTATGTGGGTGGGGGCGCTGTCCGGTGAACCCCCACCCCACTTCCATGAGGGAGACTCTCCATGTCTTTAAAAATGATTCACAAGGTCACTGGATTAACTTGCCATGTGAAGCATTTCAAGTGGATGTGGAGGGTGTTTCTGAAGAGAAATGTGGTTGGACATTGTGCCAGAAGACCGAGCAGGCGGTGAGACCGCCTTCCAAGAGGAGGGGCTGGGCTGGGGTGGGCCTGGAAAGGGTAGGCTGACCAGCGGGACCGTGGACCTAGAGTCTCTGCGGGTGTGGGGGTGGCCGTGTGGGGGGAGCCGAGGTCAGGTGGTCACTGCGCTCAGTGAGGGGAGGACGACGTGGGCTGGAGGGGCTCAGCAGGGCGATCGGCGCCAGATGTGCTCGTGTGGTCTCAGGGTGAGGGAGTGTGTGTGGGAGCCAAGGCTGCAGAAGGACATGCGACTGCCCCCTCCGCCTGCTCTGCTCGTTTAAGCCCGGGACTGCCCCCTCCGCCCGCTCTGCTCGTTTAAGCCCGGGAGGCTGGCGTCTCCTGCTGAAGCAGCTCTCTTTTGGGTGGGGTCCATTCACAATTGCAGAATGTTTGCCCTGCAAAAGCCACCATCACTCCACCCTAGGGTTGAAGGGAGTTGAGAGCCAGGTCCCTGAGGAATACAGCTTCTTGGTCTTCGAGCAGGGACTCCAGTCTGGGGCTCAGGATAGACTCAGCCCCCTCTTTTCAACACAACCTTGATATTTTTCCAAATGTTCCCAGTGAATCTCAGGGTTTATGCTAGAAACACGTAAACCGAATCTGAAGTTACTTTGCCACTAACAGAGGACAGATGCTCAGCGCTGTAATGCTTTGACCCCTTCCCTGCTAGACTTCAAGGACCCACAGGAGGGCCATAATCTTTGGACCCTCGGTTCTGGACTTTGGATGTATGACCTTGAAAGATCCTGACAGCTGATCTCTAGCCCCTTGACAGGACCCTTCTGAATCCCCCACAGCCTTGAAGTGTCCTCCTGTTATCCACATAGCCTCCACATGTCCCTTGTGAATTCCTTCCCCCCGAGTCTCACCGGGTCAGTCCTGTTTTCTCGCTTTTAGCTGTTCTGAAAGGATCCCAGCCTCTCAGATCAGGTGGCCAGTTTAGGTGATGAGCAGGTTGGGAGGGTGCGCTTCCCCGTCTCCGTGCTCCAGAGCATCTTCCTGTTTATTTGTTGTTGTTTTAACTTTATAATGTTTAATCGGAGGATCATTGCTTTACCAATATTGTGTTGGTTTTTGCCGTGTATCAGTGTGAGTCACCCATAGGTATATGTATGTCCCCTCCCTCGTGAACCTCCCTCCCTTTTAAAAAACATTATTTGTTTTTAATTGGAGGATAATGATAGAAGGAAGGCACCTCCGGAAATGCCAGAGCCTCGGGGTGCTGAGATCATGGGCCGCGTTGTGCGGCGGTTCAGCACCATGGACAGCGCCCGGCTCTGCGCCCTGGAAGGAGGGTCAGGCGGGCAGCGTCCTCACCTTCCGGGGAGACAGACGCGGGGCTGCCTTCCGGGGAGACAGACGCGGGGCTGACGGGAAGCCTGGTGCTGTGGGCACTGTTCCCGCCCTTTGAGACGCGGCCACGCCCCCTTCCTCCCCTGGGTCCACTGTTCACAATAGAACCGGGCGATGGCCTCCGAGCACCGCACAGTGAGCCCTGGGGTCTGCATTGCCTTCACAACGAGACCTTTAACAGCAGCGAGGCAGGCGTGGCCCGGGTTGGCGGGCCCTTGGCTTGCGGGTGTTGGGAATACACGACCTCAGGTCCTGCAGCCTGACTGTGGCCTCCCAGCGCCAGCGACTTGTTGATCACCCACTCCTCTCGCGCAGCATCCAGCCTGGGGTGGTGGGAGGCGCCGGCATTTGTGGTGGATGCTGTCCTGTGGGGCTTGCTTGGGGCCCCTGCCCTGAAGTGAGGCTGGAGTAGGGAGGGGGCTGCATAGGGATTCGAGATCGGTGGGTGGGAGCAGGTGACGGAGCTGCAGGGTGGAGGCAGCTGTAGCTGGGAGGAGGTGTGGGTGGGCAGGATGCAATGGGACCCTGTGCCGGGGAAGGTGGGCAGGGACTGGCATTGCTCAGGACTCAGAGGGCCCTGAAGCAAGGCGGCACTGCTTTCCGGCCTCTTGATCCTCCTGGACAGGGCCCTTCCTCTGCTTCTGGAGCTCAGGACACCCTTGGGTGGAGGAAACCTCTCCTGCCTCTGTCCCTTCCCCTCCACCCTTCCACCCCCAGTGCCTTCTGGGCCACTGTATGCCCTCCAAAACTGATCATCCACACCCTCCAGGCTTCCTGTCCAGGGCACGTGGCTGGGCCATAGGTCTAACGTTCATCCCTAGAGTTAAGAGAGACAGCTCAGCTGCCAACCTCCTCATGGGGCCACTAGGACCCTCCAGGATTTACCTAGCAAGAGCAAAAACCCAGGCCGCACTCAGGCCACTTGCTGTCTCCCCTTGGGTGCCTCTCCCCTCACGTTGCACTCAGACACCCAGGTGGGGCCCCTGCCACCCAGGCCTCCCCTCCTTGGCCCCTCCTCCAGGCTGTACCTCGGGCAGAGCTTCCCTGTGCCCTAGCCCTCCTCCAGGCTGTACCTTGGGCACAGCTTCCCCGTGCCCTGGCCCTCCTGCAGGCTGTGCGCTGGGCAGAGCTTCCCCGTGCCCTGGCCCTCCCGCAGGCTGTGAGTCAGGCAGAGCTTCCCCGTGCCCTGGCCCTCCCCCAGACTGTGCGCTGGGCAGAGCCTCCCCATGCCCTGCGCCCTGGCCCTCCCCCAGGCTGTGAGTCAGGCAGAGCTTCCCATGCCGTTGGTGCCGCACGGTGGTCACTGCCTTCCCCCCCATGGGCGGGAATAGACCCACCAGAGGGGCGGGCACATCCTGGCAGACAAGCCTGGTGTCCGTGTGTGGGCACAGAGTTTTTGGGCAGGAAAAGAGACCTGGGGCTTCCTTCTGGCACCAGGAGAGCTTGTTGCCCAGGTTCAGTCTGGAAAGCCAGTGCCAAACCGGGAGGTGGTTCTGGGGAAGGGGGCCAGGCTGGGGGAGTGAGCTCTGTCCTAAACCTGCTCCCCGTCTCATCCCCTCCTGGGCCCCGTGAACAACAGCTGGTCCATAAAGCTTGACTGCGACCCACTCTCAGAAAGAGAGGTCGGCAAGGACTTGGGCTTGTTGGGTGTAAGCCAGCGTCCTGTTTGGCACTGGTCCCTGGAAGACGCTGAGTGACTGTTGACCGGATGCATGCTGGGGCGGGGGCCTGTCCCTGGGCACTCAGTGGCGTGCCGTTAGAAGGGCCTGCCACCCAGCAGGCTTGGTCTTGACGGCCTGTCCTCTTTGTCTGCGAGAGTCCAGGGCTCTGTGGCCTCTCCTCGGGGAGGCATCTTCAGGAAGAGGCTGGGGCTGCGCTGGCAATGGCCTCTTTCTGGGGACACGGAGCTTGGGACCTTCTGCCCAGACACGTCTGCCACCAGACATGCCTGTCGACCTTGAGAGAGAGCAGGTCTGTGTGCTTCTCCGTTCTTGGAAATCCTTGTCGGGAGGCTCCCGAGTGCTGGCCTCAGCGTGGCTGGGGCCTTGCAGCCCATCTGGTCAGCAGGGTGACAGCCACCTGGATACTGTGTCACTGTGCAGAGTGGGCGTCCATGGGGCCCGGGTGGGGAGGGGGTGGGAGAGACAACTGGCTGCTGTTAGGGGGGCTGGAGGTGGGGTGGGTTTGGTCCTGGCTCCAGCTGCTCCTGTACTGTGTGTCTGGCTCTGGCCCTGACGGGGATGAATAATTGATGGTGACTAATGGATCGTTGCTCCTGCATGAGATACTCCGCGGGGACCAAGCAGGCTTGTGTAATCAGATGCTCCGCTGCCCTCCCAGTGGGTGTGGGTCTCCCGGCTTCCCTTGACTCTCAGAACCCTGGGATGGTGGGTGCTTCCCAGAGCGAAGGGGGCATCTTTTTCAGGGTGAACTTTCTGGGGGAGGGGTAGGGCCCTCAGTCCTCAGTTCTGGGGCCTGGGCTTGCCTGCTTGGCGGGGTGTCTCTACTGCCCAACATTTGGAATGCTGGTGAGCTTCCAGGGGAGGCAGCAGACAGCCCCGAGGTGTCCGAGAGGCAGTGGGATAGTGATGGTGGACAGGGGGACACACGCCGGCCCCACGGTTCTTAGAACAGCCCCGGAGCGAGAACTCATCTCACCGACGAGGAAGAAGTCTCGGAGGAGTAAGGTGATGTGCCTGGGGTCGTGCGTCTGGTGGGTGGTGAATGATGTCACCGGGACCCCAGGATAGAATTACAGCCACAGCAGCTGTGTGCTGAGAAGGCTGGCTGCCCCCGTGGGGGATGGGAGAGTGTGTGTGTGTGTGTGTGTGTGTGTGTGTGAGAGAGAGAGAGAGAGTGTCTGCCAGCTCGTCCTTGCCTGTGTGATGAGGGGTCTGAACTAGTCTTTCCCTCCATCACCTGCCCCGGCCCCCCGATCTCTGCAGAGTAGGAGTGCATCAGAGCCTGTGTTCAGGGGGGACACAGGGACTGGATTCACCTGGGGGGCTGGCTCCTAGGTGGGGATGGAGGGGTAGCTGCCCCCGCCATCCTCGGCTTGGGTGGTGCCCGCTCCCTCGGAGCTGCTCCCCGGAGTGTTTATCCATCCACGGACTTGCTGGCCACAACCAGAGCCTGCACGTCCCGAGTCCCATGTGATCTTTCCTCTGCCACTCTGCCCCGGGGCCCCATCACCTCCAGAGGTGGGCGAGGGGCTGCCTGAGGCCCTGCTTCACGCGCAGGCCACTGGCCCGCACTCAAGCTCTGCAAGACCCTGGGAGATGGGTGGGTTCCTCCAACTGTTTCCATGTCTTACAAGCTCCTTCTGGGGTCAGGAAGCTGTTCAAGCCCCAGGCCCCCCGCCACAGCTGCTGGGTCGTCTGCACTTCTTCCCGCAACACTCCTGCAACGTCAGGGGTGGGGGCACCATGCCTGCTTGCTTAGCAAGGTGAAAATGGGATGCGGGATTGGCTGCAGCGCCAGCTGCCTTGGTAGCTCTCTCCAGGAGGAAGCAGAAGGCCCCCAGGAGTGTCCCCTGCTCAAGCCTCTGTCCTCTGTGAGTGTGTCCTCTGTGAGCGTGTCCTCTGTGAGCGTGTCCTCTGTGAGCAGTGTCCTGTGTGAGTGTTTCCTCTGTGAGTAGTGGCCTCTCTGAGTGTTATATTAACAGGACCATCCCCGCTGGTACCGAGGCCGGAGGAGGAAGGTGCAGGCCCTGCAGGAGCCCACTTTGCAGATGGGAGACCGAGGCTCACAGCAGCGTGCCCGAGTTCACATTGCAGGCAGCGAGGCTGTGGGCATGCACCCTGGTGTCCATGCCGAGTCCAGCGCCCAGGTCTGGGGGCCGCGGTCAGGAGCTCTTCCCACGACCACGCCTCTGTCTCCAGCCTCTGCTGCAGAGGAGGGGCACTGCCCCTCCATGACCGTGCCTTCAGCCTTCTTCCAATTTCAGCCTCAGTTCCGGGTTCACTGCAGAGGACTCGCCATATAGGTGGGCACGGGGTGGGGGATGGGGAAGAAATGACCCCAAAAGGAAACACTAATCACGTGGAAAAGGATCTGTTCTTTAAAAACAGCCCTTCCTGTCTGAGCAGCCGGGCTGGGGTCTCACACCCTCCGCTCGCCTCAGCGTCCAGTGGGCAGCCCTGCAGTCCCTTCTCTGCCCAGCAGTCCCTTAGCCCCCAGCCCAGCTGAAGGTCCCCAGGGCCCCAGGTCTGGGCTCCTCTCTTGGGCGGGAGGCGGGAGGGCTCAGCGCCCCTGTAGGGGCGCCTGTGGGGCCTTGTGCGCCTCACTCCCTCACTCTCCAGCTGCCATGCTGTGGGCCGCCCTGCGCCCCGCCAGCTCATGGAGGGCGTGCTGGGGTAGACATGAGGCTTCTCCGGATGGACAGAGGGATCAGGCAGTCATGAGTGAAGACTTGGGTCCTGGGGGGGCTGTGGGGAGAAGAGGGGCAGGGGTGCAAGGGCCGTGTGCGGGTGGGGAGCTGGCCCCAGGCCCCAGCTCCCTCTGCGGGGTGTGGAGAGTGGCGGGGGTGGGGGCAGAGAGCTCCGGCTGGCAGAGAGGGGCGGTGGCCCTCGAGGTGATGGGGGCTCTGTCTGCCCCCCAGTAGCCTGTTCAAAGTGGGTTTCAGGACAGTTTGCCCTCGGGTCCCTGGGGGACCTGGGTTTGGGGAGCCCCTGCCACCCCCTTCTCTCGGGCTGTCGGAGACCCGGGCAGCAAGCCTTCACCCTCAAGGAGAGAGAAGGCGTCCGTTTCCCGAGACCCTGCCTGTTGGAGGTTAGGCCAGGAGGTGGGGGTCGCACTGCTGAGCCGCCAGGGGTCCCTGCCGCCCGCTCTCCTTGACCTGCGCGCCTCAGCCCTGGCGCTGGCCCCAGCCTCTCTTCTCGGCCGGGCTTTCCTCTTATTTAGAGTGTGTTTGCGTGTCTGGCTCCTCCAGGCCTTGCTACAGCATGTGGGCCTTTTGGCTTGAATCCTTGGCCCGCGGGATCTTTAGGTACGGCACGTGAACTCAGAGTTGTGACAGTGGGGTCTAGTTCCGCAAGCAGGGATCCCCACCCCCGGACCCCCAGCGTGGGAGCGCCGAGCCTCGCCCCCAGACCACCAGGGCGGTCCTGTCGCCATCGATTTCTAGCCGGGACTGAGCGGCACCTTGCCCTTCCCAGAGGTTTGTGAAAACGCTCAGGGACCCAGGCCGTCCGCCGGCCCGGGAGGACCCTCGCGTGTGGTGCCTTTGTTTCTGGGTCCAGGTTTTCTTTTTCCTCTTAACTCCACCCACCCTACCGGGGGCCCAGGCCAGCCGCACCTGGACGTCTGGAGGCCCTGCTGCTCTCCGACTCTGGCCGCCTGGTCTCCATCCGTCTCGTTTTCTGGAGTTTCTCTCTGCTACGTCTAGACGCACACTTACTTTTTCTGCTCGGAGTTTGCTGGGTTCTTGAACCTGTGGGTTGGTGTCTTTTCTCAGCCCTGAATGTCCTTTTCCATCTTTCTGTCCGTTTTTCCTCGCTGTGACTCCAGCTCAGGCCTCGTCTTCTTCTTGTCTTCTGCCCTTTCTTCTGCGTGTGTTTTGCTGGGCCCCCTCCCTGCTCTGTCTCCCAGTTCCTTCCTTTCCTCCTCGGCTGCATCAAGCCCACAGCGGGGCCTGTCCACTGGGCTCACTGCATTCATCAGCGACAGGCTTCATGCTCACGTCAGCCCTGCGCCCCTGTGGGTCTCCTGTCCCCTGCTCTTCCTGACTGCGCACACTCACGGCATCCCCAAGCTTTAGTTTCATGCTGAGCGTCAAGTGTGGCGGGCCCTGGGCTCTCTCCCCCCAGCTCCAGCAGGCACTGGGGGCATTCCTCGGGCAGGAGGCTTCACTGAAGTTCAAGGCTTGGCTTTCCATCACCAGAGGTGAAAGGTCGGACCAGAAGCCCATCCAGCCCGTGCTGAGATGCACGTCCGTGATGAGACCAGGGCTTAGAAAGACAGGTAGTTTTTATCAAAGTCTCTCCCGCGTGGGCCCCACCCCAGGGGGGCACTCAGCTCTTCCTTCTGCGGTGTGGACGCCCTCAGGACAAATGCGCCTACCCTGGACTCCCGCTGCCAGACTGCGGCCTGGCATCTCCTCCCTGGGTTTCAGACGCTCTAAGGTGACCACTGGGTGGCACGGAGCTTTCCCCACCGTCTTCTGGGGGCTTCCCCCCCTTTTCTGAGAGGGGGTCTCCTTGTCTTGTCTGTGCACGTGTGGCTGCCTCAGCCCGATGCCTGCCCGGGCCCTGGCTGAGGGCTCAGATGGACGGCTTGGGGATGGGGCACGTGGGGAATTGAGGGCGAGGCCCTGGGCTGGGCCACTCTGAGTCCGTGGCCGTGACTGGTCACCGGGGCCAGCGCTGCCCACGTGGCAGCCTTGGGTGGTCTGCGTGGGCCCAGGCAGGGGTGGGGAAGAGCGTGGCTGAGCCAGCCTCCACACCCTCACGTTGCAGTGTGGCCGTGTGAGCTGTTGAGGGCCTGTGCTGGCCGGAGATGCGGGCGCTGGACAGCTGGGGTGAACGTCAGCACAGGTCCGAGACTCGGGGCGCCAGCGTGCCTCTTTTGCCTGCTTCCCAGCACTGCTCCAGGAAGGAGCGGGGAGGGGTAAAGGCGCCTGGCACCCTCCCCCGCCCCCGTGTCCTTCAAGCCGGACGTGGCCGTTTGGATGTTGGGAGTGCTTTGGTCTGGGAGCGCGGTAATTAGTCCTGGCGGGAACTTCCTTAATCTCGATTTAGTGGCCTGTGTAGTCACGCGCCCTCCTACATGGAAGCAACTCGGGGAGTGCATCCTTCT
>SJYF01001743.1:132689-154469 GCA_006410515.1 Procapra przewalskii
GAGATTCTGGGCAGGACTTCCCAAGGCTGGGGCCCTGGGGTGGGCGGGGCCCTGGGGCTGGGCAGGCTCTGCTTCTCCACGCGGGTGGCGGCCTGGCTCCAGGCACAGGTGTCCACGGCCGACCCAGGCAGGCACTTGAGGAGCTCACAGAAATGGCCATTTTTAAGAATGCACTAGAAAATTAACTGTTTTAAACTTTAGCTTCTACCTCCCAGGACCAAATGTCAGACCAGAGCATGGGTCCAAAAAAATAGAGACAAATTTATCCTTAAGTATTGCTCTTCTTTGATCATGAGTTTGAGCGACCTCCAGGACATAGTGAAGGACAGGGAAGCCTGGAGTGCCGCAGTCCGTGGGGCCGCAGAGATGGACACCACTGAGCGGCTGAACAACAGCCGTTGATCTTCTTGGCTCCCGGGCACCTTGCCGTTAACTTGTTTCACCTCCTTCCTGTGGTGTCTGCAGACACAGCAACGTCCAAGTCAGCTCCGTGTTGTCCCGCGCGAGTCGAGACTGGGCCTGCGGCGACCGCACCATCCTGGTCGGGCCTGGTTGGCTGGGGGGCTGGGGGGTGTGGACACCTGTGTCCCCAGCAGGGTTGAGGGTGGAATGCCTTGTCTCCCTCGTGGGGTCAGGTTCTGTTCTGGAAGGAGCCTCCCCTGGGAGTGCACGGAAGCTGCAGGAGGACCTGCTGTGTCTTCGGGCAGAGGAGCTGCAGGTGGGGGGGTTGGGGGAAGCATCGCTGGGCAGCTCCCTCTCGTCCAGACCCAGGGCCCTCGGAGGTCTGGTTGAGATGCTTGGGGACCCTTGGGAGAGGTTCTGTGCGGACTGGGGCCTTTCGTGGGACCAGCTCCTGGTAGAGATGCAGGGTCTGGGGGCCTGGGAGGGCTGGTCGTAGAGCTGAGTGGACGCCCTGGAGAGACAGACGAGACTGCCCAGGCTCGTTCCTGCAGGGGCGGGGGTGTGGGCAGGTCGAGGCCCAGCCTCTCCTGGCCTGGGGGGCAGAGACCACTGCTGTCTGGGCAGAGCCTCCTCAGCTGGCGGGGGTGGGGTACCCCCCTCCCCCAGGAGGACGAGGGGGCCGGGCCGGCGGCAGAGCCTCGGGGCCGTTTTCCTCCCAGCACCCGCCGTGGGCCTGAGCCTTCCATCCCCGGGCTTCGTTCTGTGCGCCAGTGTTGACCACCACCTCGGGGTGACAGGTCTCCCTCCTGCCCGCCGAGTGGATGGGAGGGGGCTGTGGCCGCTGGCCGTGTCTTCCCCAGCCCGGACCGGCCCCCTGCCCACGTGCCTGCTCCCTGTGGAGGCGCTGTTTCCTTCTTCCCACGTCAGGTTCGGGAGACCATCTTCTGAGCACTGCGGCCGGCTGCCCAGGACCGCACCAGAGCCCTGGGAAGCGGCCGAGCTTCCCCTCCCGCTGCAGTGCGCCAGCCGCGGGCGGGTGCCCTTGGGCAGGCCCCGTCTCCTCTCTGGGCCCGTCCCCACAGGGCTCCTGGGGGCTGCTGTGCACTTTTCATTTTTGCATCCTTAGCTTCTGTGGGGTAAGAGGGGGTGTGACCCCACCTGCAGGGCCTGTTGGGAGGGGGCCTGAAGCCTCGGTTTTTGCTGGAGAAATGGCTGGTAATTCCAGGAACATGGCCCCCGGGCAGGTGGGGTCTAGCCCAGTCTTCCCGCTTCCGCCGGGGCTCCCTCTGCCCCGGAGTGCTGAAGGAGCTGTGTGCACAGGCCCGGCTGCCGCCCCCCTTGGTGTTCTGAACTTGACTCTGGGGGAGACACGGGGGTGGGGTGGGGTGCTGACGACCCGGATGAGGGTGGCCTCCAGAGCTCAGCGGGGCCAGCAGCGTCCATCCTGGTGTCGGCTCCAGGCCCAGGAGGCCACATGGCAGGGCAGGCCAGCCACCCCAGGTCTGGCGGTCAGGTGGCCCAGCTCCGCTGCCCTCCGGGTGCCCCCCGCCCCCGTCTGGACAGGCTCCACAGGTCCGTTGCCCCCATCGTGGGGTGGGCGCCCCTGGGCCCAGCGCAGGGGCCTGTGACCGAGGGCTGGGTGCCCATCTGTTCTCCCCTCGTCCTGCACGTGCCCGTCATCGGCAGGCGGGGTGACCTTGCCCGGGTGGGGTTTCCCTGCCTGGGGGTCTTTCCCCGAGGATCAGAGATGGAGAGTCCCAGGCTCAGGGAGCCACTGCCCACTGCCGCAGTGTGAAGGCCGCAGGACGGGCAGGCCATGGCCCTGCCCCGGTGACCCGGGCTGTGCTGGGGCTGGCGAGACTGTGGTGAGGGGCGGGCAGGCTGGGGGCCGGAAGGCCGTGCCCTGGGCAGCTCCGCTTCTTCGGATGGGCTGCATCTGAAGGTGCTGTGGCCAGATTTACATTCTGGAAGGTTGCCTTGGGGGCAGGTGTGCAGCAGGGCTGGGTGGGGGAGGTCTCAGTGGGACGCGGATGGCATTTTGGGAGCTCTGAGGACTCGGGGCCTTCCTGTCTCAGCCCAGGGAGAAATGAGAAGTGGTTTATTAGAATAGGATGCTTGTGAGGCTGACAAGCAGATGGACACGAGGGTGCCGTGCCCCCAAGAACTTAGGGGGCCAGTTTTATAATCAGAGGAAAAGTGGGGAGGGGTGAAGAGCACCTCCCTCCTCATCCTGGAGTGGCCATCAAGCCTCCGGTGTCAGCTCCTGCTGCAGGTCGGGCAAGCGCGCTTTCCTCTCCATCACAGTCAGGCCGGGGCAGGCACGGTGGAGACGCTCTCTCAGGTTCTGTGCCATGAGCTCCTTTGCGTAGCTGCTGCTGCTGCTGGGCCCTCACTGCGGCCGGAGGCTCGTCGCGGTGCTGCCTGGACCCCGCTCTGCCTGCAGCCGCACGGCTTCTGGTTCCGTGTGTGCTTCTCCTGCTGTGGAGCCCCAGCTCCAGAGCACTCTGCTCGGCCTGCGGCCTTACTTGCCCGCGGGATCTCAGTTCCCCGCCCAAAGACTGACCACCTCCCCTGCACCGGGAGGTGGATTCTTAGCCAGCAGGCCCCCAGCAAGGCCCCCTAAACTGTTGTCACTGAGCAGAGGGCACATCTTCAGTTCGGTTCAGTCGCTCAGTCGTGTCCGACTCTTTGTGACTAAGATACCATGATCTTAGTTTTCTGAATGTTGAGTTTTAAGCCAACTTTTTCACTCTCCTCTTTCACTCAGCACGCCAGGCCTCCATGTTCATCACCAACTCCCAGAGTTCACCCAAACTCATGTCCATTGAATCAGTGATGCCATCCCAGCCATCTCATCTTCTGTCATCCCCTTCTCCTCCCACCTTCAATCTTTCCCAGCATCAGGGTCTTTTCCAATGAGTCAGTTCTTCGCATCAGGTGGCCAAAGTATTGGAGTTTCAGCTTCAGCATCAGGCCTTCCAATGAATATTCAGGACTGATTTCCTTTAGGATGGACTAGTTGGATCTTCTTGCAGTCCAAGGGACTCTGAAGAGACTTCTCCACACCACCGTTCAAAAGTATCAGTTCTTCAGTGCTCAGCTTTCTTCATAGTCCAACTCTTGAATCCATACATGACTATTGGAAAAACCATAGCTTTGACTAGATGGACCTTTTTTGGCAAATTAATGTCTCTGCTTTATAACATGCTGTCTAGGTTGCTCATAATTTTTCTTCCAAGGAGCAAGCATCTTTTAATTTCATGGCTGCAGTCACCATCTGCAGTGATTTTGGAACCCTAAATAAAGTCTGTCACTATTTCCATTGTTTCTCCATCTATTTGCCATGAAGTGATGGGACCAGATGCCATGATCTTAGTTTTCTGAATGTTGAGCTTTAAGCCAACTTTTTCACTCTCCTCTTTCACTTTCATCAAGAGTCTCTTTAGTTCCTCTTCACTTTCAGCCATGAGGGTGGTGTCATCTGCATATCTGAGGTGATTGATATTTCTCCCGGCAATCTTGATTCCAGCTTGTGCTTCTTCCAGCCCAGCGTTTCTCATGATGTACTCTGCATAGAAGTTAAATAAGCAGGGTGACAATATACAGCCTTGACGGACTCCTTTTCCTATTTGGAACCAGTCTGTTGTTCCATGTCTAGTCCTAACTGTTGCTTCCTGCCCTGCATACAGGTTTCTGAAGAGGCGGGTCAGGTGGTCTGGGATTCCCGTCTCTTGAATTGTCCAGTTTGTTGTGATCCCCACAGCCAGAGGCTTCGGCACAGTTGATAAAGCAGATGTTTTTCTGGAACTCTCTTGCTTTTTCAGTGATCCAGTGGATGTTGGCAATTTGATCTCTGGTTCCTCTGCCTTTTCTAAATCCATCTTGAACATCTGGAAATTCACGGTTCACATACTGTTGAAGCCTGACTTGGAGAATTTTGAGCATTACTTTCCTAGCATGTGAGATGAGTACAATTGTGCGGTAGTTTGAGCATTCTTTGGCATTGCTTTTCTTTGGGGTTGGAATGAAAACTGACCTTTTCTAGTCCTGTGGCCACTGCTGAGTTTTCCAAACGTGCTGGCATGTTGCGGCAGCACTTCCCCAGCACCCTCTGTTAGCATGGCGGGAGGTCATGAGTCTCCGAGCTCACTGGGTGGGGTGGGGTTTTACTGTTTGGGGCGCGTCTTCTGCTCCTGTTGCGTGGTTTTGTTGCTGATTGAGTCAGCTTGGTTTGACCGTGAAGCAGGCCTGCTCTCTTGAGTGATCACTGTATCTCTCGTGTCTTTTCCTGGTCACAGCTCCCTGGTGGAATCAACTACTTGGTTGCCCGCTGTGTCTCCTCACCCTGTCCCTGTCAGCGGGTCACAGGCCTGGGAGAGACGGGGCTTGAGGGGAACGAGGAGTCAGTGTCGCGGCCGAAGCCATGCAGGGGCCGTCGCGGGGCGTCCCGCGTGATGGGCACACGTGCCCTCGGGGCTCGGTGGCCTCTCTTCACAGCATTGTGGGGGTGGGCTGGGCCCAGCGGGTCATAGGGGGGCTGGGGCGAGAGTGAGAGAGAGCGGGGCCTGGGCTGGCCCAGGTGGGCAGCTGTTCCAGGTCTCCCAGGAGGAGCGAGGAGGCGGCAGGTGACCCCAGTGTGGACAGGGGGCTGCGGGGGGGCGCGAGGGCTGAGCACTGGGCTGGGAAGCCCTGTTGAGAACCCGGCAGCCTGCAGGCGGGCAGTGGGGGGCAGGGCCCTCCCCAAGGCTCCTGGGTCCTGTGAAGGCTCAGCGAGGGCCCGTGGGGGCTCCACCTGCGCCCTGCCTGCCCTCACACCACGCGCTGGGGTCACACGTGAACTGGGGGCCAAGAAGCTAAGGAGATTTCAGGGGGCTCCCCCGGTGCCGCTAGTGGTGAGAACCTGCCTGTCAGTGCAGGAGACGTAAGAGACCTGGGCCGGAGAGCCCCCCGGAGGAGGCCGCGGCAGCCCACCCCAGGATCCTTGCCCGGAGCGGCCCGTGGACAGAGGAGCCCGGGGGGCTTCTGCCGGCGAAGAGTCGGACACGGCTGAGCAGCGTGTCCAGGGCGAGGGGGAGCTTGCCAGGGCTTGTGGCTGCCCTGGCGGGACGGGTGGTGGAGGCAGAGGCGCCGGGAACGGCTCCGGAGGAGCCGCTAGGCCCGGGCCGCGGTGCCGCGCGTGGGCAGCCACGCCCGGGCTTCCCCCGGCTGCCGTGTGGGCGTCAGGACGACTGGAGGGCCCTGGCTGCCTCCAGGAGAGGGCTGTCGTGGGGCGGGCTGGGCTGGGGGCGTGGGGAGCGGAGGGGAGAGCGCGCAGGCCCCTGGTTGTGGGGCGGCCCCGGGGGAGGACCCCAGGGCTTTGGTCGGGCCGGGTGCCGCCCGCCTTCTCCAATGGGCCTCGTGCCCCCGCCGTCTGGGCAGCCGAGTCCTCAGGCCTGGGAGCCACCCGCGGCCCCTGCCCCCTCCCAGCAGCACTCTCCCCAGGGAGCTCCGGGAACAAGGTCGTTGATCTTTCATAAGAACCTGGATAACAAGACACGCACGTTGGCTGTTTTTTTTAAGCTCTTTATTTTGGAGTGTAGCCAATTAACAATGTTGCCATAGTTTCAGATGCATAGCAAAGGGACTCAGCCATACATCCACGTGTACCCATTCTCCCCCAAACTCCGCTCCCACCCGGGCCGCCACGTGACACTGAGTGAGTTCCCTGGGCTGTGCCGTAGGTCCGAATTGGTTATCCAGTTAAGTGTGGCAGTGTGTCCACGTCCATCCCCAGCTCCCTAACGTCCTGTCCCCGTCTTTCCCCCGGCGACCGTAAGCTCATTCTCTAAGTCTGTGCGTGTCTCTGCTTTGTAAATAACTCCCGCATATGAGGGGTGCCATGCGACATTCCTTTTTCTCTGTCTGACTGGCCTCTCTCAGGATGGCGCTCGCTCTCTAGGACCATCCACTTCGCTGCAGACGGTGTGATCCACGCCTCTAGCGGCTGAGTAATGCTCCAATGTGTGTGCGCAGCCCGTCTTCTCCCGTCTTCCTGTCGGTGGGCGTCTGGCTGGCTCTCGTGCCCGGCTCTGTACACGGTGCTGTGGCGGCCGCAGGGGAGCATGCATCCCTCTGGACCACACTGTTCTCTGGATGCACGCACAGGGGCGGGGCTGGGTCACAGGGCAGCTCGACTTTCAGCCTTTTCAGGGCCCTGCATACGGTTCTCCAGGTGGCTGTGCCAGGTACAGTCTCTCCAACAGTGTGAGTGGACCCCCTTCTCCCGACACTGGCTGCGGCTCTGTTCTGGTGGACTGTTGATGGGGACCGTTCTCATGGAAACGAGGCGACGTCTCACTGTAGCTTAGACTTGCTTTTCTCTAGTAACTAGTGATGCTGAACGCCTTTTCATGTTCCTCTGGGCCATCTGTGTGTCATCTTTGGAGAACTGTCTATTAATGAATATTAATTAATGGAAATTAGTCCTTTGTCAGTTGTTTCATTGCTATTATTATTTCCCATTCTGAGGCTTGTCTTTTCACCTTGCTTATAGTTTCCTTTGCTGTGCAAAAGCCTTTAAGTTTAATCAGGTCCCACTTGATTACTTTTGCTTTTATTTCTGTTGCTCTAGGAGGTGGGCCACAGAGGAGCTTGCTTTGATTTATGTCTTCAAATGAAATGGTCAGAGAACAGGAAAAGGTGACCGAGAAAGGAAAGTTCAGTCCGCACGCCTCGCCCATCTCTGGCTGCCCCCCTCGCAGGGACGTTGGGTGTCTCTCGGCCTTGGGGGGTCTGTATAAGCCCCGACCAGGCGCCCTTTTCCGGGCTGCCTTTAGTCATGACCAGGCGCCGCGAAGCCGCAGGGCAGGGCTCGTCGCGTGCTTCGTGCAGGGCGTGTCGTCCACTCACAGAAGCACACGGAGAGCCCGTAGAGTGAAGCAGAGAACGTGTACACAAGGAAGCGAGGGGCTGGGGCTCCGCGTGTTCTTGCCCCGTCCCGAGGATCCCGGACGAGCCCCCAGGAGGATAGCTTTCAGTGAATGGTGTCGGATCCATGATCTCCGAAGACTGAGCTTCGGGACCAGGGACCAGGCTTGATCACTCAAGAGCTTTTGTGAAGCAGAGTTTTATTAAAGTGAAAAAGGGACAGAGGAAGCTTCTGACAGACTCAGAAGGGGGCGGAGAGTGCCCTCTCATTTGTTTTTTAAATTTGTTTTTATTTCCATTACTTTGGGAGACAGGTTTAAAAAGATATCTGTGTTCAGTCAGGTCTGACTCTTTGCGACCCCAAGCACTGCAGCACTCCAGGCTTCACTGTCCTGTGTCTCCCTGAATTTGCTTAAACCCACGTCCATTGAGTCGATGATGCCGTTCAGCCATCTCATCCTCTGTCACCCCCTTCTTCTCCTGCCTTCAATCTTTCCCAGCATCAGGGTCTCTCCCAGTGAGTCGGCTCTTTGCATCAGGTGGCCAAAGCAGTGGAGTTTCAGCTTCAGCATCAGTCCTTCCAATGAACATTCAGGGTTGATCTCCTTTAGGATGGACTCGTTGGATCTCCTTGCAGTCCAAGGGACTCTCAAGTCTTCTCCAACACACAGTTCAAAAGCATCGATTCTTTGGTGCACAGTCTTCTTTAAGGTCTAACTCTCAGCATCTATACACGACCACTGGAAAAACAATAGCTTTGACCAGATGGACCTTTATTGGCAAAGTAATGTCTCTGCTTTTTAATATGCTGTCTAAATTGGTCATAGCTTTTCCTCCAAGGAGCAAGTGTCTTTAAATTTCATGGCTGCATTCATCATCTGCAGTGATTTTGGAGCCCAAGAAAATAAAGTCTCTTACTGTATCCATTTTCCCCCTCATCTATTTGCCATGAAGTGTTGGGACCGGATGCCATAATCTTAGTTCTCTGAATGTTGAGTTTTAAGCCAGCTTGTCACTCTCCTCTTTCACCTTCACCAAGAGGCTCTTTTAGTTCCTCTTCACTTTCTGCCATTAGGGTGGTGTCATCTGCATATCTGAGGTTGTTGATATTTCTCCCGGCAGTCTTGATTCCAGTTTGTGATTCATCCAGCCTGGCATTTTGCCATGATGTACTCTGCATATAAGTTAAATAATCAGACTGACAATATACAGCCTTGACATACTCCTTTCCTGGTTTAGAACCAGTCTGTTGTGCCATGTGCAGTTCTAACTGTTGCTTCTTGACCTGCATCCAGATTTCTCAGGAGGCAGGCCAGGTGGTCTGGTATTCCCGTCTCTCTCAGAATTTTCCACAATTTGTTGTGATTCGTACAGTTGAAGGTTTAAGTGTAGTCGATGAAGCAGAGGTAGGTGTTTTTCTGGAATTCTTTGCTTTTTCTATGATCCAGGGGATGTTAGCAATTTGATCTCTGGTTCATCTGCCTGTTCTAAATCCAACTTGAACATCTGGAAGTTCTCATTTCACATACTGCTGCTAAGTCACTTCAGTCATGTCCGACTCTGCGACCCCATAGATGGCAGCCCACCAGGCTCCCCCGTCCCTGGAATTCTCTGGGCAAGAACACTGGAGTGGGAGCCATGTCCTTCTCCAATGCGTGAAAGTAAAGAGTGAAAGGGAAGTCGCTCAGTCGTGTCCGACTCCCAGCGACCCCATGGACTGCAGCCCACCAGGCTCCTCCACCCATGGGACTTTCCAGGCAAGAGTACTGGAGTGGGGTGCCATTGCCTTCTCCATACTATTGAACCCTAACTTGGAGAATTTTGAGCGCTGCTTTGCTAGCGTGTGAAATGAGTGCCCTCCCGCAGCAGCCTGAGCATTCTTGGGCGCTGCTCTTCTTTGGGATTGGAATGAAAACTGACCTTTTCCAGTCCTGTGGCCACTGCTGAGATTTCTTATTTGCTGGCATACTGAGTGCAACACTTTAACAGCATTCTCGTCTAGGATTTGAAATAGATCAGCTGGGATTCCATCACCTCTACTAGCTTTGTTTGCAGTGATGCTTCCTGAGGCCCACTTGACTTCACACTCCAGAATGTCTGGCTCTGGGGGAGTGACCACACCGTCATGGTTATCTGGGTCATTAAGCTCTTTTTTTGTGTAGTTCTTCTGTGTATTCTTGCCACTTCTTTTTAATGTCTTCTGCTTCTGTTAGGTCCAGACCGTTTCTGTTTATCGTGCCATCTTTGCATGAAATCTTCCCTTGGTGTCTCTGATTTGCTTGAAGAGATCTCTAGTCTCTCCCACTCTGTTGTTTTCCTCTATTTCTTTGCACTGATTGCTGAGGAAGGCTTTAGCATCTCTCCTTGCTATTCCTTGGAAGTCTGTATTCACATGGGTATGTCTTTCCTTTTCTCCTTTCCTTTTTGCTTCTCTTCTCTTCTCAGCCATTTGCAAGGCCTCCTCAGACAGCCGTTCTGCTTTTGCAGTCGTTTTTCCTGGGGATGGTTTTGATCACCGCCTCCTGTATAACGTCACGAACCTCTGTCCATGGTTCATCAGGCGCTCTCGTCTATCATGTCTAATCCCTTGAATCTGTTTCTCACTTCCACTGTATAATCGTAAGGGATTTGATTTAGGTCATACCTGAATGGCCTAGTAGATTCCCCCACTTTCTTCAGTTTAAGCCTGAATCTTGTGATGAGGAGCTCATGAGCTGAGCCACAGTTGGCTCCTGGTCTTGTTTTGGCTAACTGTATAGAGCATCCATCTTTGGCTGCAAAGAATATAATGAATCTGGCTTTGGTATTGACCGTCGGGTGATGTCCATGTGTAGACTTGGCTCTTGTGTTGGTGGAAGAGGGTGTTTGCTCTGACCAGTGCATTCTCTTGGCAAAACTCTGTTGGCCTTTGCCCTGCTTCGTTCTGTGCTCCAAGGCCAGACTTGCCTGTTACTCCGGGTGTCTCTTGACTTGCTCCTTTTGCATGCCAGGCCCCTGTAATGGAAAGGACCTCTCTTTTTTGGTGTTAGTTGTAGAAGGCCTTGTAAGTCTTCGTAGAACTGATCCACTTAAGCTTTTCGGCATTAGTGGGTAGGGAGGGCATAGCCTTGGATACTGTGATACTGAATGGTTTGCCTTAGAAACGAAGAGAGATCATATTATCATTTTTGAGACTGCATCCAAGTGCTACATTTCAGACTCTTTTGTTGACTATGATGGCTACTCCATTTCTTCTGAGGGATTCCTGCCTGTGATAGTAGATAAAATGGTCATCTGAGTTAAATCCACCCATTCCAGTCCATTTTAGTTCGCTGATTCCTAAAATGTTGACGTTCGCTCTTGCCATCTCCTGTTTGACCACTTCCAATGTGCATTGATTCAGGGACCCACATTCCAGGTTCCTATGCAATATTGCTCTTTACCGCGTCGGACCTTGCTTCCATCACCCGTCACAGCCACAGCTGGGTGTTGATTTAGGTTTGGCTCCGTCTGTTCCTTCTTTCTAGAGTTGTTTCTCCACTGATCTCCAGCAGCATATTGGGCACCTACCGACCTGGGGAGTTCCTCTTTCAGTGCCCTATCTTTTTGTCTTTTCATTTGTTCATGGGGTTCTCAAGGCAAGAGTACTGAAGTGCTTTGCCATTCCCTTCTCCAGAGGACCACGTTTTTGTCTGGAAAGGATATTGCTGTTATGTTGAAGAGTGTTCCACCTGTGTTTTCCCCAGGAGTACTGTAGTGTCTGGTCTCACATTTTGGTCTTTAATCCACGTTGAGCTTATTTTTGCGTATGCTATTAAAGAATGATCTCACTTCTTTTTTTTACATGCAGCTGTCCAGGTTTCCCAGCACCATTTGTTGGAGACTCTTTCCAGCATTGTGTAGACTTGCCTCCCTTGTTGACTAATTGCCCATAGGTGAGTGGGTTTATCTCTGAGAGGCTTTCTATCCTGTCCCGTTCATCTATATTTATGTCTTGGGCCAGTACCATACCGTCTGATGACTGCAGCTTTGTAGTATAGTCTGAAGTCAGGGAGCCTGATTCCATTTTTTTCTTTCTCAAGATTTCTTCGGCTGTTCAGGGGTCTTTTGTGTTTCCCTACAAATTTTAAGATTTTTTTGTTCTAGTTCTGTGAAAAATGCCGTTGGTAATTTGATAGAGATTGCACTGTACATAGCCTTGGGTGATGGTCTTTTTGACAATATTGAACGTACCAGTCCACAAACATGGTGTGTCTCTCCAGCTCTTTCTGCCTTCTCTCATCAGCATCCTATAGCTTTCAGAGTGCAGTCTGAAAGACCGCACTTAGCCTCCTTAGGCAAGCTTACTCGTGGGTGTGCTGTTCTTTGGGATGTGATGGCAAACGGACTCGTCTCCTTAACGTCTGTTCCTTTCATTAGTAGCGTATACAAATGAAAGCGATTTCTGAGCGTTAGTTTTATAACCTGCAACTTTACCAAATCCATTGCCGAGCTGCAGTGGTTTCCTGGCAGCGTTTTCAGGATTTTCTATGTATAGTATCATGTCGTCTGCAAACAGTGACGGTATAACTTTTTTTCCGATGTGGATTCTCTTTATTTCTTTTTCTTTTTCTGATTGCCATAGCTAGGACTTCCAAAACTGTGCTGAATAAAAGTGGCGAGAGTGGTCATCCTCGTCTTGTTCCTGACCTTAGAGGAAATGCTTTCAGCTTTGACTTTTGAGTATAATGTTAGCTGTGGGTCTGTCACATACGGCCTTCACTGTGGTGAGGGAGGTTTCCTCTCCCGCTTTCTGGAGAGTGCTTCTCATAAACGGGCGCTGAATTTTGCCTAAAGCCTTTTTTGCATCCATTGAGGTGGTCACAGGGTCTTGCTCTCAGGCTTGCTGGCATGCTGCGCCATCCTGATTGACTTGCAGACGCGGAGCAGTCCTTGCGCCCCTGGGGAGGACCGCACTTGATCGCAGCGTGTGGCCCTTTCAGTGAGTTGTTGGACTCAGCTTGGTCGTCTTCTGTCGGGGATTTTTGTGTCTGTGTTTGTCAGTGACACTGGCCTGTAATTCTCTTTTTGGGGTGTCTTTGGTTTTGGCCTCAGGGTGATTGTGGCCTCCCAGAATGAGTTTGGGCGTTCTCTTTCTGCAGTGCTCTGGGACAGCTCCAGACAGGTGAGTGGTAGTCCTCCTCTAAACGCTGGATAGACTTCGCATCCTGGCCTTCCTTTTGCTGGAAGTTTTGAGTCACAGTTGCCATCTCCGTGCCTGGGGCTGGTCTGCTCGCAGCTCCTGCTTCCCTGACTCCGCCTCGGGAGACCGCGCCTTTCCGAGCGCTTGCCCGCCTCCTTAGGTTGGCACACAGTTGCTTGTCTCTTACGGCCCCCGACGGCTCTGTGGTGTAGGCTGTACCCTCTCCTTCTTCACTTGCCATTCTGTTGATTTGAGTCCTCTCCCTTTTTTCGATGAATCTAGCTAAAAGTTTATCAATTTTGCTTATCTTCTCAAAGAATGAGCTTTAGTCTCATTGATCCTTGCCACTGCTTTCTTTGTCTCTGTCTCTGCTTTGATCCCTGGGGTTCATTTCCTTCTGCAGCGTCAGCTTTCTTCTGCTCTTCCTTGGGTTGTTCTAGGCCCATGGTGAGGCTGCTCGCCTGCAAGCTCTCGTTTCCTGAGGCAGCGCTGTGCTGCCGTGCACCCCCCTCAGACCCGCCTCTGCTGCGTCCCACGGGCTGTGGGTCACTGTGCTCCTCCCGTCTTTAGGTGTCTTTGACTTCCCCTCTAATTTCCTCAGTGACCCATTGGTTGCTTAGTAGCAGATTGTTTAGCTTCCACTTGTTTGGTTTAATATTTTTCCTCGTAGTTTATTTCTAATCTCATAATGTCATGATCAGAAAAGATGCTTGCTGTGATTTCGGTTTTCTTAAATTTACCGAGTCTCGCCTTCTGGCCCAGCGTGTGGTCAGTCCTGGAGAATGTTCCGCGTGCACTTGAGAAGGATGCATACCTGCTGCTTTTGGATGGAATGCTCTGTTATTGTTCAGTCGCTCAGTCGTGTCCGACGCTTTGTGACCCCACGGACTGTAGCACGCCAGGCCTCCCTGTCCATCACCAACTCCCGGGGCTTGCTTAAACTCATGTCTATTGAGTCAGTGATGCCATCCAGCCATCTCATTCTCTGTTGTCCCCTTTTCCTCCTGCCTTCAATCTTTCCCCAGCATCAGGATCTTTTTCTAATGAGTCAGTTCTTCGCATCAGGTGGCCAATGTATTGGAGCTTCAGCACCAGTCCTTCTAATGAATATTCAGGGTTGATTTCTTCTAGGATTGAGTAGTTTGATCTCCTTGCAGTCCAAGGGACTCTCAAGAATCTTCCCCATCACCACAGTTAAAAAGCATCAATTCTTTGGTGTTCAGCCTTCTATATGGTCCAACTCTCACATCCATACATGACTACCGGAAAAACCATAGCTTTGACTATACAGACTTTTGTTGGCAAAGTGGTGTCTCTGCTTTTTAATATGCTGTCTAAATTGGTCATGGCTTTTCTTCCAGAAAGCAAGCATCTTTTAATTTCATGGCTGCAGTGATTTTGGAGCCCAAGAAAATAGTCTCTCACTGTATCCATTGTTTCTCCATCTAATGCCATGCAGTGATGGGACCAGGTGCCATGATCCTCGTTCTCTGAATGTTGAGTTTTAAGCCAGCTTTTTCACTTTCCTCTTTCACCTTCATCAAGAGGCTCTTTAGCTCCTCTTTACTTTCTGCCATAAGGGTGGTGTCAGCTGCGTATCTGAGGTTATGGAGATTTCTCCCGGCAATCTTGATTCCAGCTTGGCATTTTCTAGCTTCATCCAGCCCGGCATTTCTCATGATATATTCTGCATATAAGTTAAATAAGCAGGGTAACAGTGAACACTCTTGACAATACTCCTCTCCCAATTTTGACCCAATCCGTTGTTCCATGTCTGGTTCTAACTGTTGCTTCTTGACCTGCATACAGGTTTCTTAGGAGGCAGGTAAGGTGGTCTAGTATTCCTATCTAAGAATTTTCCACAGTTTGTCATGATCCACACACTCAAAGGCTTTAGCGTAGTCTATGAAGCAGAAATACGTGTTTTTCTGGAATTCCCTTGCTTTTTCTGTGACCCAATGGATGTTGGCAATTTGATCTCTGATTCCGCTGCCTTTTCTAAATCCAGCTTATACATCTAGAGGCTCTCAATTCACATACTGTTGAAGCCTAGCTTGAAGAATTTCGAGCTCTTACTTTGGGAGCGTGTGAGATGAGTGCAGCTGCGTGCTGGTTTGAGCATTCTTTGGCACTGCCCTTCTTTGGGATCGGAATGAAAACTGACCTTTTCCAGTCTGAGTTTTCCAAATTTGCTGGTGTGTTGAGTGCACCACTTTAACAGCATTATCTTTTAGGATTTGAAATAGCTCAGCGGGAATTGCATCACCTCTGCTAACTTTTTTCATAGTGGTGCTTCCTAAGGCCCACTTGCCCCCACACTGCGGGGTGTCTGGCTCTGGGTGAATGATCACACCATGGTGGTTATCCAGGTCATTAAACTTTTTTTCTTGTATTGTATACAGTTCTTCTGTGTATTCTTGCCACTTGTTCTTACTATTTTGTGCTTTTCTTCAGTCCATACCATTTCTGTCCTTTATCTTGCACGACTTTGCATGAAATGTTTGTTCCTTTGGTATCTCTAATTTTCTTGAAGAGATGTCTAGTCTTTCCCATTCTATTGTTTTCCTCTATTGCTTTGCATTGTCCACTTAGGAAGCCTTTCTTATCTCTCCTTGCTGTTCTTTGGAACTCTGCATTCAGGTGGGAATATCTTTCCTTTTCTCCTTTGCATTTCGGTTCTCTTCTTTTCTCAGCTATTTGTAAGGCCTCCTCAGACAACCATTTCACCTTTTTGCATCTCTTCTTCTTGGGGATGGTCTGATCACTGCCTCCTGTATAATGACATGAACCTCCATCCATAGTTCTTCGGGCACTCTGTCAGATCTAATCCCTTGAATCCACTTGTCGCTTCCATTGTGTGATCGTAGGGGAGCTGATTTAGGTCACACCTGAATGGCATAATGGTTTTCCTAGTCTCTTCAATTTTAAGTCTGAATTTTGCAATTAGACGTTCAGTCCGTACAGCCTAATGCACCATTGAAGGCCTGCATTTCCTTACTGGTTTTCCGTCTGGACTGTCTGTGCATTGTTGAAAGTGGGGTCACTGAAGGCCCCACGCTTACTGCGTCACTCTCAGTCTCTCTCTTCGCTTGGTGGCGTTTGCCTTGCATGTTGAAACGCTCCTGAGTTGGGCGCGCGTGGGTTTACAGTTGTCACATCATCTTCTTGGATTGGCCCCTTGATCACGGACCATACTGCGCGCGTGTCTAAACCCTCCAGCAGCTCCCCTTCCTCTGTGGGTAAAGACAGCCCTCCCTGCGGTGGCCAGGGCTGTGTCTGGTCCCGCGGCCCCTCCACCTGTGCGGGGCTCCTCTGGGCTCTGGGCCCCCGCCGCTCCTGTCCCTGGGCCTGCGCGCACCCTCTGTGCGCGGAGGCCCCTTCACCGCCAGTGCCTCAGGAGGGCATTCCTGCTCTCGCAGAGTGGGCCGATGCAGCCCGTTTCAGAGCAGCCAGCCCGGGCCTCCCCTCCGCATCCCTCCCGGCTGTAGCTTTACCCTTGCTCGCGTGCGGTTACCTAACGTTCAGCGTCCCGTGCGCTCCGAGCGGGAGCCGGGTATGAGCTGCCTGTGTTGTCGAGTGAACGCAGGCTCCCCCGACCCTGTCCTGTGTTCCGATTCCTACCGTCTGGGTCCAGCCCCTCTGGCTGGGCTGTGAGCGCTCCCCCGGGGGCCCTGCCCGGCCTCCCCCTCTGCTCCCCTTCTGCTGGACTCCAAGGCCCCGGGCGGGCTGTCCCCGATGCTGGTCTGTGGGGCCGCCCGAGCCCGGGAAGCGCTGGCCCGGCTGGTTCCGGCTCCGCTGGCGTGGCCCGTGGGCCGGGCCTCTGCTGTGTGCAGGCCGCTCGGCCGTGGACGGGGCGCTGGGGTCGGATCCGATCACCGGCGTTGAGCTTCACCTCCAGGCAGACATCGTCCAGTTTATTTGTGTCATTTTCACACCAGTTTTGAACCGTGGGAATTATTTTCTCCAGTTTTTATTTGAGGAAATTGAGTTTCAGAAAGCGACTTGTTTGGTGTCATCTGGCAAGCAGTGGGCATCCTGGGGTTCCAGCCGGGCTGCCACCCCCGACCACCGCGGCCGGGCCGGCACAGGACCTGCAGCCGGCGGGTGAGTGTGACAAAAGCCCGCGTATACAGGCTCCATGCACACACACCACACCCACACCACACAGATACCACACCACACCCACACAGACTATACCACACACACACATACACACCTACACACACACACACATATACCCCATGCACACACCACACCCCACACACACACACCACACACACCACACACCACACCACACCACCACACAGACCAAACACACACACCATACACACACCCCCCCCACACACACATCACACACACATTCCACACACATACCACACAAACAAACCCTACACCACACACACATACCACAGATACCACACCACAGACACGTAACACACAGCACACACGCATTACCACACACACACCCCCCACACAGATGCCGTACACAGCGCATCACACACTCAGCGTCAGCACCAGCAGCGGCTCACGTGGCAGGACTCAAGACCAGCACAGCAGAGCCCGCTGCATTCACACGTGAGTGATGGACAATTTGGAAGTGAAATGAAGCAGGTCCGTCTACCCCAGTATCAAAGAGACTCAAATATCTACCCATTTAAGGAAAGTGTAAGGCTTTATGCTGGAAAGTGAAAGGGAGTGTTGCGAGAAATTGCAGCGGATTTTAGAGGGAAGGCGCTGCGAGACACTGTTGTTGGGGTGGAGAGGCTCCCCACGCTGACCTGCAGATCCAGCGCGCCCCAGCCAAAATCCCGAGGGCTTGTTTCTTAATAGAAATGAACACGGCGACCTTTTTTTTAAAAAAAACACACCTTGAAATTTGTATGGAATCTCAAGACACCCAAAATAACCAAGACAATCTTATTAAAGAACAGATTTGGAAGACTCACACTGTCTAATTTAAAAGGTTAACTACAGGGACCTCCCCGGTGGTCCGGGGCTCAGGACTCTGCACTTCACTGAAGGGCGCAGGGGTGATCCCTGGTCCTAGGACTCACATCCTGCACGGCGGCAGCCGCAGCCACCCACTGCCCCGCCCCAGAACCAGAAACACTTCACACAGTGATTAAGGCAGCGCGGTGCTGGCACGTGGACAGACAGGTCAATGCGACGGAGAACAGAGGAGTAACCTCGCAGTATGGCCAGCTGATACTTTACAGGGGCACTGAGACAACCGAGTGGGGAATAATAGTCTCTGCAACAAATGGAGGTCCATACGCAAACCACATTCAGGAGCCCAGAGTGCTTTGTAACCTGAATGTCGGAGCTAAAAGCACGTGGCTCCTCTAAGGAAATCCGGGAGCGAATCTCTGTGCCCTTGGGTCAGGTGGTGGTTTCTTAGACACGACACCAAAAGCACAGGCAATGAAAGAAACAGACAGATTGGACATCGTCCAAATCAAAACCTTCTGTGCCTCAAAGGACACCATCAGCAAATGAACAGATACCGTAAGATGAGAGAAAATACTAGCAGAACGTGTTTGAAAAGGGACTGGTGCAGAATATAGAAAGAACTCGTACAGCTCAACAACAAAGGGACAAATAGTCGATTAAAACATGGACACAGGATTTGAATAGACATTTCTCTAAAGGAGACATACCAGTGGCCAATAAACACGCGGAAAGATGCTTGGCATCATCAGTGATCAGAGAAAGGCAGATCAGAAGCCCAGGAGGGCGCCACGCCGGCCCTGCTAGGATAGCTGGCCACCGCAGGCGCTGTCCAGGGCGTGGGGAGCTCGGAATCCTCTCGCAGTGCTTGCGGGGAAGGAGATCGGTGCAGCCATTAAAAAGGAGTTACTGATTGCACTATAGTTGGTTTACAATGTGCTGATCTCTGCTGTACAGCAAAGCGGTTCAGTCACACACACACACACACACACACACACACACAGATTCTTCCGTGAAATATTCTTTTCCATTATGGTTTATCACAGGATACTGAACGTGGTTCCCCGTGCTGTACAGGAGGGCCTTGTTTATCCCCTGTGTATGTCACGGTTTGCACCTGCCAACCCCAGACCCCCATCCTTCCCGCCTCTCCCCCGACGGCCACAGGTCTGCTCCGTGACCCGTGAGTCTTTCTGTTTTGTGCATCGGTTCGTGTCGTGTTTCGGGTCTGGAGTGAGTGGCGTCGCGTTGGTGAAGGCGGTCCCTCCGGCTGCTTCTCTTCCTGTGGTGGCCCCGCTGCTGGCAGCAGCATCGGCTCCTTCTCCGCGGCGGCTGAGCAGCGCTCCGCGGTGTGCGCGCCACGCCTCCCGCAGCCTTCCTCTGTCAGGGGGCATCAGGCTGCGCCCATGTCTTGCCCATGGTGTGCAGCGTTGCTGTGAACACAGGTGCATGTATCTTCTTTGAATTAAAGTTTTGTCTGGATATCTCCCCAGGGGCGGGAGTGCCGGACCGTGTGGAGACTCGGAGTTTAGTTTCTTAAGGAGCTTCTGCACTGATCTCCCTGTGGCTGGGGAAGCTTGGGAGCTCTTTAAAATGTCAAGCACAGTCACCATATGACCCAGCGACCCCACTCACGGGTGTTTATCCCGGAGAAACGAAAGCATGTGCAGAGATGTTCACCGCGCTATTGTTCGGGAAACTGGGGCGGAAGTGACCGATGCCCGAGCTGATAAACGTGTGACCGGTGTGGAGGAATATTCCTCGGCCAGAGAGGAGTGAGGTGCTGGCGGCGGCTCCACGCGGCGCCCTCCACGCGGTGCCGTGGAGGACGCAGGGCGCCAGGCCGTACTGTGGGATCTCCTCTGTGTGAGGAGCGGGAACAGGGGAGTCGCCACACAGGTCAGGGGTTGCCCAGGCTGGGAGGAGGAAGGGCGTGGGGCGGGGCAGGTGAGGAAGAGGGGCTTCTTTTGGTGGAAACGTTCTAGTTGGGTCGTGGTGATGGCTGCACGGCCCTCTGATATGCTAAACCACCCCCCTCCTGGCGAGAGGAAGGGGGTGTGGATCCCGCGGGTGTGAACCGCTGTCAGCTAGGCCTCTAGAGTCGAGGGACCAGGGTCGCGGATGGCGGGGTGGGGGCAGGGGGCGAGGGCCAGGGCAGGGGGCTCCGCCTGCCCTTCAGGGCGCATCTCCGGGNNCGCATCTCCGGGGTCGAGGCTGTAGGACCAGGAAGGAGCTGGCGGATCCCGGCGAGTGAGCGGGTGCGGCCCTGCCGGGGCGACGTGCTGCCTCCACCGGCTCTGAGTGTGCCCGCAGCAGAACCCTGGGGGACTGTGAAACTCCTGCGCTGCTTGTCTGATGACCTGGATGCCCAGGGGTGCGCCCCTGGGTGCCCGCTGTGGCCCAGCAGGGGGATGGCACGTCCACCCCTCCTGACCTCGGGGGGCCTGTTTTGAGCAGCAGAAACAGCTTGGTGGGGAGGGGAGGGGAGCAGGGTTGGAAAACTAAGAGCATGACCTTGAATGAAGACCCTCACGAGAATGCTAAAGCAGCAGGAACTTCCACCAGCCAGGCGGGAACAGTGGATGCCCGCACGAGTGGGGTGCGTGTGACTGTGGGCTGGGCATGACACAGCTGTTTACATAAGAAAGGAAGATTGTCATGATAAACGAAATACTTGGGATAAAATTTTGTGAAAAATGCAGAATACCACACTCCCAGAAGGCACTAGTGGTAAAGAACCTGCCGCCAAGGAAGGAGAGACACAAGCTTGATCCCTGGGTCGGGAAGATCCCCTGGAGAAGGAAATGGGGACCCACTCCAGTGTTCTTGCCTGGGAAACCCCACGGACAGAGGAGCCTGGTGGGCTCCAGTCCGTAGGGTCGCAGAGTCAGACATGATTCTGAAGTGACTTAGCGTGCAAATTATATATGGTATGGCCCCCCTGGTGGCTCAGACGGTTAAGCATCTTTCTACAACGCGGGAGACCAGGGTTCGCTCCCGGGGTCAGGAAGATCCCCTGGAGAAGGAAATGGCACCCACTCCAGCACTCTTGCCTGGAGAATTCATGGAGGGAGGAGCCTGGCGGGCCACAGTCCACGGGGCCGCAAAGAGTCGGACACGACTGAGCGCCTTCACTCTCACTACAGCCTCAACACATAAAATACAGGAAAGAATTCCTTGCGGATCCTCCAAAGACTCCGACCTGAGTTCTCCGTGGAAGGCAGGGTCCTGGGGGATGTCACCCAACTCTCCCCACCGCCCCCCGTAATCCTGGGTTACTTGTTAGTAATGAGCAGCCCATTTCCCTGGTGGCTCAGGCAGTAAAGAATCTGCCTGCAGGCAGGAGACACGGGTTCCATCCCTGGGTCAGGAAGATCCCCTGGAGGAGGCCATGGCACCCCACTCCAGTATTCTTGCCTGGAGAATCCCACAGACAGAGGGGCCTGGTGGGCCACAGTCCATGGGGTCATGAAGAGTCACACTTGCTTGAACAGGAAGTTAACGTGCCCCTGTGGGGAGGGGGCAGGGCTGGCGAGAGGCCCCGACTCAGCCCAGGGAGGGAGCGGCTCCCTGGACGGACGTGGGTGCCACCCTCCTGGGCCAGAGGCTGAGCCCCGCCCTGGGCGGGTGTGGAGGGGGCCTGCGGCGTGGGCGAGGGTGGTCTGGAGGGTGGGGAGCTGGGCGCCGGCGTGGGCTCGGGGGGATGGCTTGTTCTCGCTGTGAGCTGCCTCCTGCCCTGGGTGGTGTGCTCGGGTGGAATGTGACTCGGGAAAGCCACGTGCCCTGCGTGCGGGTGCCCGGCTCTGTTTCTGCCTCTGTGAAATGGGGGTGTGTGTGTGTGACTCAGGGGGGTTCTGCACGGCCCTGGGGGCACATGCCGGCCGAGGGGTGGTCGTGTGGCTGCCGCTGCTCCAGTGTTGCTATTGCTGGATGGTAAAGCGTCTGCCTACAATGCGGGAGACCTGGGTTCAACCCCTGGGTCTGGAAGATCCTCTGGAGAAGGAAATGGCAGCCCTCTCCAGTACTCTTGCCTGGAAAATCCCACGGATGGAAGAGCCTGGTAGGCTACAGTCCACGGGGTCGCAAAGAGTCGGACACGACTGAGCAACTTCACCTTCACCCTTGAACTTAAAGGGATTAAGTCGAAAAAAGAAGGCTTAACATTTTTTTAATTGAGTTTGATCCACAGTGCCAATTAGTTTCAGGCGCATCACACCTGTCATCTGCGGAGCCACGCTGTTGAGGCTCGTTCCCGCGGAAGTCCCCCCGAGTCGAGTACGTCCCCGTGCTGCGCAGTAGGTCCTTACACCCATGCTATCCACGGTCGTATCTGCCAGCCCCAGTCTCCCTGTCCGTCCCATCCC
>SJYF01001743.1:176279-186706 GCA_006410515.1 Procapra przewalskii
CACACCACACGCACGCACACACCACACACACGCCAGACCCACACAACATGCATACTACACCCTCACACAACATACACCATACGCACACATGTACACATAACACACACTACACGCACACAACACACACACACCCCAAACATAACACACACCCACATACAACACACATCCACACCACATACACACACACCACACGCACACATGTACACATACACACCACACACTACACGCACACACCCCCCACATACAATACACTACATGCACACATGTACACAACACACTACATACAACACTCACTATACACACACACCACACACCCCACACAACACGCACACATGTACACATACACAACACTACATGCACACACGTAAACACACTAGACGCACACACAACACACCCACACATGCACACTTGTATACATAACACTACACGCACACATAACACACTACACACACAAACATGCACAATGTACACACACAACACTACACACACACCACATGCACACATGTAAACATACACAATACACACTAGAGGCACACAACACACACCACATGCACACAGATATACATACACTACACGCACACATAACACTACACACACACAACACCCATATAACACGCACACTACATGCATACACACCACACACCCACACATGCACACATGTACACATACACAGCACACACTACACGCACACACCAACACACACCACACACACACACAACACACCCACACACACATGTACACATACACACCACACACTACATGCACAGACCACATACACACCACATGCACATAACACATGCACACTACATGTACACACAACACACCCACAGAACATGCACACTACACACACACATACATAACACACTACATGCATACACAACACACACCCACACATGACACCCACATCATATACACAACACTCCCCAACACATACACATGTACACACATACATGTATATACACATAACACACACACCCAGAGACTACATGTACATACACACCACAGACACTACATGCATACATGTATACACACACCACACACACATCACACACACACAACCCACACATAAGCAACACACCCCCACATGTACACGTACATGTGTACACACACATTCAGCACACATTACATACATAGCACACACAAACAACCCCTTACAATACATATTACATGTACACACACATTCACCACACACACACTACATGTATACACACAACACACATATACATCCAAATACACTCCATACCCGCTACATGTATACACATACAACACCCTACACACAACACACCCACACATAACACACACCCACATGTACACATACAGTTTCACCATACACATTATATACATACTACACGCACACAAACACCCCCACACAATACATACATGTACACACATTCACACACGTCTACACACCACACACACTATATATGTACTACATGTATACACACACTATATAGTTCTACATGTATACACACAACCCACACTCATCACACACAACACATACTACACACATGTACACAGACACCACCACACACAACCCACACACACTACATATACACTCATCCACCACATACCCACAAAACACAGACTACATATATACACATTCACCACACACACAGAACACGACATGTATACACAAAACAGAGAAACACACACTACCTGTGTACACACATTCACCACATACACAACACACACTAAATGTAAACACATTCACTACACACACACCCACAACACAATTACATACACACATTCACCACACATTCCCACACAATACACATTCATCACATACACACCCACTACATATACACACATTCACCATATACACACAACATCCCCACAACACACACACCCCCACACCAACATACATGGAGATACACACTCGCTTCAAGGCTGCCTGACTCACCCTGCGCCGTCCCCCCGCTCCCGCCCCGAATCTTAGGCTGGAGGGAATGGCGGGGCCTTGCTCTGGAGTGGCCCCTGCTGCTCTGCCCCTCTGTCCTGGGGGCAGAGGCCGTGCTGCTCAGGCGGGCAGGCTGGAGGCTGGCGGGTCTCGGTCCACCCCCAGACCTGTCTGCCGTGCGCAGCACCTTCCTGTTTTGTGCACTGGGCTCCGCACCGGGCAAGACTGTGCTCGAACGAGAGACTGGGACTCTGCCAGGGGCCGCCCTCTACCTTCTTCCTTTCTTTACTCTGGCTGCACCGGGTCGTTGCTGTGCAGGCTGCTCTCCAGCTGCGGGGCGCGGGGGCCATGCTACGGTGGCTTCTCTCGTTGGGAAGCGCGGGCTCCAGGCACATGGCTTGGGCTCCAGCTCGTGGAGTGAGGGCTGAGCTGCTCCTCAGCACGCAGGATCTTTGAGGACCAGGGATCAGACCCATGTCTCCTGCACTGGTGGGCAGATTCTCTACCTCTGAGCCACCAGGGGAGACTACTTTTAATACATAATTTGGAGAGGAGATAAAAAGATTCAGCCACCACAGCCAGAAAGCAGAGCAGCGTCAAGGCTGGCCTCCTCGACGGGGCACGGGGACGCCCTGGCCCCTCTGCTGTCAGCGCCACCGCACCAGGCAGGATTCTCCAGGACCCACAGACCACTGATTACAGAGTGACTGCGTATGCGGGCACAGAGACACTGAGGAAATACGGAAAGCACGCTGGCGCTCGAGGAGGCTTCCTTCCTCCAACAGTGGAGGACTGGCCGGAACCAGCAGAGACTCGGGACCTCAGGCTCCTGTCCGAGGCTCTCGCCGGCGTCTCTGAAGCGCACGGCCATCAGCCACTCCCTCCGCCAAGAAGCAGGAGGAGAGAAGGGGCAGGGCAGCCGCAGCCAGGTCCTCCTGCCTGAGCCGGGGCCGTGGGAGCCATTTCGCAGCGGCTTCGCCTGCACTGGGAGAGCTTAACTAGCTTATTCGGGCAGAGAACTCACTCTGTCCTGCCTTGGTTTAACTCTAGGCCCTCTGAGTTCGGGTGGGCCTTCCCTGCAGAAACACCATGTGTCCATGTGGTAACCGTCTGCACACAGATGTGTGGGGCCGACAGGCCTCCCCCTCACTGTCCACCGAACAGTCCATTTTTGGTAAAGAGCAGAGGCTTGGCTTGCAGCAGCAGCATTTCTTCTGACTTTCAGTAACTCGTATTTGGCAAAACGAAGCACATTCCGACACACCCAGTACAGCAGTTGGCTAAAAAGCCCACACACTTCCCCAGGGACGCAGAGGCTGCGTTTATCTTCAACAGCCACCACGTAATCACGTCCCAGCTCGTGGGAGCGCTGTGCCAGGAAGCCCAGACCCGGAGGTCAAAGGAGGAGCTGTCTGAGAGCTTCTGGAGAGGGGGTGGGGCGGGGCTCCTCGCAGGACGCCCCCGGCCTCTGAACCGTGCAGCCCAGGCCTGCGTGGCCAGCCCGGCAGCCCCTTCAGGACAAAGTCAACTTCGGCTGCCATGAGCAGGCGGGGCCCTTCCAGGGTGAGGATGAAGGGCAGCTCCCAGGCCAGGCGGCTCTGCACTGTAGAGCTGTCCAGAAAGCCCTCGGGGCAGGCCCCCCGGGCGCTGGCACCCCTGCTCGCCTGGGGGTTGGGAGGACACTGTGCCCCGCCACATGCTCACTGCTCAGGTCCAGCACTCCCATCTCAGCTCTCGGACCCCATCCTGGGGCATGACAGCCAGCTCTGGTCTCCACCTGGGCCGCCCTGGCAGACTCAAAATTCTCACCCCCAGCCTGCACGCGGCTTCCCACCGACCCAGCAGTGACCCGTGGCAGGTGAAGCCCGCTTCATCTCGGGAGGGCCGTCCTGACCACCTTGCTGCCGCACCCAGGTCTGGCTCTCCTCTCCCCATCTCACCTGGGCCATCTTCTCAAGCCTGGACTTCACGTCCGCCAGCTCGAGCTGGGCCTCCTGAAGCTTTGTCTTCAGCTTCTGGTTCTCGGTCAGGGCGCTCTCGTAGAGCTGGGGAGGGAGACAGGAGTCAGGTCCCTGCCACGTGGGCACCTGGGGACAGGCCTCCTGCCGCTGAACGGTGAGGTCCCAGGGACCGAACACAAAGGTGGCTCGCCCCCGCTGTCAGTGACGCTGTTCTCCAGGGCAGGGGACAGAGCGGACGCAGCGCGTCGTGGTATCAAAATCTGGTTCCCACACGGGAGAGGCTTGACGCTGGAGCCGCCCTTGTACGTGTACCCATTTTAGCCAAGTTCTGCCTAACAAGACAAACGTTTTGGTAACAAAAGTTTTTCCTGGCACCTCATGCACGGGAACAGTTTCAAGCCGGCCCCTTGAGCTGGGTTCTCTTCTGCAAGTGAAGGAAACGAGCCGTGAAATAACATAAACCCTCAAACCAGAGCACTGTTGCTGGCCGCGACCTCGCAGCCTGTGTCTGGGGCTCACGGAGCTCACCGAAAGCAAAGGGCTTTGCTCTCCCTTCCACAGCTCTCGGTCCTTGCTGCTTCCCACACCTCTAAGCACCTGACACAGGGACATTTTTACTGTACAAGAAACAGCAGCCGGCAGAGAGGGGCGACGGAGGCGCCCTGCGGGGCTGTCCTGAGCGGGGCGGGCTGAGGTCGGAGCCCACCTTCCTGTAGTCCCTACTGCCGTCCTCCTCTGTGCGGCTGCTCAGGGTGGCCAGGCGGGCCTCGCGGGCCTCCCGGCGGGCTCTGGCTGAGGCCCGCTCGGTGGACACGTCGCTGCCTCCAGATTCCAGCCTGCAGGAGACACAGGGAAGGGGAAGCTGGTTCCGAGAATAGCAAGGTGTAGGGGGAGACGCTAAAGGGCAGCGACGCTTTCCCCAGAGGCGCTGGGCAGGGGGCCAGCCCGCACCCAGCACACAAGGGGCTTCAAGCTGGCAGCTCACACGCTTGTGCTGGCTGAAGCCTCAGAGCTCTTCACACTAGCTTCGGGGTGAGTACCTTCCCTCAAGAGAGTGCTTTTAAAAGCAAGTTTCTTGGATCTCAGAGGCTCTTACAAAATGATTCCAATGAAGTCAGAAACACGTGGTCCTGGCGCTCAAAGCTGGGGTGGGCAAGGAAGGCACGGGGCAGGCGAGCTCACCGTCCACCCCTCCTCTGGACGCCACATAGGGGCAGCCATACCCAGGACGGGACCTCTTGGCGTGTAGGGGCTGCACGCTTGGGGGACAGCGGCTTCGTTCCAGAATCGGCTGGTCCGAGAGTGGATCAGACTGAGCGGGTCCCCAACAGTGTTGCTGTCTGTCTGGGGCTTTGCTGTTTCCAAGCTAAAATGCAGCCCACAAGCGGCCACAGACAGACTGGCCCTGTCCGGCTCCACCCTGAACCAGGGGAAGGCCCGGCTCCGGAGCGCCTGCCTGTGGCGCTGTCCTGAGGGCACTGCTTGGAGGTGGCTGGCATCCAGGCGCCAGAAGAGGCAGAGCTGGGAGGGGTGCGGCACCCAGGACACAGAGGGCCACCCGTCCTCAGAGGCAGGCTGCGTCCTCAGAGGCGTGCTTTTTCTTCTCACACTTAAAAAACACCTTTTGTGAACAGAAATCCCTTCACTGACTTTCCTGATTATAAAAGCAGTACTGCTTGCTGAACAACTTAAGCACGAGTATCAAAGTGCCTAAACAGAAAGTGAAAGTCACCCCAAGCCCTGCCCCAGGAGAGTCTGTCAACAGCTTAGTCCGTGTTCCTGTAGGATGTTAGATGCGGAGGTAGGAACAGACACTTCTGTAAACAAATTCGGAGAACACTTTCCGTGTCTGCCCCTCCTCTTCTCCCCTACACCTGCTCACGACGACCGCGGGCACCCCACACATACGTAAGGACAGGTCTCCCTCAATAAAAAAAAGATTGTGGAGACTTCCACTGTGTGGCTGTGTGAGTGCTTCATCCTCTATTGAAAGGCCCACACTGTCCGTGCTAAGGCACTCAGGTTGTGTCTGACTTTTCGACCCCAGGGACGGTAGCTCGCTAGGCTCCTCTAGCCATGAGATTCTACAAGCAAGAGTACTGGAGTGGGATGACATTTCCTTCTCCAAGGCACACACTGACCTGTCTATAAATCTTAGTCTATCTGTTCAGTTCCTTTCTTAGCGTAAGATTTTAGCAGCGGAACTGTCTGGTCAAGAAGTAAATATACTGAGCATCCTACGTAGAGTAGGGCTTTTAAAACTGATGTGAAAGTCACTCAGCTGTAGCCAACTCTTTGCGACCCCATGGACTGTACCATCTGTGGGATTCTCCAGGCCAGAATACTACCGTGGGCAGCCATTCCTTCTCCAGCAGGTCTTCCAAACCCGGGAGTCAAACCAGGGCCTCCTGCACTGCGGTGGATTCTTTACCAAGGAAGCCTCAGAACTGACGAAAGCTGCACGGAATGCCTTCCCCGCTTTACTCTGTCTCTTTACTAGCAGGGATTTGAATCTTATGTAATGAGATGGAGTCTGGAAAGCTACGAAGCTCAGGTCACATGTGACTCCGGGGGCTGTGGGCTGGCTCCACCGATTTTGAGCACCTCACTGATCTACTCGCTACAGTTTTACAGCATATTTTGAAGTTGGCAGGGAAATTTATTTTCATAAATGGCATTGTAATGTAACAGAGTTCACAAGAAATTAACTGGAGTAAAGCGCTTCTCTCCACCAATCTGCAAAATTAATTTTCTTCTGGGTTAGAGGGAAATTAGAGTTACTCTCTGCTGGTGCTGGCGAGATGGCGAGAGGACACGCGTGGGGACGACACGCGCCAGTGTGTAAATTTTAGGGCCTATCAACAAGGGAACAGCGGCTCCGTCACGAGACAGGTCCGCCCCACACCCCCCGTAACCACACACCCCTGTGCCTCTCAGGTTCTTCATCAGAGGGGCCACAAGCCTGGGGACTGATGGTCTCTACTCTCTTACTTCCTTCTTCAGGAAGACCAAGTCTGCCCTCAGGTGCTCGGTAAAAAGTCACAGAGGACGCCTCCCCAGACTCTGACACGCTTCTGAGTTTTCAGGGCGTAGCTCACTGGGCAAGCTTCCCCTGGGCCTACCGGGGTACAGGGAGCGGGCTGGGGCCCTGACCCAGAACCATGGTCCGACTGGCCCCCCTCTGCCCCAAGCGCCACCAGCACCTCCCTCGGGGCCCGGCTGCTTCCCGCTGAGACTGTCTGTCCACCCGTCTGTGTGTCGGGATGCTCACACCCCCCAAGCCCAGGGGAGCCGACGTGGAGGCAGGACGCAGCGTGATGGGGATGGAGGGGTTGTGCGGGGGACGAGGAGAGAAGAGAGGACACAGACGCTGAGGCGGGCGGCGGCGTGGGCAAGCATGTTTACTCACGGGTGTGGCGCAGGGAGGGCCTTACCTGGAGAGTCGCTCATGCTGCAGAAAGGAGACAAACAAGAAATCAGTCAGCCGCAGGCCAGTGTCGGCCGTCTGACTCCCAAGTGAACTTTCCAACCAGACACCCCAGCTCCGTGGCTGCAGGCGGGGTGCAGGTCCGCAGGCTGAGAGGCTGCTCAGCACAGCACCGCCCCACGCGCCCAGGACTCTCGAGACTTGCGGCTGGTGGGGGGGGGGCGGCCATCACGTTAAGCTGGGGTTCAGTGACCTGTGACAGGACCACCAGCCCCCAGCAAACGGCCCTGTGTCCCAGGACCACGCAGGCCTGTGACCGGCCGCCTCTGCATCTCAGCATCCCGTCCACCCAGCGCCTTCCATTCACACCCCGCCCTGCTCTCGGGGACGCCCTCATCTACTCTGTGAAGGCCCAGGACCATCCCCACTCCCCCCGGGCCCCTCATGAAGGGAGAGGAGGGCAGGCAGAGGCCCCTTGCTCCCAGGATGGTGGGAGGCGCAGAGCGAGAAAGCACTGAGGCCTCAGGCGGAGGGGCTCACAGGCCTCGACTGGGAGCCGCCTGCTCGGGGCCACTGCGAGCACCAGAGACGGCGTGGCTGCTGCACATCAACGTTTGATCACAGACGACCCTTACCCTTCACCTCCACTTTTCTAATAAGAGAACTCGGGCAAAAACCAAAACACCTCCATCGGCGTAGATGTATTTTATTTGTCTCTCCCGAGAAGTTAGTAACAATATCGATGAGGGGAGACAGAGGCAGGAGGGCAAGGAACAGGACACGCAGCTTCCAGCCGGGCGGGGCCTTCCCAGGGTTGGGGCCCCACACTGCAAGCCACGGCCCCGACCCAGCGACCGGCTGCGAGGCGCCATCCCCGAGACCCTCGCCTGACACAGGCTCACGCCCGCCAGCTCTGCCTTCCACAGCACCCCACCGGACCTCCACCTGGACCTCCGGCTGGCAGGTGTCCCCTCGACAGGCCAAGAGCCGGCCTGCCTCCATGAATGGCGCCGCGGCCCCGGGTGACCTACGTGCAGCTGGACTTGAGCGTTTGGGGTGAAGACCCGCCCCACCGCCTACTGAGGAGATGCTGCAAGGCGCGTGCGCCTTCTCCTGACCTGGGGCCAGACGCCCGGAATGGCTCAGGAGTCCTCCAGACTCAGCCCCGAACGCCCGGCTCCGCCCCTCTTCACCAGCCCAGCGCGCTGCCTGGCCTGAGTGCCAGCGCTCAGGCTGCCCTGAGGGGCTGTGCCAGGGGTGGGGGCTCACGGCCAGGGCCCGCCCATCAGGATGCATCCGGACCCGAGAGAAGCGAGGCCAAACCCGGGCCGGGCGACAGCAAGGGCCCCAGCGAACAGAGACCGCCGCACAGCGCCTGCGGGGAGGCCGGGCGGGGGCGCCGAGAGCAGACAGCGGGGCAAGGAGAGCCGGCGGGGACACGGTGCTGCTCAAGAGCCCCCGCCCTCCCGGTGATGCCCCGGGGGCGCTCAGCACAGGCCCAGCCTGTGCTTGGGCTCCCCCACCCACCTCGCGCACACAGTCGTTCTGAGCAGTAAACCATCCCTTCCTTTCTCTCCTACAGAAACCTGAGCCCCTGGGCAGGGTGTCTGCAGATGGGCCCGGTTTGGTGGCCCACAGATTTACTGCTTGGGGGTTCCTGGCGTCCTCTCTAAGTGTGTGGCCTGTCGGGTGAGACTGTGTCTCCAGCTTTAAATTCTGAGTTTGGACTATCTCTGGGGAAGACAGGAAATTCAGTGTTCTCCAGGTCTGTCTCCATCAGAGCTCACGAGTCAGGTCCAGGACTCGCTCCTCACAGGGCAGGGGTAGCGACCTCCCCACTGGGGCGGGCTCCCGCCGTCACGCCCCTGCAGTCCTCAGGTGGGGCAGATCGCACGCAGGGGACACACAGCGTGGCCTCCGCTGAGGAAGCTACACAGATGGTGGGCCAGCCCTGCCACGCCGCCCTCAGGACAGCCGGCGGCTCAGAGGGGCCGCAGGAATACACACCCGCTTCTCCCGTGGGGCCACGCTTCTCACGGTGCAAGACCCACCTCAGGTGGACTTCCACCAGAAGGCGGGGACGAGCAGGAATCACCCGAAGCCGGGGTCAGAGGAGACGGGCCTCCTCCCCCTGTGTCCTCCACTCCTCCCAACTAGTGACCACTGGAGCCCTCTGGGACCCTTGGCGTTTTACCACCGCCTTCAAGGACGAGCCTCAGCCACGACTCAAGGTGACCGGCCCCTCAGAGGAGAGCGTGAGTCTCAGGAGACACGATCTGGGTGCAGGCGAGGCAGCTCGGCTACACATGCACCACTTCCGAGGAGGACGCCTGGGGCTTCTAGAGACGGAGCTGTCCCTGCAGCAGCAATGAGCCCGAGGCTCTGAGAGCCCAAGGACAGGCGGGCCCGGGCGGGTAGAGGCCTTGGGACGCAGCCCCGGCCTCGGGATGCAGCCCCGGCCTCGGACGGCATGCTGCTGGTGCTGAGATCGTATTCCAGAAACCACTGTTGTGCGTGGCTTCTTAATGCCCTAGATAACCTGGCAGTTAATGGAAAAACACAAGCTATATTTAGGGAGAGAGAAGTCTGGGTTTCTTGATCAAAGGAGCTGTCACTCACTAAGCCCAGCTCCCTGTCATCCAGACACCGCACCCCATTCAGAAGCGTGCGCCCATCCCTGCAGGGAGTGGTCGGCAAGCCCGTCAAGGACATCACGGGAGTCGGGGAAGGGCCCGGGCCCCCCGGGGAGGAGCCAGAGCCGCCCCAGGGGCAGCGAGGGCCCAGGCCCGGCCAGGCTGCGCCTGCAGAGGACAAGCAAGGAGTCCTTGCACCTGTGCTTTGGACACGGCCCAAGTTCCCCGCCCTCCAGAGGTACAGGTGAGGACAGGCGTCTGGGGGCCCGTGCTCGAGTCAGCACGTCTCAGGAAGGACTCCCGATCACAGACGTCGTTGCTCTGCTGGCACTGAAGGCCAGTGCCGTCGGCCGCAAGACGGGACTCTGCCACCTCTGGGCTGGAGGGAAACTGCTCAGTCGCTCTCGCAGCCTTTATGGCCCAACCTGGGGCCTCAGCAGCAGAGATGACAAGCTGCTCAGAAAGCAGCACACACACAGAAAACAGAACGTAAGGAGGAGACAGACCAC
>SJYF01001743.1:207974-218396 GCA_006410515.1 Procapra przewalskii
GCGCGCGCGCTCATGTGCCGGCGCCCACAGGCGCTCCCCCAGGGCTCTGTGCAGCGTCTGCAGCTCGGCAGCCTCCGACTCCAGTCTCCTCCTAGGAAACCCCCCAAGGCTGGCCATCGGGGATGGCACACAAGCTGCGATTCGCGGTGTCCACTGCGAGGGTGAGGCACCATTTGCCTAACTGCCGCCGGGACAAGGGACGCTTCTATGGTTTCCATTTTCCCACTAACACAATCGCTAAGCGGACTCTGTTCAAAAGCACCAAACGCCTCCCACATAACAGGCATGCGAGCATTGACTGAATAGACAAATGTTTATACAGCTACGTATGTATTAGATAACCTCTGCTGAAAATCACCGGCTGTAACACTTCTCTTCTTTATCATGTTTAGGACTGTTTCTAGAGATAGAGTTCCAGAAATGAAAATTCTGCATCAACTCGGGGTCTTTGATAACTTGGTAATTTGCTTTCTAAAGAGAAATATTAAAGTATCGATTTGCATTCACAACATGAAATATGAGGCAGATTCATCTCACAATCCTCTCAAACTAGCCTTTATCTTTTCAAAATATTTTCATATTTTGGTTGCTGAAAAGAATTCTGCTTCATTAGGCTCATTTCCTTGGAAGGAAAGCTGTGAGAGGCCTAGGCAGCATATTAGAGAGCAAAGATGGCACTTGGTTGACAAAGGTCTGCAGAGTCAAGGCTATGGTTTTTCCAGTAGTCGTGTACGGATGAGAGAGTTGGACCATAAAGAAGGCTGAGAGCCAAAGAATTGATGCGTTTGAACTGTGGTGTTGGAGAAGATTCTTGAAAGTCCCCTGCACTGCAAGGAGATCCAACCAGTCTATCCTAAAGGAAATCAGTCCTGAATATTCATTGGAAGAACTGATGCTGAAGCTGAAGCTCCAATACTTTGGCCACCTGATATGAAAAACTGACTCACTGGGAAAACCCTGATGCTGAGAAACACTGAGGGCAGGAAGAGAAGGGGACGACAGAGGACGAGATGGCTGGACGCCATCACTGACTCAACAGACATGAGTTGGAGCAATCTCTGGGAGATGGTGAAGGACAGAGAAGCCTGGTGAGCTTCATCCATGGGGCTGCAGAGCAGGACACGGCTTGGTGACTGAAGAGCGACAGTTTTGAACACGTGAGGTTATGTGTTCTTATTCATATAGATATATGTTTGTGAACTAATCTATTTTGAAGTAGTTTTCTAGCAATGATTACAATCTAAATCAAATTTATTCCTTTAAGCTTAATTGTTGTTTAGTCACTAAGTCATTTCTGACTCTTTTGCAACCCTATGGACTGTAGCCTGCCAGGCTCCTCTGTCCATGGGATTTCCCAGGCAAGAATACTGGAGCAGTTGCCACTTCCTTCTCCAGGGGACCTTCCTGACCCAGGGACTGAACCCAAGTCTCCTGCACTGGCAGGTGGATTCTTGACCACTGAGCCACCAGGGAAGGTCCAAGCTCAGTTGTAGCTTGCAGTAAAGAAGTATTTTGGGGAGGTAAATTCTAGAAGACACTTTCTTCAGAGGACTGACCTGAACACAGAGCAGGAAGTAGCTTATTCACAGAGCAACATGCTGAAACTCATGGTACAGTCAGGGTCGGTCCCCCAGGCCCTACCCTGCCCCTGGGACTTACCGTCGGGAAGCTCCGTTTTGCCTGTGATGTTTTTCTGGGGTGACGGTGAGCACTGAGGAGGGTGAGCTGGGAGGAAGTGCTCTTTGAGGAAACCGTTCTAGATGAACCCATACCCCAGGATGGTTTGCCGCGACTGTTACCCTCCTGGGAACCTGGGATCCCCAGAGACTGGCTCAGGTGTGGTCAGAGCCTGCAGGGAGCCAAATCTGTCACTCAGCAGGTGACTGCCTGTGTCCAAACTGTGGCTGGAGGCCTCGGGAGGTGGGAAGGGACAGGCTTGGATGGGTAGAGCTGACAAGGGACAGACAGGGGGCCGTCATCTCAGGCTTTCTCCCCAGAAGGCCGTGAGTGAGACTCCGGGGAAGCTCCGTGTAGACGCTCCCTCCTCGACGCCGCCCCCTGGGAAGTTCTGCTCTGTCCCTGCAGCAGTGCGCTTCCAGCTGAGGACAGACGGCATGGCTGCCTCCTGCACGACGCCCCTGCCCACACACTGCCGCGAGGCTCAAGAATCGTAACACGCTGCATCGACAAGGTGGGGCTTGGCGGGAGACACATGGGCACCGAGAGGCACGCGGCCGCCGCCAGCCTGTCCGAGCCGGTCACCTGGCGCTTGCCCCACAGGCCAAGTCCAGCCTGCTTCGTACGAAAAGCTTCGTCAGAACACAGCTATGCCCATTCAGGACATGCTGTCCACAGCTGCTTGCTCGCTGGAACAGTGGAGCTGAGCAGCTGAGGTGGACCAAGTGTCTGGCCAAGCAGACAACACGGACGATCAGACCCTGCACACAAGGCCTGCTGAGCCCAGAGGGGCAGCATTCAGTGCCAAGACGAAGACCAGGCCGTGAGCCCAGAGGGGGGGCATTTGGTGCCCCCGCCTCCCACAGGGCAGGCCCCAGCATTTGCCTGGCCCCCCACGGCCCAGAGTGCAGACCCTCCAAAGAGCCGGACGCTTGCACAGAGGGAGGCCTCAGCGCTCAGGGACGGCAGCCCGACGACTCCCGCTGCAGGGAAGGTCTTCTCTGAGTCCCCCAGCGCCAGGCAGAGCTCCGTCGCACAGCAGGCGCTGTTTCACTTGGTACAGAATACCCAAACAGTATTTTCCTTCTAGGATGCTGCTACAGCCCGACAAACGTTTCAGGAATTTAACTGGAGCTATAAGCTCCAAGCCCACACCAAGTATTCTAGTTTGAACTATTAATTTGCTAAAGGGCTTTTAAAAAGTCCCTTCTTTCTTCTCAGTAGCCGTCGAAACTGGCATAATTCACAGTGTAATAGTTGGGGCTACCAGGAAACGAAGCCTCTGAAAGCCCAGGGAGCACGTGTGCTCCGGTGCACCTGTGTGGACATCTGTGTCCCTCAAGCACTGCGTCTGGACAGAACATCACAGTTTTCTCAGAGAGAAATTCAGGCCCCTTAATGCCTGCTCCGACTCCTGAGTCTGCCTGATGGAAAATGGAGCTGGAGAAAACGAAGCCTGGTCGACGGTGACCACGGCCCCCACCAGCCCATCCCTCCGGCCCTCCAGCCGTAACATCAGTCAGTGCCTCAAGTTCAACATTCCTGCCAGGGCGAATCTATAAACACTTCGTTTGCTGAGAAAGAGCCGCAAATCCCCCACTAAGCTTGTTACCTCAATCATGGGGCTAGAAGGCTGACATTAGCCAGGCCTAAGCCATGGTTAAAGGTCTCCAGAAGAAATGAAGAGTCCTGTAACTAAGGAAACCTCCAGACTGCACTGCACAGGGAGTAATTACCCCTGCGGGCTCCCCACGATCAAAGCCAGCGCGGCCTGACTCCGTCCACGAGAGCGCCGAACCCGAGGGCTTTGAAGCCAGCCTCACACAAAAACTGTCGTCACGGTCATGACGGGGCCCGGAATGCCCAAGCTGAAAATGATCCTCTTCTTAAGAAAGCCATTAGCTGGTCTCGGGATATAAAACTCTTAGGAAAAATACCAGCATGAAATTCACCGGAATGTTAAACAATCATCTCATTTGAGTGAACTTTATTTTCACTCTTTACAGCGGTAGGAATCATTTCTTATAACAAACATTTTTTACTCCCACCAACTATGACTATCCTGAAATGAAATTCTTAAGAGGTAAAACTCAGCTAAAATCACAAGAAATCAATCGTAAAACATGGAGAAGAGACAAAGGGAAATCATTGAAAACGAAGCACGTGTTTCAATGTGCAAATCTGGGAGCCAAGAACATCAGGAGGCGCCATGAGGCAGCCGGAGGTGGACCCCGAGAAGCATCCTGAAGGCTGCCAGCAGCGGTGATAGGGTGTGTGGGGTGGGGGCTGCCGAATGACGACGTCCTTACACAAGAGGCAACACGGGTGACCCACGTGCAAGCGGCTTCTCCTCAGCCGACGTGGCGGACTTTTAGAAGTTCCCTCTGCTGAAAAACATGAGCTCACACACAGAGTCAAGTCTGGCTTTGAACTCGGGTGACAGAGAGGCTTTCGCCCCTGACCGTCCAGGGCGGCGGGCGGAAGCCCAGCGGCAGGACAGTTGTGTGCAGGGGCACGGGGGAGGCCTGGCTTCCCTGGCCCTGCCTGCAGACGCAGGCACAGCCTCTCCCCAACGGCGACCCCCACAGGGCAACCTCCTCCAGAAGCGCTCTCTGCACGTCTCCGACCGCCACGCGCTTCCTGTGACGGGACACACCGCCTCACCACAGAAAACCCGTCACAGCAGAGGCTCAAGCCTCTGACGGCGCCACACAAGCCACAGGTTGCTGACAAAACCGGAGGCCCTGAAGGCAGCCAGAGGCGGGAGGAGGAGACTGGAATAAGTGCAAAGCTCAGAGGCTGTGTCCTCCCCTCAGCAGCTGATAAACCCGCTGCATCTCCGGACCTCTGAGTGGAGGCCACACAAATACCCTGAAGGTCAGTTTATTCCATCTGACAGATTCCTGACTGAGGCAGAATTCACTGATGTGACGGGGCAGCGGGCCCCAAAATTGCAGGGTCTGAGAGGAATACGTGTGCACTTTCCTGAGCTCTGCTTGGCAACAGCGTGATCTAAAATTGATGGAGTCCTTAAAAGGAAGATGCCAAAAGAAACTGTTCTCAGCTGGCTTCTCCAGCTTGGCTGGATCCAGGCACAAATGTGACCCATATATAGACAGCCCAGCAGCTGCGGGATCCTAAGAACTCCGGGTGCAGAGCAGAAGCGCACGAGGGGAGAGGCGGTCCCAGCGAGCGCGGTGGCGAGGCTGGAGAGGCCCCCGCGGGCAGCCTGCACGGCCGCACTGGCCCGCCTCCCCCAGAGCCCTGCCCACGGTCCCTGTGAGAGTCTGCTGACCCCTGTCCACACGGCCCTGCCCGCTCCATCTGTCCCGGGAGCACCGTGTCAGATCCTTGGGCTTCACAAGCCCTCTCATTCCGGGGACAAGCTAACTACCTTTTCCCTTTCTTCCCCTTCTTTTCCAGCTAAAGACGAAGAAGCTGAGGGAGGAAGATCTATATTTTACTGTCTTTTCACTCAATTAAAAGGGAGAGCGGCTTGCTTAAAAAAGATGGTGGTGGGTTTACGGTGAGTGTGAAGCTACTCCTCGACTACAGAAACAAGCTGTCCCGGCCGGGGCTCACCTACTGGGTCTCTAAACTTAGACGGTGGTTCTGTCTCAACAGCTCAGCTCGTCTGGGACATACTTTACCTTATTAGGCAATCGGGCCCCGGGGAGAAGGGAAAGCAAAACAGGCCTCGGCTTTTACCTAAAAGGAGAACAGCGAAGACGCTACCCAGTGGCGGCGCGGACAGAACCCGCTGGGCGCCTGCCAGCAGACGAAGGGGCTTCAGGAGGCTGGGTGACAAGGCAGAGTCCTGCCTGCAGAGGGGACAGGGCCCACAGAGTGCCAGGAGCAAGGCTGAGGAAACTCAGCAAACAGGAGGGGAGGCTACCAAGCGAGCGGGGTGGCCTGAGTGCGCGCGCGTGTGCAGCGGCAGGCGGGCGAGCGCGCACAGGAGCGGAGGGCGGCCGGCAGAGCCTGGGGGCTGCCGAGCTCACGGCACTGCAGGGCGCGGAGCTCGCCCTCCTCACGGCCCGCCTGGCTCCCCTGAGCCTCGGCACTCCCTCTAACGTTTACTTCCCCAAACCCAGCTGGCCCACTGTCAGGGCACAGGTGCGTGCTGGAGCGGGCGACTTCTCTGACCCCGAAAAATCCATCCTTTATGGACAGCTTAACAGCCAACCTCAAAATCAGAGTATCCTCAGGTCAGTGAGAGTATTCCAAAATTCGGAAAACAGTCTGAATGGCCGTGACTCATCTCTAGCTATTTCAGTGTATTAAGTGGCTCTCATTTCACGACTCTAAGAGGTCAACACTATCATCAACCCCGTTTACAGATGAGGAAATGGAAGCGTCTCCTGCAGAGCAGCTGGGCTGCTGGGCCAGGCCCGCGCTCCTCCCGCTGTGACAGTGCGTCACGACACGCAATGGGCGCACGCTCGGGGGCAGCGTCCACACACAGCTGTGCGCGCTCTCCCTGGGGCTTGCTGTGAACTCTAATGGGAGGAGCTCAGGGGCCCCCAGAGCCCCAGGGGCTCGGGCTCAGGTGGTCACTGCTGGGACCTGCCCCAGGCCCTGGCCTGCAGGCCCTACGGTGTGGCCAGTGAATAAGGAGAACGAGAAGCTTAAAGCTCCCTTTGGCTCTAAAACCCCAAGCCTGTGACTGTCATTTTAGATTGACCAAAGCTCCAACTCACAAACCCTTAAGGAGCACCGCATACCACGTGGGGCATGGCCAACATCCCGTAAGAACTGTGAGGCTCTGTCAGAAAAGAGGAACTCTGCTGAGGAGCTGGCTGTCTGCAGGCGGTCTCAGAAGCTGGCTCAGCTCTGGTTCCCTCTGCCTGGCCCGACTTCGCTCGGTTACTACATCTCTGTTTTCCTCAAGGAGGGGCTTTCTTTGGAAAACTTATTTCTGGGAGCTCTTCTGCATGAAACTCTGATCGAGCCCTCGGATGGCAAGACCGCCACTTGTCCAGTTACTAAGTCACGTCCACCTCTGCGTGACCCCATGGACTGCAGCACACCAGGCTTCCCTGTCCGTGACATTCCCAGCCGTCAAAGAGACAGGCCGCGTCTCCTTCTCAGAAGCCGCCAGGGGAGCCCCAGGAACCAGCTCTCCACAACCACAGGGCCTTCCCATGGGGATGCCCCCACACCAGCGGAGACCTGGGGCCAGCGTGACCCTGAGCGCGGCCTGCCCGCAGCAGGCGCCTCAGAGTGCTCGTTCCACGAGCGGAGGAGGGTCCTCAGAAGACAAGGCACGGGGGGAGACGCGCAGTGGCTTCAGGTGTGAGAGACATTCCCGTGGCCAAGTGGCTCCCAGAGCAAGTTTCATTTTCTGTTACAGCTTAGTTCAAAACCAAGCTTTGCTGGAAAGTTTGGGTCTCTCTTTGGTTCAGTTTGAAAGTCTCACACCTAATCGCTTACGCCTTCTGGAGCATTGGACCAGCGTGCCCCGTCTGCGGCGGGGATCTCAGCGCCCTCCGACCAGCACTTCCTCAGCACGTCTGCTGGGCGGGCCTCGCCAGGAGGCATCATCAGGCCAATGGTCCACTCTGGACGGGACGCTACACTGCCGACTCCGAAGGTCAAGTGTCATGATTTGTTGAGATGAGGGCACGTGATTTGCCGGAAAGCAAAAGGGATGCAGGGGAGAAGCACCTTCCTAAGTAGAGGACGGGAATGCCACATCCTGGCAGACAGACACGCGCCCAGGTCGGGGCAGCAGGGAGCGCTCCCCTGGACATGGACCAGACTCTCAGGCGGCCTCCGAGCCGCCCTTCAAGGGAACCTCCCTTCACGTGAGGAGGCGCAACGCCACCAGCAACTCAACTCAAACACGGAACCTGCTCAGTAAAAGCAACCGACGCGACGACGGAGGAGGGAGAGGTACGCCTCCTACGGGGCAGGAAGCCGGAAGACGACCACGGCGCGCAGAGTACGGCCAGCGTTCTGCAGGAACTCTAGGTGGGGCGTAGCCTTCGAAACTGTGAGCCACGGCTCTGCACAGCTGGAGCTCACACAGTGCTGTGCAGTGACATACTTTAACAAGCAAACCAGCTGGGAACGTCTAGACTCACCCCCATCTGCTGAGGGGAGGCAGAGGGTGGAGACTGAGCTAACAACGAATCACACGCTTGATGAAGCCTCCAGAAAAACCCCAAGACCGTGGGGTCCGGAGAGCCTCTGGGTTGGTGTGAGAGACGCGTGCCAGGCGATGGCAGGCCCGCCTCCACGTGGCAAAGCTTCTGAGCCTGGAAGCCCTCCACACCCCACTGCTGAGCCTCTTCATCGGGCTCCATCTGTGCCCCTAAATAGGGACAGAGAACCATAGGGGACATGAGGTCGGCCCCAGCACAGTCACAGAGGCCCCTGAAGGGGGCCGCGGGCCAGCTGGAGAGCGCGCGCTCCCTGGATGCTCCGCTGGCCCGGGCCTCGGAGCTCCCCCTGGGAGGCGAGGCCCCTCACCCGGACTTTCTCTAACTCCCTCCCAGCTCTAAGGTGCCCACATCTGGAAGGTGGCAGCTTCCCCTCACGGACGTGGACTCCCCACCAAGTCACCTGCCTCCCGCCTGGCCTCCTCAGGCACGGCTCCTCTTGCTCACCACGGCTCCGAGACACGTCTGCCCTCTAGTGATGAATTCAACCACACGTCGGAACCGGCCTGGGGAGAACAGGGAGGCCCAAACAGCATAAACAGAGCCAAGGCCAAAGGCACAGGCGAGAGAAGACGCAGAGCCTGCAGGGACCTGAGCACACAGCCCGCCCGGGCCAGGGGCAGGTAGCACTGCGGACGGGAGCAGCCGCCTCCCCCGCATCAAACCCAGACTCGGCTCGGCCTCACTTCGCAAGATGCAGACAGGCGAGGGGGCACCCACCTCCTGCAGACAGCCGTGCGGACCTGCTCCCAGCACGGTACTGAGGGGCTGCGGGGACATGAACCCTGTGTCACCGGCGGTCTCACCGCCTCGCGGCTTCTCCAGGGGGCCGGGGTTTGCCTCAACAGGCGCACCACATGGGGCCTGGAGCACTCCTGTGTGGAGAGCCTCTGGGCTGGCGTGAGAGACGCGTGCCAGGCGACGGCAGGCCCACCTCCACGCAGCACGGGGAGCACAGCCACAGAGGCGCACGGGGCCCCTCCTCGCACCCAGAAGAGGGCACTCATGGCTGTTCCCGTAGTAAATCGTACCCGGACACGTCCGTCAGCGCCACTTCTCTCGCTGAGCTACACGACAGGAACCAGACGCCCACGACGTCAGCCCAGATCAGGATTAGACAACAAAGGCTTTCTAACCAGGCTCTAGTCTCTGAGAGGAGAAGAGACATCCACACACACTTGGGATCATTCTAGCTCCCATCTGACCGGGGATGGACTCCCAGGGTCCATGGGGACCGGGCCTGCTGCCCCGGGGGCTGGTGTGGACCCCGGCATCACACCTGCCAGGATGCACAGGTGCCAGGGAGGAGCCCACCAGGGCCGGGCTGGAGTCAGGGCACGGGCTCACCACACACCCTGCCCTCCTGAGCCCACACTCGGTGTCCCTGCCTGGTGCCCGGCACCAAGGAGCTCAGAAACGCAGAGACCGCAGCCTCCCCGCTGGGCTCCTTTGCAGAGGTGCCCGCCTTGATGCCCCTCCACACACGGTGGCCGCGTCCGAGCTCTGCGGTCACACTCGGGCCTTCCTGTTAGGCATGTCAGTCACAGCTTGTCTCCCGAAACCCTGCCGACCCCCAGGAACGAGACCGCGGTCACACACACACACACACCTTGCCCCGGGGCCTCCTCGGGCATCTGTGCCCACACCGCCCCCAGCCCACCCCGTGAGCCAGCTGCAGCCCTGCCCCCACAGGGGGCAGCAACCTCCTCAGGGGTCCCGACTGCACTGCCTCTAGAGGCCACTCCTGATGGCTCTGGGTCTCGACCCCAGTCCAGGCAGGTCAAGGGCACCAGAGCATTCCCACTTCCTCTCTAAAGATAAGCCAGCCGTGGGCCTTCAGGACGAGTCGCTATATGCATCCTGATAGCAACCATCACATGACTTAGGGCAGATAAAGGCCACCCATTTACGTAATTTCCAATAGAAATGCGTCGCGGTGCAGGTCAGGACTCGGCATGCCACGTGGTGGCCGGGGATCCAGCCCTGGTCAGGCAGCGAAGACCCCCAATCCTAACCCCGGGCGCCGTGCAGCACGGCCAAGAAAACAAAGAAAAAGCCCAAAGGAAGAAAAAGGAAAGACGCACGGTGCTGCCCGGGAGCCCGGAGCCATGCTCGCGAGCCCGGGGCTTCGGGAGAGCCGCCCTCAGGCAGGAGCAGGCGCCAGGCATGCCGGCCTGTGAGCTGCACAGGCCAGGGCGAGACCTCCTTCCAGAGGCAAGTGTAAGTGACTTCCGACCGTCCCCACCCTGCCCTCTGCTCCTCTCTGCTAACGTGGAGAGGACGCTGATCCGTGAGAAACAGCATCACTGCACTTTTCTTCCCAAGATTCCAATGGACTTCACACACCCCAACAGCACAAGAGAGAGGAGACAGCCGGGAATCGAGTTAGAGCCTGGCCGGAGGCGCAGGGGACCTCGAGCAAGAACACGGGACGCGGGCGAGCAGGCGGCACGGCCAGGGCGGCGTCCCTGGACCCCCGGACCCCAGCCTGCACGCAGCCTGCTCCTCTGTTAGGGGGGCAGAGCGGGCAGGGCGGCCCCGCGGGGCAGCCTCACCCCCAGCCACTTACCCACGCTTTCTT
>SJYF01001743.1:218714-229467 GCA_006410515.1 Procapra przewalskii
CACTGGGGACCGGGCCCCGGCCGCTCGGTCTGTGGAGGTCAGGGGCAGGCTGAGCCAGCGGGGGGGGGCGGAGGCCAGCAGGGGGCGGACGCTCGGAGCCCAAGGCGAGCTGTGTCGCATCACCTGTTACTCCTTCGGAAGGGTAACTCTGAGAGCCCTGGGTCCTCGGCCAACGCCGCGCACACGGGACGCCGCGGTGCTGACTCCCTGTGCGCCCTCGCAGCCCCGGGGGGGGCCCCGTCTGCACGGCCTGTGTGCTCGCTCTGTCTGCACTCGCCATGCCCTCGCCCCCTGCCCGCGCTTGGCACTGCCTTGGCTCTGACAAGCCAGAGCCTCCCAGACGAGCCCGCGCCCTGCAGCCTTTCTCACGACGCGTCCTGACACGCAGCCGGGTGGGACTCTCTCTTGCACCCACACAGGACGCCCGGCACCGACGGGCCACTTACGTCCTTCGTCCAGAAGTTGATGCCCGTGCCCCGCCGGCGCTCCCGGGGCCGCCTCCTCTCGCGCACGGACAGCCTGCCGGAGGGCTGGTCGCCAGGCTCTGCTTCTTCGCCCTCTGTTCAGGGAGGAGACGAGGCACGGAGCTTAGGAGCCCGGGGCGCACGCACTGGAGGCCTGCGCTTTCCGAAGCCCAACCTACCGTTTTTGTCCATGTCCTGCATCCCGGCAGTGCCTGTGGGGGGCTCTGAGCTCTGCGAGTCGGGGGCGGAGGACCCACCCGTCCGGAGCAGGTAGGAGCTGGTGTACAGCGAGGGTCTCGGGGCAGAAGGGGACGCTGGCGCTGTGGGCTGCTCGGGCCGGCCTGGACACTGCAGGGGATGATACACAGGCTGGAACAACCCACAGGATGAGATGTCAGGGGTCAAGTCCAATGAAAGCGTAGGGATAGCATGTGTATTAAAAATGGGCTTTTCTACATCAAGAGGCTTATAAGCAGTTGACCAGCCAGAAAGAAAACAGGTCTGAACTCCTACTCTGACACAGCCAGGGTGGCAGCAGCCCAGAAAAGTTCCTCCAAGACCAACAGGTGGGCGCTAGGGAGCACCGGCCTGCTGACACAGCTCCCGTGACTCTACGAAGCATCAGGAAGGGTGCTGGCCTTTCAGGATGGGGCACGGAAAGGCAGGGAGTATGGGGGAAAATAAGCTCAGGATAGGAAAAAACAATGTAAGAGGCATCTAGAAACAGATCAAGCCTGAACCTTCTGCCAGCTTCTGAGCCTTCTGTCAACCTGACATAAGTAGGCGGCTGCTGCTGCTAAGTCGCTTCAGTCGTGTCCTACTCTGTGCGACCCCACAGATGACAGCCCACCAGGCTCCCCCGTCCCTGGGATTCTCCAGGCAAGAACACTGGAGTGGGCTGCCATTTCCTTCTCTAATGCATGAAAGTGTAGTTGCTCAGTCATGTCCAACCCTCAGCGACCCCCTGGACTGCAGCCCACCAGGCTCCTCTGTCCATGCGATTTTCCAGGCAAGAGTACGGGAGCGGGCGCCGCCACTCACACTGGCAATGCCCGCTCTCTGGGACTTCCCCGGCGGGCCGGCATTGAGGCTGCGCTCCGCTGCAAGGCGTGCGGGCATGGCTTCGGGCTGGGGAGCTAAGATCCTGCATGTGTACCCCACCCCCAAAATAAAAGGAAAAATAATCCCCTTTTCCTGCTTTGAACTTTTTTCTCCTTGAGAGTTAGGACAGAGCTCGACAGTAAACCTTAGCATTTATTTGTTGACGTGGTTTGTTGAAAATGCAGAGATAAAGAAATTCTCACCACATGCAGAGATTGTCTGATTCTCTGTTTATAAGTTATCGAGACAGAAGCAGTAAGATACAGTCAGCTTGGGAGTCTGGTAGGATGTGGCTCAAATTCTAGCTTTGGCACAAACGCGCCGTGTGACCTAAGAAGGTGACTCGAGTTCTGAGTCTCCACCTCCTCCTTCGTAAAACAGAGAAAACAATCTCTTCCTCAGAGAGGCCTGGATGAGATACCATATGCTATGCGCTGAGAACTGAACCTTGTATGTATCAAGTATTCAAAAAACAGTGATTGATAAACGGAATGAACAGCAGAGCCTTGGCTAATCCTAACCCTAAAGGAGAGCAGGAACACCTTTTCCTGCAGCCGTGGTCAGCATGAAATTTATCACCACAAGCGGGGCATTTCTGGGCGTGAGAAGGAACGGTATTGACAATCACCCCAAGATAAAAGGCGTCGCTGGACGTCTTCAGTGAACCAGGAGCACACTCAGCCTACACAGGACCCCACACCTCTGACTGCACCCCTGCACCCGCACTAATGGGGTGACGCGCACGGCAGGACGTCCACCCACAGCCCAGGAGGAGAGGCGCAGGAGTGTGCGGGCAGCGGGTGGGCCGCGGCTCAGCGCCCCCGCCATCCCTTCTTCCAGATCCCTCACCCGTGTCTGGCCATGCCCTGCGGCTGTGGGATCGCAGCCCCTGGCCAGGGCTGAAGCTGGCCCCTGCAGGGACAGCACAGCCTCCCACCTGCTGGGCTGCCAGGGAACCCGTCGGGCTCTCCTGAGTCGCGGAGATGCCGAGCCAGGTGCTGAACACCCCACGGCCTCAGCGTAAGGAGGAGGGGCGTTTACCTCACAGGATTGCACTGAGGACTGAACAGCTTCATAAGTGTAAAGCAGCTACAGCAGTGCGGAGCATGAGCAATAATAAGCTCTGCTACTTCTGCCTGCATTTCATTATAGCGAGACCTTTCTGTTCAGAACTGAAAGACGCTGTTAACCAAGCCTATGGTGGCGATCACCTCCCAGTACGCGCGCGCAGCCCAGCACGCTGCAGCCTAAAGTGCATCAGTTAGCTACCAGAGGAAACGCCGCAACACTGAAGGGCACCACCCCCTGACCTCTCAGTCACGCAGGCCCACCACCACAGGGGGACGTGAGCGCTCAGTCACGCAGGCCCGCCGCCGCAGGGGGACGGCAGCAGGCTTCCTGGGAGGCGTCCACTGTAGGGCAGCGAGCACTGACTCCCTGTGGGCAAGAGCCCCCGCCCCCCAGACCCTGCTCTCCGCGCCGGCGCTCACCTCTCCCTCTGGGCTCCGGCCCCAGGGCTGGTGGCTCTCCCCGGCTTCCTGAGTGGGGGCAGCCAAGGGCTCGCGCTTCCGGGGGCCGCCCTCGAGCGCTCCGGGACCCACGGGCTTCAGGCTGGGCTGCTCCTGAGCCTGACGCTCTACCCTCGACCGGCTGAACGTCCTCTCCGCTTCCTGAAGGTCCGTGAGGGTGACGCCCTGGGAAGACACCAGACAGTCAGAGGTTGCACCCTAACCATGGACATCTCCCAGTGGACGAGCAGGGAAGCTCCTCAAAGGTCTAATGGTACCAAGTTCCAAACAGCTCCCTAACAGGTGTGAGGCCGTCTGTAGTGAATATACACCGAACACAAACACCTGAGTGTGCAGAGGCCTGGGCCTGGGTCCAGGTGCACCACAAATGCAGCCCTCCAACGTCGCCGCTCGAGCTCCACGAGCACTCCCTGCCGCATCCACACCCATGCACTCACGGCTCCTCGGGGCCCTCCCGACCTCAAAGAGCACGTGGGCGCCAGCTGAGCCCGCCCTGCAGGAAAACCAGAGTTGACTCACAGAAAGAGCCAGGCTCAACACAGTGAAACGTCAGTCAGGCTAGGACAACCACCAAACCCCAAACTGCATCCATACAAACACACAGAGCCGACTGCAAGGGGATGGCCAGGACGGCGGAGCAGGAGACCTGGAGCGCGGCCCTCGGGGCTCCCCAGGACTACTGCTCTGACGGGGCCGGCCATGGAGGGCCTGCCACAGCTGAGCAGAGAGGGGCCACCGCAAGACGGCAGGAGGGCCGGCCCACCCGCGGCAGACTGGCTAGCCACAGAGGGGGCTGAGAGGCGCCCCGGCTGGGGGCCCTGTGCTGGGGAAGGCGAGCCCCCGAATGCTGGGCTTCGAGGCCAGCGGGCCTTCCTCAGGGAGTCCCCGAGGCCTGTGGGGAGCAGAGACTCCGCTCCTGCAGGCACACAAAGCTTCACACGCCCCACAACCCAGGGTGGAAGCAGGGACTTCGAAAGCCAGATCAGACCCACCGGCTGACCGGAGTCTCCCCAAGAGGCAGGCCGTGCCACTGGGGAGAAGACACTGGCGGCGGCCACACTGGGAGCTGGTCCCGCCCCGAGGACGCCGGCGCCACGTGGTCCCGCCCTGAGGACACCGCCGCAGGCCGGCGCCACGTGGGGCCCTCCCTCTAGCCCAGCACCTGCAGCAGCTGACCCAGCAACACACACAGCATGGGAGGCCTCAGGCCCAGCAACCAAGCAGGCAGGGACGTGCGCCGGCCCCCCTCCCCGGCAGACAGGCTGTCTGATGAGTCCTCGAGCCCACAGCGGCCCCTGGACAGCCAGCCCCTCACACCAGCACAGGTGCTGGATGGGGACGCAGGGACCTGAGCCCGCGGACCCTGGGGCCCGGGGCCAACCACCAGTGGGCAGACTCCAGACCCAGATGGGCCTGGGGCGCGGCCCTGTCCACGAGCAGCCTCACACACCAGTGGGTGGACACCAGCCCCAGGACAGCCGCAGGCCACTGCCTGCCGTGGGCTGGCTGGCTCCACCACCTGCGGGCCGGCACCAGCCCCGGGGCTTCCTGCGCTGACTCCCTCACCAGTGAGCCAGCGGCAGCCCCGGGGTCCCCCACAGCCCACACGGGGGTGCCCCGAGCACGGAGCGCTGCTCGCCACAGCGGGGTGTGCCGCCGGCATGCATAGGACACGTCCTACAAAGGCCACTTCTCCAAGACCAGGAACGCTGAACCAACCTGCTAGACGCAGAGACAAAACCAGCAAGTCGGGCAGTGAGGCAGCAGAATGTGTTCTAAACGAAGGAGCAAGAGAAGACTCCAGAAGACAGCTAGGTGGAGCCGAAGCGGGCGACCTCCCCGAGAAAAAGGTCCAGGCGACGACTGCAACGGCAGCCAAGGACTCAGAAGAGTGGGGGCTTCCGACGGAGTCAGGAAACACAAAGAGGGCCAGAGATGAGAGCTGCGATTAAAGCGGAAACGCGCTAGAAGGGACCCGGGGTGACCGAGTGCTGCAGAGGACGGGCCGCGTCCACACCCACGCAGTGGCGCAGGGAGGGCGGTGGGCACCACGATGCTGAGCCGGACAGGAGAGCGTGCACGCGAACAGACGGTGCAGGAGGCCTCGAGGCGGCAGCACGCGCACTGGCATTCACGCCGCAGGAGCCCAGGGGAGAAGGGAGCCCGGGGCCCCAGGAGACGTCTGAAGACAGGACAGCCGGAAACTCCCCCGACCTGGGAAGCGAGACAGACGTCCAGGTCCAGGAAACACTGGGTCCCCATCGAGAATGACCCAAAGAGGCCTGCACCAAGGCACCTCGGGAGTGAACCGGCAAAGTCAGAGATGGAGAGAGGATGTTGAAGGCACCAACGGAAAAGCAACAAGCTATAACAAGGGAACTCCCATATAGTCATCAGCTGACTTTTCAGCAAAAACTCTGCAAGACAGAAGGGGCACGATATATGTAAAGCGATGAAAAGGAAAGGCCTACAGTCAAGAATACCCTCCTCAGCGAGGCTCTCATTTGGACTGGATGAAGAAAGCAAAAGTTTTCTACACAAGCAAATGCTAAGAGAGTTCAGCACCACAAAACCAGCTTTACAAGAAATGTTCAAGGGAATTCTCTAAGCAAAAGAAAGAGGTCACAACTAGAAACATGGAAATTACAAAAGGAAAAATCTCGCTGGCAAAGTCAAATACACAGTAAAGGAAGCATCAATCAGCCAAGCAACCCAGCACGGAGCTCGCAGGCTTCCCCGCAGCCCAGATGGTAAAGAATCCACTGCAGTCTGGCAGACCTGGGTTTGATCCCTGCAGACAGGTTAAAAGGCTAGTAAAATCGACTATATCCACGATAAGCAGGTAAGGGATAGACAGAGTGAAAGGATGTAAGATCTGATGTCAGAAACAGCAACCTTGGAGGGGAAAGAATGAAAAGTGCAGGGTTATTAAAATCTTTTTTGAAATTAGAGCGATCAGCAGCTTGAAACACAAACCTCGTGGTAAGTACAAACCAGGAGACTATGAAAGATTCACACACAAAGCAGAGAAAGACGCCCAAACACAGCACGAGAGACAGTCATCAAACCGTAAGGGGTGAGAACAGAGAGGAGAGGAGCAAAAGAACTGCAGAAACAGTCTCAGAACGGTGACGGGATGAGAACAGGCGCACACACAGCAACAACCACTGTAAATGTGCACGGAGCCAGTGCCCCGGCCGAGAGAGGGAGGCTGGACACACGCGGACACAGAAACAAGACCCACACATACACAGACTGCCGGCAAGAGAGAGCGTCAGGCCTAAGACGCACAGGCTGAGAGCAAGGGGGAGGGAAAGGCAGGTGATGCAGACGGGAATCCAAAGACAGCCTGGAAGACACACGGTAACGCTGACTGCCCAAGGGACAAGGAGGGCAGGGGCGTGATGAGCAAGCGGCGACTCCAGAAAGCAGACACGAGAGCTAGACACGCAGCCGACACAGAGCACCTAAAGGAGCGGGAGGAGATAGCAGAGGGCGTGACGGAGGGGCGGCGGCAGCACAGCAGCAGCAGGGGCCGCACCCCCCACATCGCTGGACACACGCCCACACGGGGCAGCAGGGCGGGATGCTGACCGCGCGGCGCCCACAGCCAGAGGGACGCACTCCGTCCAAAAGCAGCAGAACACACATCCTCTCAGACGCATCTTCTCCAGGGTGGATTCGCCCTGAACACAAGCCACAGGGCGTGTGACAAAGCTGAGGCCACACCAAGCACCTATTACAGCCACAAGGGGATGAGACGGGAAACCGAGTACAGAAAAGACAGAAGCCCTGAAAAACCCACAGACACATGCGGGCTGGACAGCATGCTACTGAACAGCTGACGGGTCACCGGAGAGGTCGGAGCAGAGCCCAGAGCACGCCCGGAGACAGACGAGGCGTGGCCTCCGGGCGCCGCAAAGGCCGTCCTCAGAGGCGTATTTGCAGCAATACACGCCTACCTCAGGATGCACAGAAACCTCACACAACCTAGCCTTCACCAAAGGAGAATATGCAAAATCCACAGTTAGCAGACAGCAAGGAGATCAAAGCAGTCAACCCCAGAGGAAGTCAACCCTGAACGTTCACTGGAGGGACTGACGCGGAAGCCCCAGTACTTTGGCCACTTGATGCTAAGAGCCGACTGACTGGAAAGGACCCTGGTGCTGGGAAAGACTGAAGGCAAAGAGAAGGGAAAAAGCGGAAACTGTCAGATTCTATTTTCTGGACTCCAAAATCACTGTAGAGTGCAGTGACCTCAGCCTTGACATTCAAAGACGCTTGCTCCTTGGAATGACAGTTATGACAAGCTTAGTCAGTGTATTAAAAAAGCAGAGACATCAGTTTGCCAACAAAGGTCCACAGTCAAAGCTACGGTTTCTCCAGCAGTCGTGACAGCGTTGCACCATAAAGGAGGCTGAGTGCCAAAGAAGAATCGATGCCTTTGAGCTGTGGTGTTGGAGAAGACTCTTCAGAGTCCCTTGGACTGCAAGGAGATCCAACCAGTCCATTCTAAAGGAAATGAGATGGTTAGATAGAATCGCTGACTCAGTGAACATGAATTTGAGACAGGGGAGGACAGAGGAGCCAGGCGGTGCTGCAGTCCACGGGGTCACAGAGATCTGGACTTACAGACTGAATAACAACAGCTAGTAATACCGTGATCAAGTGGGGCTTATCCCGGGCATGTGAGGATGACTTAGTATCTACGTATCAATCAGTGGGATAGACACCACATGAACAAATTGAAGAATAGAAACCATATGATCATCTCTGCAGAGGCACAAAAAGCTTTCGACAAAATCAACATCCATTTATGATATAAAAACAATTCTCCAGAGAGTGGGGATGGAGAAAACACCCCTCAACACAGTAAAGGCTGCACAGGAGACGCCTCGAGCGAATACCATGCTCAGCGGTGGAGTTCTGAAGGCATTTTGTCTACGATCAGGAGCAAGACAAGGATGCCCACTCTTGCCACTTTTATTCAACACCATACTGGAAGTCCTAGCTATAGGAATCAGACAAGAAAAAGAAAAAAAAGGAATCCACACTGGAAAAGAGTAAGTAAAGCCGTCAGCGTGTGTAGATAAGATGATCCTACACATGGAAAATCTCAACGATGCCACCTAAAAGCCACTACAACTCATGGACTCGGTAGAGGCACAGGACATAAAATTAACGAGCAGACAGACAGAAGCGTGGAGAAGGTAACTGCAACCCACTCCAGTGTTCTTGCCTGGAGACTCCCACGGGCAGAGGAGCCTGGCGGGCTACAGTCGCCAGCGTCACAGAGAGTCGGACACGACTGAGTGACTAAGCAGCAGCAAGACAGAAACGCATGGTCCAGCCCGTCCTGCTTCTGGGTCTGTGTCTAAAGACGCAAAAGCAGGGACTGAGTTAGCCGCACGTCCTGTTCACAGCAACACTGTTCACGGCCGCCCAACGGTGAGAGCAGCCGAGTGTCCACTGGGGGATGGCCGAACACAAACGGCGTGGACACGCCGCGGAACACTGTCCGGCCGCACGAGACGGGGCGATGCGAGCGACACAGGGACCGGCTGCCACCGGCGGACAGGGGCTGCAGCTCCGCTCACACGGCCACCTGGAGCCAAGGCCAGGGAGGCAGGCGCACAGGGGGGCTGCTGGCAGCCGGGGGACAAACGGGTGTCCCGGGGGTTGAGAGTTTCCGTTTGGAAGAGGAAAGTTGTTCTGGAGATGGATGGCTGCAAAAAAATGTGACTGTCTTTACTGCCAACAAACTGTTTGCTTAAAAATGGCCAAATTATTAAGCTGCACGTTACATATATTCTTCCACAGTAAACCCAAACAAATGACAGCCCGTGTGGTCCCCCGGGGGTCGCGTCCTCTGGGAGAAGGAACCGCCAGCGAGCACAAGCAGTCACAGCTGTGACAGTGCCGCCTGGCCCTGGGCGCCCGTCAGTCCTAAGCCTTCCTGCTCGGCGTCTTTAGCATCTGAAGCTGCGGGGCTTCCCCACCCCCTGGAAACGGCCTGCTCACCCCTCTGGACCATCTCCTGTTGACTCCTCACCCTCTGCCGGCCCGGCTCACCCTCCTCTGCCTCCCTGATGCCCAACCACAGCCCCCGTCCGTGTCGCTGCCACATGCCCACGGCCCAGCTCGGCCAAGGGACAGCTGCTCACGTGCCGCCAGGCTTCTGAGACGTCCCACCGGGTCTCGGCGACCTTTGCAAGATATTCCTCACTGCAATGCCTCCCTCAAGGCTCTTTCCTTTTGTAACATCCCTAGTGGAACGTAAGCCACTCCCAGCAGCACACACGCTGCCTCTGAGCACACTCCTGGGCTGCGCACATCTGCACCCAGCGTAAGGGACACCCCCCACACCCTTGGGGTCGCTTCCCGTCCCGCCTCCAGCCCTCAGCGAACACGCATCCACTTTCTCTTCTCTGCCAGCCTGGGCGCTGTCGCGCGGATGGAGCCGGGCCCAGCACAGCTGCTGCTTCGGGCTGCTCTGCACAGCAGCGTGTGCGCTTCAGGGCTTCACTTCCCTTTACTGCCGAACAGTGTTCCTCAAATACGGAACATTCTGTTCATCCAGTCATTAATCCACAGAAACTTGTGCGGTTTTTCAAATTTTGCTAACTGCTTGTTTGTTCAGTTTGTGCAACAGCCCAGCTTGAGCCCACCACCTGCACCTGCTGGGGGCCGCCGGGCGCCGGGTCCACAGTGCTGACCTCCGCCCTGCAGCCAACGTGCAGGCGCCACATGGAAGGGGGGCCTATGCAGCAAGGAAAGCCCAGCCAGAGGAGACACAGGGGGCTTTCTGGCTCCCGTGAATGATGCTGTTGTAAAGTCTGTGTAGGAGCTTCTCTGTGGACGCCTGCCTTTCTCTCTCGAGTGCACGCCCAGGAGCAGCAGGCAGGCCCCGTGGGAACTGCGCTGAGCACCGAGCTTCTCCTGTAGGGATGAACGGGGGCCTCAGCACAAGGGAAATGATTAGGCTTAGCGAGGAAAGAGGAGAGACCTGCTCTGCGCCTGGAAGAACAGAAATGAGAGCAGGTATGTGTAGCCTTGAACTCATCTGATTCTATGCAGTGTGAGGTTTAACACAAAAGCTTTCATTGCAGGAGCTGCAAGAAGGCACTCGGTGTATCGTTTTTTAACCGTACTTCCAGTGGAATGGCAGACAGACAAAGGATTCAAAACACAGAGGCCACACTCACTTGGGTAGACCTTCGAGTCTGCCGAGCCTGTCTGGAGCGCGCCTTCCGTAAGGACTCTGCTTCCTCGTCCCGGACAGGAGTCAGATACGACCTGTGGGGAGAGGCACACCGGAGGTGAGGCCCCGGCACACACGAGTAGGCCCCGCGCACCTAGACGGAGCCAGGCAGAGGCGGCCCCAGAAGGCCGCTGTGGAGGATGACAGAAGCCGAGCCTCGATCCTGACCTACCACCGCGTGTGCAGAGCCGTGTCCTGCCCGCAACACGAGAACCTTTCTTCCCCTCTCCCATCCTGACGTGGCTTTTCTGGCCTCACGCTCCGGGTGCAAACTTCCAGGGCAGGTGAAGAGGGTGTGACAGCCGCCCAGCTCCCGCCTTCAGAGCCGGCTTCCGGCTGAGACAGCAGACTCGGCTCCCCAAGTGCAGGCAGCTCCTCCCTCCCTGGAAGCAGGTGGG
>SJYF01001743.1:229545-256088 GCA_006410515.1 Procapra przewalskii
CGCGTCCCCCCCCCCCACCCCTGTGTACTGAGATGATCGTTTCCGTCTTCTGTGAATGTGGTGGATTCTGCTGAACGGTTTTCAAATGATAGAAACTCTGAGTCCCTGGGATAAGCTCAGCTTGGCCAGGATGCATCATCACATAGAGACTTACTTTTTATATAGATTCAGTATTATTTACTTCAGGATTTCCCCATCCTTATTCTTGGAAGAAACTGGCTTGTAGTTTTCCCTTCTTATAACAACCGGGCCAGTCTGGGAATTAAAGTTATGAAAGGTGAAAAGCATCCTCTCCTTGTCTGTTTTGAGAATCTCTGGGAGACGGGGGTCAGTTCCTCCTTAAGCAGTTGGAAGAGCTCCCCGTGGAGCCATCTGGGTTTAGAGTGTCCTCTATGGGAAAGCTTTAAATAAGGGTTTCCGTCTCTTTGATGGAGTTAGGCCTATCCAGATTCTCTGTTGTGCTAACACTTGTCTTCAGGGAATCTTATCTGCATCTTCATATACAGTGACTGCTGATAACACCCTCACAACGCATTTCAATCTCCGCATTTCAACTGTGACACAGGCGTGCCTCAGAGATGCTGAGGTCGGCTCCAGACCACCAGCATAAGGTGAAAGCTGGAGGAAGCTCAGTCGCGTGCCCAGCACCTGCGCAAGTCACGCCTACAATGCACTGTAGCTGAGTAAGTGTGCAACAGCATTGCACCTTTAAGAAACAAAGGATGCACTGCAACTAAAGCTACTTTATCGTTAAAAACGGTGACCATCAGCTAAGCCTTCAGCAAGGTGTGATCTTTCTGCTGGTGGGGGGTCTTGCCTCCATGTTGAGGGCTGCGGGCGAGCAGGGTGGCGGTTGCCGAGGGCTGCAGCAAGTCCTTAAAATGAGACAACAAAGTCTGCCTCATTGATTGACTCTTCCTTCCATAAAAAACTTCTCCACAGCCTGTCATGCTGTTTGACAGCATTTTACCCACAGGAGAATTTCTTTCAAAATTGGAGTTAATCCTCCCAATTCCGGCCACTGCTTTATCAACTAAGTTTATGTAATAATCTAAATAATTTCTTGTCACTTTGAAAGTCTCCACAGCATGTAGATTCCATTGCAAAAAGAACTTTAAAAAATATTTTATCTTTTAAATTGAAGTACAGTTGATTTTCCAGTTGTCAAGTATGGATGTGAGAGTCGGACTGTGAAGAAAGCTGAGCGCCGAAGAATTGATGCTTTTGAACTGTGGTGTTGGAGAAGACTCTTGAGAGTCCCTTGGACTGCAAGGAGATCCAACCAGTCCATTCTGAAAGAGATCAGTCCTGAATATTCATTGGAAGGACTGAAGCTGAAGCTCCAATACTTCGGTCACCTGATGTGAAGAGTCGACTCATTGGAAAAGACCCTGATGCTGGGAAAGACTGAAGGCAGGAGGAGAAGTGGACGACAGGATGAGATGGCAGGGTGGCATCACCGACCCAATGGACGTGAGAGTCTGAGCGAGCTCCAGGAAACAGTGAAGGACGGGCAGCCTGGCGCGCTGCGATCCACAGTGCCGCGCACGCCTGAGCGCCTGGGCGGCAGCAGCTGGTTTACAATATTCTGCTGTTCCAGGGCACAGCAAGGCGCTTCAGCTATGCACATACCTGCGTCGACTCTTCTTCCGAGGCTTCTCCCTTCAGGTTATCACGGCGCTGAGCAGCCCCCTGCGCTCCACAGGAGGCCCGCACTGTCCACCCGCTTTGTGTTCAGTAGTGATGCGTCTGTTAGCCCCAGACCTCTGATTCACCACCCTTCTTTCCCTCCAGCAAGTTTGTTTCTATGTCTGTGACTACTTCTGTCTTATACGTAAGCTCATTTGTATCTTTCTTGTTTTTAAAGACTCCACATATTAGTGATATATCGCATGGTATTTGTCTTTTTTCCGCCTGGCTAACTTCACTTCCTGCGACAGTCTCTAGTTACACCCCTGTTGCTGCAAACAGCATCATCTCACTTTTTACGGCTAAGTTTTATTTCATGTATATATGTACCACTTCGTCTCTATCCATTCATCTGCTGATGGACGCTTAGGTTGCTCCCGTGTCTTGGCTGCTGTGAACAAGAACCCTTTGCCGTGCTCATCCATGAGAAGCAGGTCCTCGCCCTTCAAGCTTTAGCGTGAGACGCAGCGATTCTGTCCCAGCCTTGGGCTCCCCTTCTCAGTCTAGTCCTCCGGGGCAGCTCCTTTAGCACTCTTAAGTCTCAGGCGCCTCGAACTCATCCATGAGGGCAGGGGTGTACTTCCTCCAAATTCCTGCTAAGGTGGATATTTTGATCTCTTCCCACGAGTCACAAACGTTTTTGGTGAGTCTTCTCCAGACGGTTTTCAGTTGACTCTGCCCAGGTCATAGGAGGACTCACGTCCGTGGCAGATACAGCCTTACAAAATGCAGTTCTTAAACAATAGGCCAGAGAGTCAGAATCACTCCTTGACCCATGGGCTTCAGGACAGATGTGCTTGCAGGCATGAACCACGTGAACCCCTCCGTCCACCTGCACCAGAGCTCTCGGGTGACACCCGGCACACTGTCAGTGAGCAGCGATGTTTTGAACCTTTATTTTCTGAGCAGTCGGTCTTAGCGATGAACTTAAAAAGTTCAGTAAACCTTCTGTCAACAGAAGTGCTGTCTTCTAGGCTTTCTTGTTCCATCACAGAGCAGAGGCAGGGTAGACACAGCGTAACTCTTACGAGCCCTGATTCTCAAAATGGTAAACGAGCACTGGATTCAACTTAAAGTCACCAGCGCAACTTGAAGTCAATAGCCTGTAACCAGGGAGGCAGTCTGTCCTTCAAAGCCCTGAAGGCAGGCACTGGCTCTCCTAACTGTGGAAGTCACGGATGGAGCCTTCTCCCACAGAGGCTGTCTCGCCGACACTGAGAGTCTGCCGTCTAGTGCGGCTGCGTCCACGCATGGGCTCAGCTGCGTCTTCTGGATGACTCGCTGTAGTTCCTACGTCACCACCTGTTGCCTGTCACCACCTCACTGTATCTGCGTTATTCAGGTGCTAAGTCACGTTCCACTCTGTGCAAACCCATGGACTGCCAGGCTCCTCCGTCCTCCACTATCTCCAGGAGTTTGCTCGAATCCATGTCCACTGAGTCTGTGACGCCGTCTAATCATCTCACCCTCTGCTGCCCCCTTCTCTTCTTGCCTTCAATCTTTCCCAGCATCAGGGTTTTTTCCAAATAATTAGCTCTTCACGTCAGGTGGCCAAAATCAGCTTCAGTCCTTCTAATGAATATTCAGGGCTACACTTCTACGTTATTAAGACGGCGTCTCTCCTCAAACCTCATGAATCATCTTCTGCTAAGCTTCGAACTTTCCTTCCACAGCATCCTCACCTGTCTGGCCATCCCAGAACTGAAGAGAGCTATGGGCTTGATCTGCACGAGGCTGTGACGAAAGGAAGATTGTCTCTGTTTGGTCTTCTACCCAGAGCGCTCGGGCTTTCCCTCTGTACACCAGCAGCAAGGCTGCCTCACTTTCTAATCACCCACTGAAGCAGCGCTTCCCACGCCTCTAAGCACCTGTCCTTTGCATCTCCAGCTTGGCTGTCTGCTGCAAGAGGCCTAGCTCGAGGCCCATCCTGGCTTTCGAACTGCCTTCCTCACTAAGCACAGTCATTCCTAGCTTTTGCTTTAGAGTGAGAGACGTGTACCTCTTCCTGTCAGCGGAACACTTAGGGACTCTGGTGGGGCCTCTCTCGGCCTGAGTCCAGTACTGTTGTGTCCCCAGGGAGCGGGATGCCTGAAGCACGGGAGAGAGAAGGGGGAGCTGCTGGTCAGCAGCGCAGTGAGAAGCAGCATTTCTGATTGTTGGTGGCTTCATACAGGTGTGGTGTGTGACACCCCAGACAATTACAACAGTACCCTCAAAGACCACTGATCACAGATATCGTAACGAATACAGCAAGGAAAAGTTAAAAGCACTGTGAGAACAGCCAGCTGTGATACAGAGACACGAGCGGCCAAGCGCCGCTGCTGAACCAGGGCCGGCAGGCTCGCTCCCTGCGGGGCGGCCGCCGAGCCTCACGCGAGCCACAGGTGGCCCGGGAGCGACGCCGGGACGCGGTCACGCGGCTCTACCTGCGTCTACGGCAACGGCTCTCAGACTGTTCGGTCACGGACCGTTCACGTTTTCAAAAGTGCCGAAGATACCCAACAGCCCGTTTATATGGGGTATATCTATTAATATTTACCTTACCGGACATTAAAATCAAGAAATTAAACATGCATTTGTGCATTTATTAGAAAATGACAGCCCTATTGCATGTTAATTTCAATAATTTACCTTTTATGAAAATAACTACATGTTCTAAAACAGAAGTTTAGTGAGAATGGTGTTGCTTGAAAATTCCTTTAGCGTCGCCTTCAAGCGAGACAGCTGGGTCTCCATACACACTCCTGCGTTCGGTATGCGTAGTGATTTGTTTTAGCTAAAATATGCAAATGCCCAGCCCTGCATTGACAGGCAGTTGGAAAAGCAAGGAGTCTCAGAGCAGCTCTTTCAGGACTGTGGACAGTCCTCTGTAAACACACAGCCAGTGACCGACACAGGCAGTGACCCCAAAGGCCAGCTTCACGCGGAGCCTGGAGCCACGCTAGCAGGGCTCTCGCGCCCTGTTACGCTGGAACCCAGTCGTCTGTCTTGTACCTGGGCTAAGACGCCTTACCCAGGCGTGGCTCTGGGGAAATTCTGGTGTAGCCCTCCCAAATGCAAACACATTTCATCACGCAACAGCAACTTTAAAAATCACATTCTTTAACAGTTTCCTTGACATCAGTCTTGGCAATGACTTTCTGACTCCAAAAGCAAAATGAACACACGGGACTTCATCAAACTTCCTGCTTCTGTACAGCAAAGGAAACCAGCAAATGGACAAAAAGGCAACCCACTGAACGGGAAGAAATAACTTAAGCTGCTGCAGCCGCTGGCAAACAGCAATGCCAGAAGTGCCACGCGACCCGGAGGGTCAGCTGCTGGGCTTTCACCTGAAGGAAACCAGAGGACCACCTCGATCGGCGCCAAACCTGCGCCCCACCTGCACTAGTCAGAGCTGCCGAGACAGGGAACCAGCCAAGTGTCCATCAACAGAGGAACGCATAAAGAAAGTGTGGCATCTGAGTGTCTGCGCACACACGCACGCACACACACACGGCAGAATACTATTTAGTCACCAGAGGAGGAAGTCCTGCCATCTGCCACAACGTGGATGGGCCCTGAGGGCCCGTGCCAGGTGAAGCAAGCCAAAGACAAATATGCTGTGATCTTCTTTGCAAGTGGAATCTAACAGACCTGAGCTCACAGGTACGGAGAACAGCCTGGGGGTTGCTGGGGGTGCAGGTGGGCAAAGTGGGTGAGGTATTCAGAAGGTGCAAACTTCCAGTTACACGGCAGCCAGTCCCGGGAGTGTGCGCCACGCGGGGCCACAGTAACTGACATGCTCTGCGGGTCCGAGACTTGCTCAGAGGGCAGACCGTAAAGTCTCACCACGAGGGAAACTAAAGCTAGCGTGGGGCTGGGCGGCCGTGCGGCTCTGCTGTGGCGGCCCCTCTGTGACATTGTCATCAGACCGTTATGCTGGGCACCAAAGAGAAAACGTTTCATTTCGTCATTTCTATCAATAAAAACTAATAAAATTCTTACAACTCCACAAGCTCTAATACTGTCTTTGGCCTCAAAACAGTCTTCGCACTCTGGGAAGCAGTGAAAGCTGTTGCCCAAAGGCACAGGCCTTCCGGAATCCTAGCTTCTGCCTTAAATGTCATGATTCGCAAGCAGTGCTCACAATGACAGGTTCAGTCTGCTCGCTTTCAAGAAAATGTTGGCCACGCACCTGCATCTGAAGGGCGGGTCTGAACACCCGCGTCCCGGGAGAGGCAGCCGGCAGCCGGGCCCCCTCCTCTCCAGCTGCAGGCCAGCGCCCCGGGGCGCGACGCCCTCCGACCGGGAGGCCGCTCTCCCGGCCCCTCTGCTCTCTCTCTGGGCTGCGCGCGGGGCGCTCCCTGCTGCCCAGGCTGCTCAGCTCGCAAGTCCTCTCTTCGCTGCTCCTCCACAAGTGGTTTCTTAATCTGTTATTTTAGTCTCAGTTCTGGAATTCCCATCTTCCTAAGCAGAGGGCAGCTCTCTATTGAAAGCCTCTATCTTGCCTTCTATTTCCTTGAACATGTCGACCATAATTTACTGCGATCACTTTGAAGTCCAGGTCTGACACCACCAATATCTGAGTCTGTTCCTAGCGTCTGTATTTTCTCAGTCTTTCATAAATCAGTCTTTTATCAGCATGTATGGCGATTTTTTAATTAATGCCAGAATTTTCAATGGAAGAAAATCCTGATGGCTTGCAGCTCTGGAAGCAGTGCCACCCTCCAGAGACCCTCTTCCCTGGCAGTCAGGCTGAGGAAGCGGCCCCGACTTTCACGCAGCAGCCTCGCTCGGAAGGCTGTGACTACGAATCTCACAGGGCTCCCCGCTCCACAGCACCGACTCAGCAGGTCTGAAGTGCATCCAAGCAGCTTCTGACTGGTTCTCAGGTGACGCTGGTGATGTGCAGACCTCACTGTGGGGAACAGGGAGGGGGCTCAGGCAAGCCCTCTGAACCCACCTTGAGACTGAGCTGCTCAGAGGCTGGGCTTCAGTCTCTGCAAAGCTGGCCTGGGTCTGGGAAGCCTGGCGGCCGGAAGGTGGGCCCTTGGTGGCCCCAGTGGAAGTCTAGGGGCGCCTGGGGCCCTGTTTCTGAATTCTGCTTCTGTCCCCTCAGCGTAAGGAGCCTTGTGGCCAGCGCCTTGGGGACAGCACAGCCCGGGGCAGGGTTCACTTCCTTGCGACTCCCTCCAGGACCGGGACATGTCCGGTCATGCCTCACCATCTCTCCAACACCTCCAAAGGCTTCTTTCCCTTCTGTTTTTCCACCTTCTCTGCTTGTTCTCAGTGGGAGGGTCTGTCTGTTATAAGACATGCCATAGTCTGAACAGAGGTCCTCAGCCAGGCTGCATGTTGAGAGAGATTTGTGCAGCACGTGGGTTAGTGACCTGGAGGTGCCATGCACTCTCAGCGCGCTGTGAACACCTCCTTCCTGAGCATACGCCTCTCCTCAGGGCACTGGACAAGCCTGAGCCTCCAGACTTGCGAGCCACAGGCCAGGCTCGGAGTCAGCGGCCACACCGAGGACCAGCCCCTCCCCGGGAAGTCCGGCTGGGTGCCCGGCAGCCTCCTCACAGCGCACCCTCTGCCTGCGAACAGGGAGCCCCCCGGAGCCGCCCAGTTCACGGCCGTCGTCTCTTCGTGCGCCCTGGACAGGGGCCACGGTGAAGGTGCAGGCTTCCAGCGGGCACACCGCACCGCCTGCTCAGGGGCTTCTCTCGAATGAGAGAAATGCAGCTGATAAAAGCAGCTCTGGGGGGAGATCGAGGGCCCTTCACCTCACTTGGAGCCTTAAGTGTTTGAAATCACACACGATCTTCTCAGAAACAATCAGAAAATAGACCAAGATGTGAAAACAAAAACAAACTGAATTTCTCCACAGGAAGACAAGCTCACTCTGTTCTACTACACAGATGTCTAGATTTTCATCTATGTATGTATTTTCATTATCTGTATGCTATATTATAATCTACTTTTAATTGATATTATGTATATTACTTTGCAACCTGTGTCAATATGTGAGATCTGTACTAAGTTGTAAGGGAAAAAAAAACTTATAAAAACAAACCTCAGAAAACCCGAGCACTTGATTTTAAGAGTTTCTGAGGAATGAAGGAACATCCTCATTCACTGTTGTCCGCCCAGATGCGGTTTCCAGATCCACAGACGTGAGCTCCTCCACGCCCGCTTTCCCAGGGGACACGCTGCACTTTCTGCAGCGCCTGAGTCCTGAATGTTCTAAGCCCAGAGCAGGGAGCGCCCGCAGCCCGGCAGCCACCCCCGGCCACCACATTCTGCAGATCAGGCTTCAGCAGCAGCAGCAGGGTTTAGTGTTTGCGACCGAAAGAAAACGGCCCGAGAAGTCCAAAATATTCATCACCTGGCCCCTTAGAGAAGCCCCGGCAAGGGCCATGCCGGGGCAAAGCCACAGCAGTGCGTCACGGGCGCTCACGCATCTGCCCTGCACGGCTCTGCTCTGCAGACGAGTCAGCCCACAGAATACTGCAGCGACGGCACGGCAGAAGCCTTGGCTTCACACCTGCCCCTGCTCTGGCCTCCAGATGAAAACCAGGCTCGCGTCTGCAGCGCAGGGACAGAGGGAGGGATTTTATGCCAAATCATCTAATTATCATACCTGCCTATTGCATCTCCCGGGAGGCGGGAAACATTTTGCTTTGTCTGAGGTTACATGGTCAGTAAAATTCAAAAACTTGGAATTAAGCAAAATAATGTTACTACAATAATTTGACTACAAGAAATAATTTGCTCTCTGCTTCTAAAGTTCACAGTGCCCCCTTACATACAACACACGCACTAATTCTGTCTTAGAAAGCTGTGCAAAATCATCAGTGAACATCAAGAAAGTCATAACAGTAATAAAGGGCCTAAAATACCTTCCGACAAGTTCAGCGTGGAGACAATGACCCTGACGTGGAGCCAGACGGCCGGGGTTCGAACCCTGGCCCCTCAGCACCCGTGCTAGAAAACCCTGGACAAGATATCTGAGCACTCTCAGCCCGAGGTCTTCACGCAATGAGGGCATTCCCGGCTGCCACCACCTCTCCACCCAGCACCAGTGCAGGTGCCAGGGACGGCCCGGCCGCTGCTTCCGGCCATGACCTCTCCATCCCGTGTCCCTGGTGACGAGAGTCGGCTCTCGCCCAGAATCTGCCCGCGGGACACTAATATGTTGGATATTTTAAATATGTAACAAGAACATTTTAAAAAGGAAACACGGCACAGCCTTATCTCCAAGTGAGTAAAACTTAAAGACGTCAGCAGAGGTATTGCGGGATGGCGAGACTATGAATGACTCCCGAGTTCAGTCGCTCAGTTGTGGCCGACTCTGCAACCCCGCAGACGGCAGCAGCCAGGCCTCCCCATCCATCACCAGCTCCCGGAGCCCACTCAACTCATGACCATTGAGTCGGTGACGCCATCCAACCATCTCATCCTCTGTCGTCCCCTTCTCCTCCCGCCTTCAATCTTTCCCAGCATCAGGGTCTTTTCCAGTGAGTCAGCTCTTCACATCAGGTGGCCAAAGTATTGGAGTTTCAGCTTCAGCATCATTTCCTTTAGGATGGACTGGCTGGATCTCCTTGCAGTCCAAGGAGTCCAAGAGTCTTCTCCGACACCACAGTTCAGAAGCATCAATTCTTCGGAGCTTAGGTTTCTTTAGAGTCCACCTCTCACATCCATACGTGATCCCTGGAAATACCACAGCTTTGACTAGACAGACCTTTGTTAGCAGAATAATGTCTCTGCTTTTAACATGCTGTCTAGGTTGGTCATAACTTTCTTCCAAGGAGCAGGCGTCTCCTAATTTCATGGCTGCAGCCACCATCCGCAGGGTGTTCTGGAGCCCAGAAAAATAAAGTCTGACACTACGTCTGTCTAGTCCAAGCTATGGTTTTTCCAGTGGTCACGTACGGGTTTCCACTGTTTTCCCATCTATTTCCCATGAAGTGATGGGACCAGATGACATGATCTTCGTTTTTTGAATGTTGAGTTGAGCCAACTTTTTCACTCTCCCCTTTCACTTTCATCGAGAGGCTCTTTAGTTCCTCTTCGCTTTCTGCCGTAAGGGTGGTGTCATCTGCATGTCTGAGGTTACTGATGTTTCTCAGCTCCCAAGGGGCGGGGAGGGCAGGGTTCCCGAGGGCAGTGCAAGTGGAGAGGGAGGGTGCTCCGATGTTCTCTCACGGGGAATGGCAGGCAGGACTCGAGGAGGGCCGGTCCCTTCTTGGGAGAAGAAAAGAAATCTTGCTTGATTTTCATGTTCCTCAGCAGGGTGACATCTATTCAAGACCGCTAACAAGGACAAAAATATGTAAGAGCAAACAGACTTTTCCCGCTCTTTGCTGCCTTTCAGAGTCAGAGGGAAGGGAGCGGTTGGGTTGATTTGCTTATACCCTCGTGCTAAAGAGAAACAGAGCTCAAGGAGTGCACAGCTCCAGCAGAGCCCTAAACAGACACAGATACAACAGAGAGGAAAGGAAAAGAACGGCCAGAAAAACAAGGGCGAGGGCTTCCCTGGCGGCTCAGGGGTAAAGAACTCGCCTACCAAGGTGGAGACAGGGGCTGGATCCCTGACCCAGAAGATCGCACACGCCGAGGAGCAACTGAGCCTGGGAGCCGCAGCTGCTGAGCCCCCATCCCCTAGCACCCTCTGCAACTAGAGAGAGGCCTGGATGCAGCCACGAAGACCCATCGCAGCCCAAAATAAATAAAATCACATCACACACATACATGCGTGCGTGCGCGCACACACACACAACACACCCACACACACACAGACTAGCGAGAGTCCTGGAAGCACGTATGCACGCACACACACACACACCCCACATACACGACTAGCGGGAGTCCTGGAAGCCCCCAGCAGTCAGGCTCCACGGTGAGGGGCCTGAGCAGCTGGCGGCAGGGCTACAGGGGCCAGAGGATGGAGAGGGTAGGGACGGAGGGGACGCAAGGGACAGGGTCCGGAGGCAGCGGCCCTGCGGCCACAGGCAGCATCGGTGGCAGAGGCGTGGGGCTGGCAGGAAGCTGCAGGGCAGAGCCCCCAGGCAGCAGGTTTCAGAGGGAAGAGGCGGCGGGGAGACAAGGTGCATCAGCCCTGCCTCGAGAGTGACAGGGAGCGGGTGACAGGCGGCCAGCACGCGGGCTCCGGGCCAGGCGGTGGCGACGCGGCCCTGGGCAGGCACCCTGGCCCAGGGGCACGAGGGGGCAGCCCTGCCGCCCCCAGTGTGCTCAGGGCACCCCTCCTCCACGTGCTTCTTCAGGGAGGAGCTGAGTGCCCCCTCGGCCCCCAAGCTGTCACTGCACTTTATCACAGGTCAGCAGAAGCACACGGGAACCGTGAGTCGCGCTCCACTCCCCCCGTTTTAAGGTCGGAAGACTAGGGTTTCTTCAGAGGAAACAAAAGTGAGGCTGCTTCACTGCCCAGCGTGAGCAGGGAGCCTGCGGAAAAGCGTCTGAAGAAGAACCAGAGGCAGCGGCTCGCCCAGGTCACTCCGGCCGCCAGCCCCAGCTCTTCAGCTCTTGTTGACGCAGAAAGAGATGCCCCCCCCCAGGCTCTGGAGCACCCCCGTGGGCACCATGTGCCCACCGAGGACGCCGCAGGCAGCTTCCAGGAGCCCTGCGTGCTCTTCGGCCTCAGAAGGGACAGAGAGCTTCCAGTCTTTGTTCTCAGGAGTGGTTTCTCCCAGGCCACATACTCATGTCCTTCAAAATCAGAACGTCCGGAGCCCTAGGCCTGCGCCCACATTGCCAGCTCACGGCGCCCAGGGCCCAGTGGACACTGGTGCCTCAGACGCTGCCCCACGGGGTCAGAGCAGGGGATGGTGACATCCCAGAGGCCTGGCTTCGAGCCCTGGCTTTGCCACTTACCAGCTCTGTGACTGTGGGCAGGATCGCAGTCTGCCTCAACTTTCTTATATGTACTAAGAAAAAGTTCTATTCATCTCAGAGTTATGAAGGCTGAATGCGTCTGGGGGAACTGGCATACAGTAGGTGTTCACAAACATCAACCCCCTCGACCTGTCTAGGCCTTTCACGCCTGAAGGCAGCTTGGGTCCCCCTCACTCCATGACCTTCTCTAGGTAGGCCGTGTGTAGGACCACCCACCCTCACAGGCCGCCTTCCTCTCCGAGCGTCTGATACACCCCTGCCCCCTGACAGTCTGCTCCTGCACGGCCTCCGAAGCGGGCACCTGGCATCCCCGGTCTCGGGGCATGAGGCAGGCAGGGCTCTCGTTTTAAACCCATGGCTCCCGGCACGGCAGTGAGTGTGTGGCCGGCGGGACGGCCACCTCTGGTCTCCAAGCGGGCCAGAGCTAAGTTAAAAGGCGACCTCGAGGTGCAGGGCCCGGGAACCCTCCCCTGTGCCTGCCCCTCTCACCAGGAGCGTCCACCCGCCGGGACACCCCCGGGGAGGAACGGCCCAAACGCGCAGAGCCGCAGGCCTCGGGGCCACCTTCCCGAGTCACCAGGCCACACGCGTGCCTCTGCTGCCCCCCGCTGGACACGGGCGTCACTGCACAGCGGCGCGCCGGCCCCACCAGACACCCTGTGCTGTGCGGAGACCTCAGCAGGACCAGTCCCTGGGAGCTCCAGCGGCCGCAGCGGCAGCCGGACCAGCCTGAGCACAGGGCCACAGAGGCACACGGGGAGAGGACCCTGACCTCGGCCGGGCCAGGGGGAACAGAGCTGGCAGCGGGATTGATGCCAGGAGCTTTCCTGTTAAGAGCAGAGCTTGGCTCAGCAGAGAAGGGGACAGCGGCCGACAGCGGCCGTCCCAGAACAAAGGGTCGACGTGGACGTCAGACACACTCGGGGACGTCTGGGCCTGCTACCTGCAACATAAAGTGGGGCAACCGCCAGAGACACGCGGGGCAGGGGGATGGGAGGAGCAGGGAGGGAAGGGTCTGGCTCCCGGAGGCCGAGTCCAGAAGGTCCCACGCGCAGCGACCCCATGGGCCGCACCGACGACCCGGCAGAGTCTCCGGCAGGCCCGACCTGGTGCCTTCTGAATTCCGTCTGGAGTCTGGTCCTCCGCGCGACCAAGGCCGTACCCCCGTGACGGGGCGACTCACACACACGGGGAACACTCGCTGCCTTTAAGGCCCAACCTGATGGTCCAGTTGGCAGCAGGCGAAGAGCTTCTGCCCGGCGCCCAGCGCACCAGCCTCCTCACCTGTGGTTTCCTGCTCAAAGGCCAGCTAGGCGGCGCCCTGCGCCTTCGCACGCCCGCGCCAGCGTGTCTCTCTGAGGTGAGTGTCTGACGTGCTTCATTCACTGAAATGCACGCTACGTGCGCTTAAAGTGAAGCAACACAGCCAGCGCCTGAGCACCACCGTCCACCGCGAGTGCGACGGCGCTGACGCTCCTCTCAGCAGGACAGGCACGCTTCTCCTTCCCCAGACTCCCATCTGCCCTCTGCCACCCTGACCTCCATGAGCAGGCCCGGAGTCAGCGCGCAGGTTCACACTCGCTGGGGCGGAGGAGGTGCCAGTGGAGGCCCACACGGGCTCCGACCCGCACTGCCTCCAGCCCTCACCACTTCCAGCCCCAGCCACGGCACCCGGCAGCATGCTCACCCGCCCGCCTCCCGAAGAGCCGGAGCGCAGGGCGGACAGCGGGAAAGGCTCCGGCCGGCAGGGTCTCCGGCAGACTCACCCGCCGCTCCCGCACCCAGGCCCTGCGCTCGCGGGGGCCCGGGGTGGCACGCCAGCCGGCCGCAAACCCACAGCAGCAAGATCCACTTCCCACGCCTCCCATTTCTGTGAATCCAGGAGCGGCAAGGACCCTGCTACCAGGTCAAGTCATGGAGGGGAGGGGTCGGGCACCCAGACACACCGCCACACACCTGGGCCCGGCAGCGGCGTCCCGGAGCCTGCGTTTCAACGCGGCCCTCCCCTCGTAAACACCAGAGCTCGTTTCATGAGGGTGTTGCAAGCGACCATTTTCCTAACATGGGAAAATCACCTGGTATGGGGTGGGCGCGGCTTGAGTGAGGGCCCAGCATTCTGGGCCCTCCCATCGGGCACCGGCACTCACAGCTCTGAAAAAAGAAGCCCCTTATCAGGAGGAGATTAGCTGTGAACTCAGGGCTGACACGGGCCGGCGCTGGCGCTGCGGGGCTGGGAGCGCACGGGGAGGGGCGCTGAGGGAGTCGTGCTCCTGAACCGCTACGTGGTGTGCTGGGCAACCATGTGACAAGCACCACTGTCTCTGGACCTGATGAGTGCGTGTCTCGGGGGCCGCGTTCAGCAATAGGAAACAGCTGTCCCCCCAGGCCCTCGGTCTCCCTGCAGCAGCCCGCGCAGGCACTGCCCGGGCCTGCTTTTCCAGAGCTGCTGGGGGGCTGGACACTGCTGTGCTGTGTTTAGACAGCTTCCCGGAGCCAGGATGCGCCACACTGAAGGGCACACCTCAACAGCTTTCCATATATTAAGTTACATGATCACCACCATAATCAATTTCAAAACACTGGAATCACCCCCAAAAGAAACCCTATACACGCTAGCAGCTCCTTCCCACTTGGCGCTGTTAAACCTAGACCAGCTGCGTCTCCCCCTGCGGCATCGGATGTGAGCTGGCAGCGATGGCAGGACCCCCGCTTCACCCTGAGGGCATGTTCCCCATCAGCCGTAGACATCCCTCCACAGTCACGGGGAGGCGCCTGCGGAACGGGACACCCTGTGCCTGCGCGACACGTGGCCGGGCGGAGGTGCCCGAGTGCCCGAGACCACACTTGGGCAGGTGCAGGGGCCACGGCGGCAACAATGAGGTGGCAGACGTCGGAGCGCGGGACACACGAAAGGCGGCCCCAGAACCAGTGACGCTCGACGCTGCACGGCAAGGCGTGTGCTCGGTGACCAAACAGCACAAACGACCTCCTGACACGAAGAAGCAGGTCAGGCAGGTGTAATCTTTGACCGCCGGTGAGTCAGTGTGGTAACTCACCACACAAGCAGCCCAGCAGCCCGCGGTGCGGCCAGAGACGGGCATGGGCCGACCACTATCCAGCCTCGCAGGCAAAGGAGACGCTCATTCCAGAGCAGAGCTCAGGCTGGAGGAGCTGGGAACCCCTTTCCAGAGTACCTCCTTGAGCCGACCGCTGCCTCGTCTTCAGCATGGAGACGGAGAGATGAGTCAAACAGCTGTAAAAAACCATGACTCAGGGTTTAATTACTTGGTTTAAATCTCTCACATTCCAAAGACAAGGCCAAATCAATCTGCTGACAGCTTCCCTCAGCAGAGTAACTGCCCAGCTTACAAAGACCCCGAGGAATCCAGGAAGGTCGACCCACGTGGTGTACAGGACTCGGCTATAAACAGATCACGCAAAGCAAGTGCGTGGGAGCTATCTGGGAAGGACAAATACTTTCAGTTCATGTAGAAAGAAACCATTTTGGTTATTTCTATAAGAAAAGAAAAATGCGCCAAGAAAAAAAAAGAACGTAAAATTCAGGGCTGGGGATCGCGGGAGGGGGAAAGCTGGAGGTGACACCAACCGAGAGGATCACAGGCAGGCGCTCTAATATTAGCGCAGGGCTGTTTACAGGGTTGCTAAGGAAAACCTGAGGCTGCGGGGACACGTGGCAGCTGCTCCGACCACACTCCCTCCCCACCGCGCCTCTGGTCCAGCAGCCCTGCCCAGTCCCACAGCCCCGGGGCGAGCAGGCCCGGAATGGGGTGCAGGCTTGGAGGGCCATGAGGTGGAGACGGCTGTGCTCCCGTCACAGGTGGATGCACTGGCCTCGGTACTGAACCGTCTTTTTTTTTTTTTTTAATCCAAAATAAGAAATGGTTAGGAAGATCAACGGGGAGGAAAAAAGGCTTTTGAGACGCGGCCCCCACCGCCGCCTTGAAGCTCTTGGGCCTCGACACTTCCACCTGCAACCAGGGCCGTAACGCCCCTTCCTTTCCATCGGGCAACCCGAGCGTGCCGGGCACAGGGGTGCTTTTCAGGGGAAAAAAAAGAAACTTTGTAAATCCAAGATTGTGCCCTTCTCAAAGGTAACGAACTTCCAGAGGTCCTGCCCTGAGCTTATGCAACGAAACCATAAATTACCTAGACTCCTGCATACGGTGTCTGGAACCACTTAACTATTAAGGCTGCTCCTCAAGGACCCCGGCCTCTTCAAAGACTCACATCCTCACAGAGACCTGTCCACAGAGCTCGCCGGCCCTCCGCTGCAACACCCCATCACTCTACAACTCTGGAAAATACCGCAAAAAGTGAGTCATCCCTCATCCCTGAGAGAGCCCGGTGCTAAGCCCTCCCGTGTGGCCACCATGCGGCGTAGCAGCCGCGCCCTGGGCCAGCCCCTGCACCGACGCCCAAGGCCCCATCGCAGCTCGCAGGCTGAGCGCAGGGCCCCGCAGGGCACGGCGGCACCTGCATCCACCGAGCCATGGAGGCGGCTCAGAGATGGAGAGCCAGCGCTCCGGGCACGGCGACCCATCCCCAATTCACAGGCTGCAGAGAAGCTGCAGAGGAGATGTTTCCCGAGACGACGCTCCCCCTGGTCAGGGCCGCTGTGGCTGGTCTGAAGGCCCGTGGGCCCGGCACTGTCTCCAACAGGACCTGAAAACACAGGCTCCAGGCCTCCAGTTCCCGGCAGCAGCCGAAGTGCCGCCGCCAGGACCCGCCTTCAGAGGGGCTGCAGGGCCGGCGAGAGTGAGCACCCAGCACACTTTCTCAGAAGGAAAATTCAGCTGTTTGCAAAACATGTGATTTGTTTCTCTTTCAGCTTGTGTTTGTCTGAAGGAGAAACTGAATGGCTTTGATTCTGTAAAGGCTTAAATGGCATGTTTTATTTGATCAAGTCGTTCCCCAGCTGAACACACTCCAGCCCACAGCCTTGAGCAGCAGCAGCTCAGGCTTCTCAGCACAAACACACGACACGAGCACGGTCTCCAAATTATCCCAGCGGAGACCACGGGGGTCCTGTGAGAATCACAGTGGAGACCACGGGGGTCCTGTGAAAACCACAAGGACTCCGCGGACGCGGAAAGCAGGGAGGGCTGCAGACGCTCGCCCTCCCTGCCCTGAAGCGGGAGAGGAAGCCTGCTCGCCGTCTGAGCGCAGGCTGACAAGCTCACTCGGCCACAGAATGCCATTTCCTCACCTGGAGCTGCTCCACAGAAGACACCTGGGCAAGCGCTGCGCGGCCTCAGCTCCCCCAGCGGCCGGCACAGTGACCCGCTGCTTGTGTGTCTCGTGTCCCCTCTAAATCACCGCCCGCCGCCCACTACCGACCCCTCAAAACTCAAGCCCGGCACCTCCTCGGGCAGCTGCCCTGCGCCTCCGACCTGCACTGTGCGGCCGGCCCGTCCACATGCCCGACCTCGGACCCGCGTCCCCGGGCGGCCTGACCTCGGACCCACAGCTTCTGGGAGGCCTGCTGGCCTCCGCAGGGATTCACGGGCCAGCTCTCTTGGGTCTGCGCCTCCTGACACCTGCGGCGAGGCTGCCGCACGCTCAAGCAGCACCACGGGACACACACGCGCAGCAGACCTCCTGTCCCAAACGGCGCCCCGACCCCTCTCCTGACCCCTCTGCCTATAGACCTGGCTTGAGTACAACCGCGCACTTCCAGCTACCCTCACTGTGAATAAAACTCACACTTTATGCCAAAAATGACTCAGACATAGAACAGCTGCCTCTGCCCTCTGGCCCCCTCTCCCTCTACTGGGCAGCGTGTCTGCCTTTCACAGACCAAGCCTCTGTCGGCAGAAACGCCTGTTCAGCCACATGCAGCGGCGGCAGCAGCAGCAGCAGCCCTGATAAGGCAGCCCCTCAGAGAGAGCTCTCTTCCCACATGGAGCCGTGAGGATGAGCAGACCTGGGTCGTGCCAACCGCCAGTAAGACGTCGTGGACGGACGCATGGCCTGCGTCCCAAACCTCACGGCACTGCTGAGCCAGGACCTCCAATGGGAGAGCCATCCTCAGCTCCCTGAGAGGGTCGTCCCGGCCACACTCCTCCAGCGTGGCTCCAATAAAATCCTGTGGACTGACTGCTGACGTGACCAGTCGAAGCACAGTCTGCGGTTTCTGCCAGAGCGCGCAGACCCGGACCCCGCGCTGCGCATGCCCTTGCGGGACACGCCTGCCCCAGCGCTCACAGCGTTCCCTGCGAGGGCGTCTCTGGAGGGGACCGCGGCACGGACACGCCTCAGACCGCAGGCTGCACACGTGCTTCTTTTCGAGGCAGTTTCGGACGTGTCGGTGCCACCCCGGCCCCCAGATGTCCAGAGCACACAGCTGGTTTCTATGTTAGATTCTCGGCTTGGGATCTCCAAACTGTGCGTAGTGAAAATAGCCCAAAGGAGATTTTTCGGACGACAAAGACTACCGTAAGCACAGCAAACCACACTCGGCATCTTATAAGAACCTAAAATGGAAAAGAACCTGAAGAAGGAAATAACATATATGTACGTATTCTTTAAAATCGTAAGAAAAAACTTTAAAACCCTGCCCAGAGCCCTGACCCTGTTCTGGAGCAGGGGCCGGGACTCGGCCAGCCCAGATGGGCTCCCGGTGAATGGTCTGAGCCCACTCAGGCCCACAGCCCGGCGTCCTGTGTCCACACTGGGTGCCAAATCCACGCCTCCAGCCCCCAGACCTCAGGCTGCCCTGGGCCACGCAGACCACTCTGGCTTTTGGGCTCTCCTCACGTCTGCCCCCTAGGAGCCTCCTTTCCTTTTTCCCTGCTCAGGTACACTCTGCTACACTGACCGGGGAACAGGGTCCTTGCGGGCCCACCTAGCATGCTGGGAAGCTGCCCCGAGGGGGCTCCTTGTCCTCTCCCGCCTTGGCCACTGTACCCCCTGCTCCCCCGCTCTCCCGTCTGCAGAGGCCCTGACGGGTAGCCTCACCCAATCCCCATCATTCCTCCCTGTCCATTCCACACGCAGTGCTCAAAAGGTAGAGTTTTAAAAAATGTTAAGTCAGACTAAGTTTTTTTTTTTTTTGGCTAAAATATTCTATGGACAGATGACTAAGAAATTCTATGCCAAGGAGAGAGAAATGAAATGAAAACATATACCCACACAGAAGCTTATACCTGAATGTTTATAACAGCCAAGAGGCAGGACCAATCCACATGTTCACCAACTTATGAATGTCAAACAAAAATGCAGAATAGCCATGCAGCAGGACAGTGCTCACCCGCAGAAAGAAGAAGTCCCAACGCACGCACAGCCTCGGGACACCAGGCCGGGCAAAGAAGCCAGTCACGGAAGCCCATGCACAGACTGCGCTTTGGGGCAACGCTCCAGGTGGGGAGCTCCAGAGAGGCAGAGGGCAGGAGCAGGGAGTGCGGAGAGTGGGGACCCGGGGCGAGAGCAAGGGGCCGGGTTCCTCTCGAAGTGATGAAAGGCTCTAACGTGGACAGGTGATCGCACCTGGCGACTCACACGCTGTGTGACGCGCGTCTCCGCAAGGTGTTCAGAACACTCTTTCTGAGGACGACGGCGGCTCTGAGCGCACCCGCCCTGTGCAGCCCCGGCCTGCCCTGGGGCCTCAGCCCGGACCAGCCCGGACCACCCTGGCCCGCACCCTCCACACGTCAGTCTCCTCCAGGGCCTCTGGAGCACGGAGCGCCTCGCACACGGCCCCCCCTGCAGGGCCTGCACCCGCTCCCTGCAGCTCCCAACGGGGCGGGCCTCGCGCTCCTGGCCTGACTTTCTCTGAGCCCCCAGGAGGCCTCTGTAAGGCTGTCGTAAGAGCGCAGAGTATGTGTGAGACACCTTGACTGACTGCTTCCACACGTGCTGCTCTCGAGGAAACACGCCACACTGCATTCGGCACGTGGCGCAGGGCTGAGACTCAGTAAACACTGCAGGCTGCACGAACCTTCTGAAGCAAGCCCACGGCCCGCAGCAGGCTACCGCTCAGAGGCCACAAGCCCCCGGCAGACAGTCGCCGTGTCCCCTGCTCTCCCTGCGGCTCCCGAGCAGTAGCAGGGCAGCCTGCAGCCCCCAGCTCAGCCATCCTTCGGGGCCCGTGGGCCCAGCAGTGCATCTAACCCATTCCACTTCTCTCCACTCAGGAGCAGCTTTCAAAGGGAGTTTTTTGTTTTTTTTTTCCAGCAAATGAAAGATTACTTTTGCACTTAGTTTTTGGATGAAACTAACAGTATCTGAATTGCATCTGAACTAAATACTGAAGATTCAATTTATTAAAATTTTCCTGGCTGGAAGCCTATTATAGATGACAACTGTTGGCTATGCAATCTGTTAGCCCAGAAAATAGAATCTCTTCAAGTTTTCTGTAAATAAATGAAAAAATTTCGAGAGGAAGGAAATGAAGAAGAAAAGCACTTTTCGGCTCGTTCTCCTTCCATCTCGTCTCGGAAGGCGGCCTTTGAGCTGTCTTTACAGTGAGCAAGCGCCTACAGCGTGCGGCTCACCGCGTCTGAGACGACAAGGCACTCGGACAGGCGACCCGTGCACACACGCTCACAAATGCAACACTCCTTCTGGATATTCAAAATAAAATGAAGCCAAACTGGAATCTAAATTTTGCTAAGATTTCACTTCTTTTTATAGTCTTAAAAAAGGGATAATTATGGCTTCAGTCTTCAATTCCCAAATGGAATGCATTCTATTTTTCACCACTTCTTCAAGTGGGAGAAAATGGCCTGTCCATTTTGGTGGATACTCCAAGGTCTCCCAGGCCCGACAGTTAGTTCAGTTCAGATGCTCAGTCACAGCGTCTGACTCTTTGTGACCCCACAGACTATAGCACACCAAGCCTTCCCTGTCCTTCACCAACTCCCAGAGCTTACTCACATTCATGTCCATCGAGTTGGTGATGCCATCCACCCATCTCATCCTCTGTCATCCCCTTCTCCTCCCGCCTTCAATCTTTCCCAGCATCAGGGTCTTTTCAAATGAGTCAGTTCTTTCCATCAGGTGGCCAAAGTGTTGGAGTTTCAGCTTCAGCATCAGTCCTTCCAATGAATATTCAGGACAAATCTCCTTTAGGATGAACTGGTTGGATCTCCTCGCAGTCCAAGGGACTCTCAAGAGTCTTCTCCAACACCACAGGTCAAAAGCATCAATTCTTCGGTGCTCAGCTTTCTCTATAGTCCAACTCTCACATCCATACAAGACTACTGGAAAAACCATAGCTTTGTTGGCAAAGTCATGTCTCTGCTTTTTAATATGCTGTCTAGGTTTATCATAACTTTTCTTCCAAGGAGCAAGCATCTTTTAATTTCAAGGCTTCAGTGACCATCTGCAGTGATCTTAGAGCCCAGAGAAATAAAGTCTGCCACTGTTTTCCCATCTATTTGCCATGAAGTGAGGGGCCCAGATGCCACGGTCCTAGTCTTCCGAATGCTGCGTTTTCGGGCAGCTGGCCACTCTCCCCTTCGCTCTCGCCAGAGGCTCTCCAGCTCTTCTCTGCCTTCCGCCCTCAGTGTGGAGTCAGTCCTCGCAGCTCCTCCCTAGAGTCTCAAGGTCAGCTCTCGGCTGCTCCCTCCTCCCCTTCAGTGAGTCTGCTGAACAGCCAGCCACTGACCGCCGCCCATTCGTCACACACTGTCCACTGCCTTTTCTGACATTCTTCTCAAATTAATCCCCACTGTACATCAAGCTCTGCTTCTCGGAGCCTTTTATCACATCCCTGCTCTCCTTTGCTGCCAGCGGGACCGAGACCCTTCCCTGTGCTCAGGGGCCGCAGCGCCAGGGGAGACAGGGCCTGAGCGGGGCCACTCTCCCATGAGACGGGGAGACGGAAGACACGCCTGTATCCGTAATGGAAGAAGTGCGTACGCTAAATAACCAGAAGTAATTAAAATCTCCACCAAAAGTCTCCAAGAGGCAGAGTACAAACCCAAGCTGTAACAGAAAGCTCTGTTTCCAAGAAGCCTCTGAGCTGGGGACTCACTGCCGCCACCCACCCCGCATCTCCTGCCCCCTGCCTCAGAGCAGAGCCCACAGGGAGCAGGGCCACACACTCCTCCTCTGCCTGGAGGGCTCGGGGCTCGGGGCGCAGAGCAGCGCGGCGCCGGAGCCCCGCTGGCAGTGCTGGGCAGGGGGTGGCTGGAGATCACACAGAGCGGGCTGCTGCAGGTGACGCCGTCGGTCTCTCTGCCGTGGAGTCGGCCTGGGACCTGTAAGGGGCCCTAAAATCGAGAAGGACACAGCAGAAAGGGAACGGTCAGCACACAGACACCACCGCCCTGGGACCTGTGAGGGGCCTGAAGTCAGGAAGGACACAGCGGAAAGGGAACAGCCAGCGCGTGCACACACACACACACACACAGACACACACACACACAGACACAGCGCTGCCCTGGGACCTGTGAGGGGGCCTTAAGTCAGGAAGGATACAGCGGAAAGGGAACAGTCAGCGCACACACACCCAGCACCGCCCCGGCAGAGGCAGAGCCTTGAGGAGGGCTCGCCCAGAGAAGCTTCTTGCTCAGAATTTGTCTGTGGTTGGTCTGTTTTCTTAATTCTGAGCTCTTAAATCTTACAACAGTGATCATGCCTTCAATCTGACATCTTCTGCCTAAGGAGTTATGTTTCAGGAAAAAGGAAAGAAAAATTTTGAGATGCAAAAAAATTTCATTAATTAAGGCACAAGTATTGACACACTCGAGAGTGCTCTGAATGCCTCCTGAGCACCACCAGGTCTCCACACTCACACACAAGACAACACCGAGGTCACTTACACCGCCCGCAGCCCCAGGCAGGGGGCCCCGAGGGGCCGCGGCCGACACAGGCGACCAGACGAGGGTCTTCCCGGCTCGCCCAGACCCGCTCAGGAGCACTCTGCAGCCTCACCTAGCAGCGCAAGCGCCCTCTCCAGGGAGCCAGGGCCCGACTGTCCACAGTCACAGCTGCAGACAGGAGTGACCGAACAGAAACTAACGCATCCTGCGTGCAACCCCGAGCTAGGCTTCCCGCCGGCAAGCTGTGCGATCACACTCGTTTACACGAAAACAAGATCTTTGTTTCTTAACAAAGACTCAGAGCAGCCATTGGCTCTGCACCCAAAAAGCCATCACTTGTGATGTCACAGCTTGTTGCTGGGGTAACAGAGACCCAAACCTGATGCTCACAGAGGTGGGGAAGCAATGGAAGCAATACATGCTAAGAATCTGTTCTTTCACCTACTGACAACTACCACAAATGCTTTAAGCAGCTATAAGCTCATTTTCAAATAATCACATTATAATAAGCTTGAAAGAATGATCAGATCATAAAACTATCAATACAGTATCTCGATGCAAGGATAAAAATAGAGCAGTTCTGAACTGGTGTCTGAAAAACACGAGCCGCTTCTCCAGAAGCAGTTAACAGCTCAGGAGAGAGCTGAGATTCCACATCCACTTCTTCTTTAATTAAAGTGAAGGCAAATAACCCCTCAGACTTCCCAGACGTGTGAGTCTCCAGGGAGGCCCAGGGTCAGTCCCCGGGTCGGGAAGGTCCCCTGGAGAAGGAAATGGCGACCCACTCCAGTATTCTTGTGGATTAAGAAGCCTGGTAGGCTACAGTCCACGGGGTCGCAAGGAGTTGGACATGACTGAGCGACTTCACTTTGCTTTTGTTTTGCTTTGCTTTGTGGAACACTTAGTATAGTACCCAGAATAAAAGATAAACTCAGTGGAAACAAAAAAGTGAAAAAGAGAAGAGCCCCGAAACGCACGACCTAGGCTCGGCCCGCCTCTGCCCCTTCCGGCCTCGTGACCGCGGGCAGATGGCCGAACCCTCGGCCTCAGTCCTCATCTATAAAGTGAGGCTGCCGCTCACACGCCGGAGGGCTCCTCAGGACCACCCAGGACCCACCCACACCCCTGCTCCTCACTCCAGGCCCCTGCAGCTCAGGGCAGCCACGTGCCCGGTTAAGAATCCACACGCACCCAAGTCTCCCCTGCTGCTGGCGGGAGCCAGCAAGGCATAAGCAGAAGGCTGGTGCTTCGGGGGAGTCTCGGTTCAGAGGCGCTCCCTCTCGGCATACTGCCCGTCTCCTCCTCCCTCGGCCTAGAATGCAGCCGTGATGGCGAGAGCTCCAGCAGCTACTCTGGAAATGGAAGCCACGCTCTAACCACTGGGACTAGAGCCACACGCCGGCCCTGTCTTGGGACCATCCTGACTGAGAGGGAAAATGAAGACTCATCACCCCGGAGTCACCACCACCGGTGCACCGCGCGTGAGTGAACCCGGTCCTGACATCACGCTGTTCGGCACGAGCCCCGCGCCTGGTCCAGGTGGGGCTCGACTCAGGCCAGCTGCTACGCCTCCTCTGCCCCCGCCCCAGCCGGCCACGCTCTGAGCTCCGGGAGCCTCTCTGCTTCTGCGTCGCCGTGTGCAGGGACAACACGCCTGTCCCCACGGGCCAGCACCCTGTGCAAACGCACCGTTGTGGGGCCTGGCGTGCACGCACGGTCACATGGGGGCTGCAAGCAGTGCCCAGCAGCGGGCAGCACCGCGCCGGGAGGACAGCGCCAGGCGGCCCCAGCACGGGCACGGCGGCGCCAGCCGCAGGGACAGGAGCGGGCCTGGCCGCACCCGGGGACGGGCTCTGACCACAGTCACGCCAGCTGCAGCTGCAGTGGAGGCTCAGCGCTGCGCCACACGCCGCCCGCCGCGCGGACGGGCCAGACGCCAGGAAGACACGCCGGGAAGAGACCACTAGCGCCACGGCCTCCGCCACGGCCCCCCGCACGGCCTCCCCCACGGCCCGAGCGATTCTGAAGCAGGACCAAGCCTCCTGCGCACCGGGGTCTGAACGCCGTCCTCCAGAAGAAGACACAGAAGAGGGCTACTGAGCACTACAGAAACTGTAAGCGCAAGATGGGGCGGCTGTGACCTCCCATCTACCACACAGTCTGCGCCTGGACTCGTGGCCCCAGCTGCAGGGCTGCTGAGAAGTGAAAGCGGTCGTATTAAGCTGAAGCCTGAACACCCCTCCACTGCCAGGACAGGCGGCCTCGGGCGGCTGCTGCACCCACACCGAAGCCAGCCCCTCGGGCCAAGCTCGCCACGCCGCACCTGCAGGCCTGCTGGCGGCACAGGGCTCACCTGCCATGGAGCACAGGCCAGCAGCGTGCCCTGCGGAGGGAGGCGGCAGGAGTGGGCTGCAACGGGCTGAAAGGTGGAGACAAGGGGCCGCTGCCCCCAGCACAGGACGCACTGTGAAACGGCACACGGTCACTTCCTCCAGGACGCGCGGCTCATCACCCGCCCAGCGCCACCTCCCCGCCCAGCTGGGCGCTTCACGCAAGATGGGCGGAGGAGGAGGACAGGAGGGGAGGTGCAACAGGAGGAACCAGAATGCGTGGACACAGTGGGCCTGAGAGGGGAGACCAGAAACAGCCATTTCATTAGGAAAAAACGCTGACAACCCCCAAGACAGAATGTCATGCGAGCCCAGAGGCCTCCCTGAGACCGAAGCACCGCTGCAAAAGCTCGGAGACGCTCTGGAGCAAAGACTCCGCACGGAACGCAGAGCGGAGAGGCCAGAGGCCAGGGCACCGAGGGGTCAGGGGTCCAAGTCTCCGCAGCAGCACCCGGGGGGCCTCAAAGCTCAGCTTCTCTGCTCCACCAAGACACACAGCCACCGCCTCAACTGCGGCAGGCAGTCATGTGGACCTGAATTCATTTAAAGACTTGACCATGACAGCGACCTGGGGGTGAGAGCAAAAATGGTCAGGAAGACTTCTTGGGCAAAAGACGCATCTTACTGGGCTGCACAAAAGGAATTTCTGCCTAGAACGGAAAACGGGAAGTTTCTGAGAGTTGGCATAGTCCAAGAATGACAAACACCTACTCGCGCTTTCTGTCTGAAACAGCAACTGTGTGTGATTCTTTCCTTTTGAAAGATCATAAAATAAGATTTGCTCTCAGACTTGCTCGCACAAAGAAGCGCACTCCCGCCCTACAGAGAAGCGGCCCTCCCCCCACCCCAGCTCTCGGCTCACCAAGGCTGTGCAGACGGAATCTGCCACCAAACGCTACTTCCCCCACGCGTCCGCTGAGACGTGGATGCGGCAGCCCCAGCCTGCCACAGCGCCCCAGCAGGCCGGACAGCGGCCACAGCCTCACCTCCCCTTGGGCTAGGACGCCATTCTCCTTGAAAACTCTTCTTAGCCTGGGATCCAGCCGTGGGGAGCAGGAAAGCATCTGCTCAGACTAAGGCCTCGGCCCTGAAGACCAGCAGGCAACAGCCCCAGGAAAGCCAGAAGCACGGAGGCGGCGGCACCAGCCCCGGCACACCCCTGGACTGGACGGACACTGTCCCAGCCGAGCCTCCTCTGACAGGACACACGTGCGGAGCTGGAGCTTCGAAAGGCAAGTGGCTCTGATTTCCGAGTGGCGCCCACGCTCTGATGTTAACTGGTTAATAAGATCCTTCCAATCAAATGGAAACAGTTTTTAACCCAAACACAATCTGTGGCCAAAGCCTGTACCTAGGGCAGCCAACCAACCATCAAAACACCTGATGATGAAGACTGTGGCACCGAGAGGCAGGTGGAGGGGTTAAGACAGTGGGAGTGAAGAGAGAATTCAGAAGAAGCCCCGAGAGTCAGATTCTTCCACATGAGCAGCAAAGTTTAAACTGAAATATTAATTGTGTCTTACAGCTTCAGGGCTCTGGCAAAGGTGCGCTGCTTGCTGGCTGGTACATGGCAAAGAAAGTAACTGCAGAAAGGGGCATACAGATGAGAAAGGGGCAGGGCGCCCGGGCACCTTCTCTGCACCTCAGTCGCGACTTTCACATCTCGATGGATCTGAGGGCCATTAAAGTCATAAAGAAAACAACAACTCAAGTCCCTGAACGAACAGGCTTCAGTACAAGACTCTTAAAGTAAAAACTGTCCCCGTCTCCCCTCACACCCGCT
>SJYF01001743.1:299197-312701 GCA_006410515.1 Procapra przewalskii
GGGCAGGTGCTATCTGTGCTCAACCCCGAGCGTGGCCAGGAGGAGAGACGGAAACTGCCAAGACGGGCTCAAACACCGTGGATGTCACACTGCTCGCCTTCTGCCTGCATTCCAATGGTTTCCAAACGCAGCGCCGCATCAGAACGGTCTGCATGCAGGGGAAAATACAGACTGCCAGGCTGGGCCCACTGAACTGGGGCTTCCTAAGGGGGGGGCGGGTCCCAGGCCTCTATTCTGAGAAGCACTGTGGTGTGAAATCAGATTCAGCAGTGACCGTGTTTTGAATATGAGCTCCATGACTAGACCGGTGTTTCACAGACAGCTGTGGGTGCTACTAACACGGGCTCCCAGTGTGCGCCAGGGGACACGGGGCCGTCAGCAGATGCGCAGGGTGACGTGGCGTTCCACGAGCACGCCGAGCACACGGGCCCACTCGGGCCCCGGCACGCGTGATGTTTAAGAGGGCTGGCACGCCCTGCTGGCCACAGGCGGTGGGTGGGGGGTAATTCTGCTCTGACGTCCACGGAGGCCACTGCGACTCCCAGCGTGCTGAGCCCCAGGAGGGGGCCCGGGGCTGCCGGCACGGGTGCTTTCTCGCCTCCTCCACCTTCACCACGGTGATGCTGATTCTCATGCAGTCAAACGGGCAGCAAGAGGGGAATGACAGCTTCCTCCCCAAAGACAAGGCAGGAGGAACAGGCCTGTGTCCGGCATGAAAACAGTTTTGCTCTGGAAATACCAAGACAGAGGGCTGGACAGACCTGGACACAACCCACGCAGAAGCTCCAGACGAGGCCCGGGGGTGGGCAAGGCCACCAACGGAGAAGTGAGGCTGCCAAGCAGGCCGAGGGCGAGCGTCCGGGAAGAGGGCAGTGGGGGGTCAGTGGGAAGGAGGGATTCGGGACGCAAGAGAACAGCGGGGGACAAGCAATGAAGCCGAAGGACAAAGAAGTCTCAGTGATAAGAGGCAAGTGCACAGCACACGAAAAGGCCCAAAAGGCAGGAAACCAAGCAGGAAGGCAAGGCGAGGCGTTCAGGAAGTCTGAAAAGGGGCGCCCTTTAGGAGAGCAGTTTCCGTAGAACGCAGGAGTCAGCGCAGAGCAGAGGCCCTGAGGACAAAGGGAGCAAAGCCTGAAGCCGCGGGAGACTCAGGGGCCGGCCTCCTGGGGCCACTCCAGCTGGGAGAGTGGGGACGCCTGCAGTGTGTGGCGGGCAGAAGGCGACAGGCAGCGAGAGGCGCAGGAGGGCAGGCACGGGCACAGGGCTGGGGCAGAGGGGGCATGGCCAGCCTCTGAGAGGAGGGGCGAGGAGGCGCGGCAGGAGCCCCGAACCGGCCTTTCCTTTCCTTACGTAAATGATGACTGGGTCACCTTCCTTCCCAGCAGAGAGTGAAGATGTGGGTGGTCCCTGAGGCGCAGTCACAGGGGACAACGAAGATGCTGGCAGGCGTAAGGAGGACCCAGACGAGGCATCGCACAGCCCGCGCCCCGGCCAGGATGCGCGCACTGTGCCCGGCAGTGTGCTCGGCACCTCACATGCTCGCTGACCCGGTGCTCACAGCAGCCTGAGTCACAGACTGCCGCCACCCCCCCTCACCTGCGGTGGGCCGGCACCAAGGAAGTGGTCGGCCTGAGCTCTGCATGGCAGGACCAGGGCGGACGCCCACACGGCCCTGCATCCCACCCTAAACATCTGCTGCTGCTTCACCGCAAACCTCAGCGTGTCTGCAGCCAAGGAGGAACGCTCTGCTGAGCAGCTCAGGCGAGCGGGGCCGGGAGGGGGCAGCGCCAGCACCCTACACAAAGGGAGCTGGGGCCACGGAGGAGAGGACACCACGCCGTCACGACCCCCAGGCCTGTCGCCTCTGACTCCAACAGGTCTCAGACCCAAGCCCTGCTCCAACTCCGACTGCTGAGTACACGTCAGTGGTCTGGTGTCTCCCAGCCTCACCTCGAGCCGGACACGCCTGGCCCGGGCTCCTCTCTGCCCCGCACCAGCCTCCTCGTGCCGTCCCGCACCTGCTCACGGCTGAGCAGCGGACGGGGCTTCCTCACCAGTGCTCCCAGCATCCGGCGCCCGACGGGTGCTGAATGAGGGTCTGGTGGATCTCAGCGCACGGTCCAGACAGTAAGGCTGCCTCTGCGTCTGGACTCTCCTGCTTTCTCTGTCTGTTGAGTCTCACCGTTCCGGGTTCCCCCACTGCGGGGCCACGGAAGCCCCTCCACAAGCCACTGCGTATCTTAACTTCTGCTTCTTCCGCCTCAGCCAGTCGGTCAGCTCAGTGCAGTCGCTCAGTCGTGTCCGACTCTTTCCGACCCCATAGACCGCAGCACGCCAGGCCTCCCTGTCCATCATCAACTCCTGCAGCTTGCTCAAACTCATGTCCATCGAGTCGGTGATGCCATCCAACCATCTCCTCTGTCGTCCCCTTCTCCTCCTGTCCTCAATTTTTCCCAGCATCAGGGTCTTTTCCAATGAGTCAGCTCTTTGCATCACATGGCCAAAGGATTGGAGTTTCAGCTTCAGCATCAGTCATTCCAATGAACACCCAGGGCTGATCTCCTTTAGGATGGACTGGTTGGATCTCCTTGCAGTCCCAGGGACTCTCAAGAGTCTCCTCCAACACCACAGTTCAAAAGCATCAATTCTTCAGCGCTCAGCTTTCTTCATGGTCCAACTCTCACATCCATACATGACCGCAGGAAAAACCACAGCCTTGACTAGACAAACCTTTATTGGCAAAGTAATGTCTCTGCTTTTTGATATGCTGTCTAGGTTGGTCATAACTTTTCTTCCAAGGAGCAAGCATCTTTTAATTTCATGGCTGCAATCACCATCCGCAGTGATTTTGAAGCCCAAAAATAAAGTCTCTCACTGTTTCCACTGTTTCCCCATCTATTTCCAGCGAAGTGATGGGACCAGATGCCATGATCTTAGTTTTCTGAATGTTGAGTTTTAAGCCAACTTTTTCATTCTCATTTTTCACTTTCATCAAGAGGCTCTTTAGTTCTTCACTTTCTGCCATAAGGGTGGTGTCATCTGCGTATCTGAGGTTAAGGATATTGTTCCCAGCAATCTTGATTCCAGCCTGTGCTTCTTCCAGCCCAGGCGTTTCTCATGATGTGCTCTGGACAACAAGCAGGGTGACGATACACAGCCTTGATGTACTCCTTTCCCGATTTGGAACCAGCCTGCTGTTCCATGTCCAGCTCTAGCTCAGTCTACCCAAAACAGTCTCCATCACATCAGTCATCTAAAACACTCTCCTCAAAACATTACTCTTCTGTGCCAAAACAGTCACTCTCTTTATTCAATAAGCAGTCGAGAGATGCCCAACAACCTGCCCCAAACAGTGCCTTTTCTAACTAAAGCAACCTCGACCTCCTCAGCACACCCACACTGTCCATCCCGCACAGTCACCCCCTTACACAGCCAGTAATTACTTGCTCCCACAATAATGTCTCATCTCACCCAAAGGTGCCGCGCACCTGGGGGAGGAGGCCAATTCTTCTACTCTCTCCTTGCAGGCCCTACAGCACGTGAGGGCACAGGAGAGTGCCCAGCATTCAGAGAACAGACGCGCCATCCGTCACGGACTCTGGTTCGCTCCCCTATCCTATTATTCAACATTTACATTATATTCAGAAAACTTTAACAATCCTTTTCATATTACTTTATTACAAATAACAACTTCTGGGGCAATTTCATATCAAATTAAAATAAAGACTAATTTTATTTAATTCGCCTATGATTTCTAAAAGGATGTAAGTCTTTTTAGGTACAAGACTGCATTTACACAACAATTTCCAAACCACACTAAAACACGTTTCATCATTACTACAATCCTCATATTTCTACCAACTCATTCAATTTAGAATTTGCTTCAAGTTGACACAAAAGCTGTAGTACTTCGAACACAGCAATCTGTCTGTGAGCAAAACAGATAGATGCAAAGAGCTGACTCATTGGAAAAGACCCTGATGCTGGGAAAGATTGAGGACAGGAGAAGGGGACGACAGAGGAGGAGATGGTTGGATGGCATCACCGACTCGATGGACATGAGTTTGAGCAAGCTGCAGGAGTTGGTGATGGACAGGGAGGCCTGGTGTGCTGCAGTCTATGGGGTCAGAAAGAGTCGGACAAAACTGAGTGACTGAACTGACTGCAAAAACTTTCTGTAGTATCAGAGACACTTTCTCCTAACAGTTGTACTCCTCACGCTGACATACTGCTTGAAGGTCAAGGCTCTAAATTCTGCAATATTTTTAGCACCTAAATCCTGGTTTATGCTCTCCTTGTTCTGTTTGTCTTTAAAAGACATAAGAACATGATACCCAATTCCTAATTCCCTCTAAGACTTAACCAAGCAAAGTTTAACCAATAAAAAAATCTAAAATAAGAACTAATTACTAAGAAAGAAAATCATATACTTTGCAGCTTATAAACAGGAACTCAAATTCCAATTCTGATTATTCTCGTTAAATTATTCTCTGGAACAACTCACTGCTCCTCCCTTGCCACCACCCCCTTCTTCTCATGAATTCACTCGCTGAGTAAACAGCTAGTCCTAATGTCTACAGTTTAACAGATGGTATGGTGAATGCAGTTAACACAATGGTGAATGAGTCGGGCACGGCTCCTGGACCCTCAGACCTTACAGTCTGGTGAAGGGAAAACAGTCAGTTAAATAAGAAGCTTTAAGACGGTATGGCAAGCGCCCGTGACAGGTAAGCGGTTAAGATACCGCGGGAAGCACAGAAGCGCGCGGCAGGAGCAATGGCACAGGGAGCCGCCGCGGGGAGGAGGGGGCGAAGGCCCTGAGCCCCGCAAGGTGGGCAGGCCAAGGAGGGGAGCAGCGAGGCTGGGGGCGTGGAGACGGGAAACCGCGCCTGAGGGGACGAGAGACCAGCCACGCAGCTGAAGGCACAGGACCCACGGCCAGGAAGGCGCGAAGAGCCTGGGGAGCCGCCGGAGGGCCTCAGGGAACCAGGACGCTCCCAGCTCTTGGCTCAAAGATCAGGAGAGCGGACGGGAGACGGGCCGTCGCAGACTCCTCCTGTGACGCAGGTGAGATGAAGGCTGGCCGCCAGGACGGACAAGAGACTGAACAGAGGCAGACGGCTCGAGAGGCGCCCGGAGGCGCCGGGAGACGGATCCGCAGGCTCTGGGGGCTGGAGGCCCACGGAGGCCCACGTCTGTCTTGGTCCTCACACACCCCCAGGCCTAGGAAGCAGCTAAAGCGGGGCATCCTGCAGGAGCGCTGCAGAGCAAACGGAGCCAGAGAAACACGGTGTCACAGGCGCCACCCGGTCCCCAGGACAGCGGGGCAGAGGGAGACGCGCTTACGGAGCGAGGAGCCACGGGAATCAGGACGCACGAAGGGCCTGGTGCCCGTGACCCACCCAAGGGCAGAGGCATCCTGCAAGGTCAAATGCGAGCAGCCGCAGCAACTCAGCCAAACCACAGCTGGCCACTGTCTGAGAACAGTGCGTGTGACGCCACCCTAACCACCTTTTAAACGTCCTGGGCTTATTAACTAACGGTTCTAACATCAAAGGTATCAGCCCCTCTTTCCTGATCTTGGAACAGCAGTTGACCAAGGTCACAGTAACTCAGGCCTCTGCTTTATAAAAACCCATTAATTATATAGTTTTGTTTCATACGTACTTTTCTGAATGTGTATTAAATTTCCCAATAAAAAAAGTTTTTAAAAACCTTAACAAATTAGAAATTGCTTAATCAAAAGAAACGATTTAAAAAAGAGCAAACATCACATTTAATGGAGACATATAAGAGATGTCTCTTTAAGGAAAGAAAACAGACAAAGACGCCTTCCATCAGAACTGCTAGTCAACACTCTGAGCTGCTGGTCAAAAACTGCAGAGCAGGAAAGGGAGATGTGCCCTTCAGAGTTTCCGCAGCGAGAGGCGCTGCGGCCCCTGGACACTCAAAGGAGAGTCAAGCTGGGCCTCGTCCTCATACCCCACGGAAAACGCGGGACGGATCCAAGGCCAGCACGCGGAAAACGCAGGACGGATCCAAGGCCAGCGCGCCAGGATGCGACTATGAAACCCACACAAGGACACAGACGCGAGTCTTCACAACTACGCACTTCTCAGTCGCTTCTTAGACCTGATGTTAAAGGCACTCGCAACAGAAGAAAACATAATGAACTGGACATCAACATTTTAAACACCTGTGCTCCAAAGGGGCCAAGTTCAGAAGGCTAACGGGGATGAGATCACACAACGCTCGGCAGGGCGGGGTGTGGGGTACACAGTAAGGACTGTGGTCTTCATCTCAGGACTAACGGAAGTCACCTAAGCACCTGCTGCGAATCCACTTCGGTTCAGACAGCGTACACAAAGTTAAGGCAAGCAGCTAGGCCAGGATTAGCAGATAAGCCAGGCACATCTGACTCCAAAGCTCATAATCTTAGCCATATTGTGATACTAACTCAGCCTAACAACTGCCAACATTCACTGAGTTCTTCCTATCAATGTGTTTAAGCTAAAGGGCTTTATCGGAGAGCCCCAGTCATCACTGTGTTACAGATGGGTTACAAGCATGACACAAAGACCTTTTGAATGAAATTTTGTATTACTATTAAAAAAATGTTTTGCAACCAATGAAAAATCTTAGGGGGTAAAGTCGTGTTTAATTTGCATGGCTCCTGGATCAGCGATTACAGCGTCGGCGCGCGCTCCACCGCCGAGGGCAGCTCCACAGCACAGCCTTCTCTCTGCTGACTGACTCACTTTAACCTTCTATTTCAGTCTACACTGCTTCACATCAGGAAAGATGGACGTTTTGCAAGCACACGTAAAACATACTGTTTTTCTACCGAAAATGAAGCTGTGCGTGTGTGCCACGACCCTCGCAATCACCAGCATCAGCACTCGCGCAGCTGATGTCACTGGATGCTCTTCAGTAAAACGAGTGGTTTTATGAGCTGCTTGACTGTCACTTCTTGGTCTATCTACTGTTTATAGACTTTAAGCTAACAACACTGTAACTCAACTATACCTCAACTTTAAAATATAGATTTTAATGCTAACAATTAAAGTTTGATCGGAATAGGTTTTCCCATGATATATTCAGAAATGTCATGGGTTTTAATACCACGCTCCCGCGTCTCCAGCCCCAATGCTGTCGTCTCTGCGCGTGCCTCGCCGAGCGAGCGGGGACACGGCGCTCTGGGCGCTCTCTCACACTGAGCACACGCAGAACTAGGCTAGAATCGGAGGAGAGGCAGGCCGCAGCAGGAAACCCCCCCCACAGAGCAGCACGCGTCCAGAGGCCTTCCGAAAGCAAACAGACGGTCCAGACGGAGGAGAGGGCAGGGCTTCCCACGAAGAGCACATCCTCGCAGCAAGCAGAAGCGCCCGGTCAGCCCGACCCACAGGGGCAAGGTTCCCACTCTATCATCAGTGAATGGAGTAGCGACGCGCGCCTGGAACTGCCCAGGCAAAGGCGACGAGGACCGGAGAAAGCTCAGTGCAGCCACGCTCGGCGACGGGCACTGACAGCCACGACACCCAGCGAGCCCCAGAGCCAAGGTGCCTCCATCACTGTGATCTGGGGAGAATAAGGCTGAAAACAGCTGATGTGTTTGAGGTGGTGTTGGCACTAACGACTGTTTTTCCTTTTGTATAATTTAATTTTAAAGTTATGTGGTTAGCAGTAAATACAAAGATGAATAAATAAAATGTGAAATACTTAAAAGAACTCTCAGATTCATTTTCTTGAAATGTGAATAATTACCCCATTATGTATCAATTATATTGTAGCTTTACAGAGAGAAATATAGTCATACGGTATCATCCTTCTTCAAAAGTTCTTGAAAAGAATTGAGAATATTTTGTTTTTCTCAAAGTTATCTAGGAAACAACTGCATTTTCAGAAACAGAAGAGACTGCCAAGCAGAAATTTGGTTTGTTTTACAGATAAAACATGTCATTACGCTGAATCTCTGTTCCACGCTCACGGTATTCTTTCAGCTTCTTTCTAGGCTCAGGCTGTTCATTTTCAAAAATGACAGAGGGGGGTCAGATGCTGGCTCGAGGTCCTTTCTGCTGTGACGCCTGAAGCGTGATGGTCCCGTGACAAAGCAACGCGCACAGCCAGGCCTGAGGCTCTCCGTCCAGCGCTGCTCCAGCAGCCCTTCCGCCAGCGCGGCCCCAGAGCGCAGGCCGCCACTGACTCTCCAGCGAGCCCGCACGAGCGGAGAGATGGGAGACCCACAGAGGGCAAGGACTAACGGCCTGGGAAGTCGACCTCATTAAAGACATGGGCATTTTATCAGATTAAAGGCTGGAGAAGGCTGAGTACCTAAAGTATACAAAGGTAAATTGTAGATAATCAATACTCTCCCCACTTCTACTATGAACACGGTAACAGAGAACGGAGGCAACCCTAGCCAGAAGCAATCCGGGCCAGACAGTGTCTCTGAAACTGAGCTACCCAATCCCGGAGGGCAGGGACTATGCCACCTGTGTGCCCGGCAGCCACCACAGGACCTGGCGTTATCTAAGAAACAATAAATCTGTGGCCAAAAGAACTGAATGAAGGAGCATTTAAATTTTTAAAGATTCAAACCTCAGAAGTGCATTGTGGGAACAGAACAAGAAAGTTCTCTTCTCTAAAGTAAGGAAGATACAGTAATAGCTTTCTTCACAACAATGAGGCCACTGAGTCACACTTCACAGTTATTTCCCGCTGAAAACCCTCACTAGCGAGATTATGCTCAAAATCCTTCAAGATAGGCTTCGGCAGTATGTGAACCGACAACTTCCCGATGTACAAGCTGGATTTAGAAAAGGCAGAGGAACCAGAGATCAAGTTACCAATATCTGTTGGATCACAGAAAAAGCAAGGGAGTTCCAGAAAAAAACATCTACTTCTGCTTCATGGACTAAAGTCTTTGACTGTGTGGATCACAACAAACTGGAAAATTCTTAGAGAGATGGGAATGCCAGACCACCTTATCTGCCTCCTGAGAAACCTGTATGCAGGTCAGGAAGCAACAGTCAGAACTGGACATGGAACAACAGACCTGTCCCAAATCGGGAAAGGAGTGCATCAAGGCTGTATATTGTCACCCTGCTTATTTAACTTCTATGCAGAGTATACCATTTGAAATGCCTGGCTGCATGAATCACAAGTTGGAACCAAGATTGTTGGGAAAAACATCAATAACCTCAGATATACAAATGATAACACCCTAAGGGCAGAAAGTGAAGAGGAACTAAAGAGCCTCTTGATGAGAGTTAAAGGGAAGAGTGAAAATGTTGGCTTAAAGCTCAGCATTCAGAAAACGAAGATCATGGCATCTGGTCCCATCACTCCATGGCAAATAGATGGGGGAAAAGTGGAAACAGTGACATGTTTTATTGTCTTGGGCTCCAAAACCACTGGAAAAAATGAAGCCATGAAATTAAAAGTTGCTTGCTCCTTGAAAGAAAAGCTATGACAAACCTAGACGGCATATTAAAAAGCAGAGACATTACTTTGTCGACAAAAGTCTCTATATTCACTGGAAGAACCGATGCTGAAGCTGAAGCCCCAGTACACTGGCCACCTGATGCAAAGAGCCGATCTTAGAAAAGACCCGATGCTGGAAAAGACTGAGGGCAGGAGGAGAAGGGGATGGCATCATCGACTCAATGGACGTGAGTCTGAGCAAACTCTGGGAGATACTGAAGGACAGGGAAGCCTGGATTGCTGCAGTCCATGGGGCCACAAAGAGCCAGACAGAGCTGAGCAACAAAAACCCCTGGAGCTGAGGCGATGCTGGCGCTAACGGGCATCAGCAGAGACAGCCGAGCGGGCACACAGCGTCTCCTTGCATCTGGAGACTGCGCCAGCAGCGAATACCCTCTGAGCACCGAGAGTCCCAGCAGGAGGGCCCTGCGACTCCAGCCCCACAGGGCAGGTGGGGCACAAGCGGACAGGCTGCCTCACGCGGTCCGAGCTCCCAGCAGGTAGGAAGGCTCTCCGGGACAGGCAGGACTCTATCAGCCTGTATCCCGAGCACTGACAGGGAGGTGAGTCATCCTTCTGACCTCATTTTTCATGCTGTTTACCTTCAAAGCGGGCAGTTTAAACACGCGGAGGAAAGGCAGCAAGAGGCCTGAGCGCGAAACAGTGGAGCTGAGTTCCAAGAACCCAACAGTGCATTTGAGACTTCAAAGTCGTATCTCCTGGCTAGGCCAGCCAACTTTCAAAATGAGTGAACGAAAGAATGAAAGTCACTAAAAACTGATGCCCGGCAAAAACACTGCAGAGAAACAGAAAGAAAAGAGACCTGCTTCCCAGGAAATGTCCCACATAAACAAAGCACAGCTCCCAGGAAATGTCCCACATAAAGCCCAGCTCACGAAACGGTGTTCATAACAAAACAAAGTTCAAAATGAACACGGTGCATAACACCCCCTCCTGTGAAAGCCCTGCCCAGCTGGAAGGGCAGGCCTCTCCTGGCCCCAAAGGGCCCCACAAACCCAGTCTCCACGCGAGCAAGGACGAGCGCCCACCTGCCGCAGTGGCGTGGACACTCCACACGGACTCGCGCCTTGTCTGCCCCGTCCCGGGCGCAGCCGCGCCTGCAGGAACAGCTCTCCTCTCCCCGGGCAGCCGAGCCTCTGTCTTTTGAGTTTTCTCCGGAGCCGGTCCTTCGAGTTTCCTTTAATAATGAAGTTCAGGGCTGGTGCAATCTTCAGGGGCAAGAAAGCATATTCCTTAAGTGAAACTCTGACCAGTATTTCAAAATAGGGGGAACTTCAGCTAAGAGTTAACGAAACAGATCTGAAAAGGTGATGAAGTTTCAATCCTTACAGTCAGGGTCACTGACAGACTCTTACACACCAGGGCACTGATCTAAGCTTGCCAGCTACGTGTCAAGCCCTGCAAGAGACAAGGCTCACAGTTTACATGCTCTGAACTGGTCTCAGGTTTCCCAAGGAGAAGGTCAACAAAGGGAGATATGATGGTAATTAGAAGAACGCATTAATTATTGATTAATAGAATTCAGGTCTAGTTAAGACAGGCTTGAAACTTCAGGATTCTGTTTAGGCCCCCACCAGCCACTAAACCACAAACAGATAACTCGATATCATGTGCCTCCTGACAGAAGCATATACCATCACCTATGAAATACTCTTGCCTAAAATTCACATCTAAATCAGATCAAATCTGTGGATCTGACAATCAGTCTATGGGAAACACAGGCGGCCATGTTAGCAGCATGAGCATGCAGCCACAGAATCAAGACTGCGGGCAGTTCTGCAGCACAGACAATGCAGCTTTTCAGCAAATAAACTGCAGAGGAAAGAAGAACGGAAGCCATGGATTAAGAGAGCCTTAAGACACACAGGAACCAAAATGCAGATCTCACCTGAACAAACCAATTGTTAAAAAAAAAAAAAAACTCATGAACCACCGGGGAAATTTAAACACTACTGGATCCCTCATGGCTTTAGGGAATGAGTGCTCAGTTTTTAGGTGTGTTATGTGTTAATGAATTTGTAACTGTTTTCATGTAAATTCCTATCTCTTAGAAATACATGTTGAAATATTTACAAATAAAAGTATGGGATAATTAGGACTGGCTGTAAAATAACCCAGTATATTGGGGACGGGCAAAGAAAGACTTAAAAATGAAACAAGACTGGCCATGAGTTGCCAACTTTTGAGAATTCATTATACTACTCTTTTTGTATGTTGCAAAATTTCATAATTTAAAAGTTTAAAAAGAAAAAGGAAGTGGGTCACTAGACCAAAATTTCATAGGTGGAAGCCAGGTTTTGCCGGCTGCAGAACAGTTCCCCAAACAGCCCCAGTACCATGGTCTATCAGGACCGTAAGAACAAGTCTTTTCTGAATCCTTACATAAGCCCCCAAGCACACTGCACACAATACTGCCTCAGGAACTCCACACGGATCAGCTCTCTGCACTGAAGAGCTGAGGCTTCCGTCTCCAACTAACCCGCGCTATGAAACAAACACAAACTCTACATGCCTGATTAAACGTCACGTCCCCCAAATTTATTCAGATCGATCACAGTCTAAAATTTAAGAAAAATATCTTAAATTATACTTCAAAGGCAGAAAAAAAAATAAATTTAAAGCAAAAAAAAAAAAGTCACCAATCTGAGCAAGCTTCAACTAGTAACCCAAACGAGGTTTCAGTTCAACTCTTTGCCCTAAGTGAGTTCTGGGTCAGGGTCCTGCGTCTGGATCTGGGACTTCCCCGGCGGCCCAGAGTTTAAGACTACCTGCCCCCACTCCAGGAGGCTCGGGCTAGAGCCCTGATTGAGAGGAGCGAGCACCTGGCATCCCGCATGCTACAACGAGCAGCCAAAACAATTCTAATTAAAACAAAATTTTTAAGATCTTTCTTCTGGTTTATTATTACTATTTGAGACACTACAGATTAATTAACAATTAACTTCCCTCTTCCACCATCTTTAAGAAAACAGGACTACATGACACAGTGCCAAATATTGATGAAGGTGACCCCCCCCAACCAACCTCCAAGAGCCAGAAGGCTAGAACAGAAAACCACTGTGTAGCCAGTTTCCCACACGAATGATAACAGGAACCAGCTAGCATCCTCCAAATTCTATTTAGATTCTAAAACGCATCAATCCCTGCCAGGAGCCAGCACAGGAGCTCCCACCCATGACAAGGCCACGCAGAGAGGCCTGACGGGCAAGGCGAGCCAGGCTCCAGGGGATCCCCCTGGGTTTTCCTGAACATCGACCCCCAAAACCAGAGTCTGCCTTCTTTATTGTACTGTGCTTTCCACTCTTCTGACGTTCTCTGGAAAAGAGTTAACTCAGGGCTTCGGTCTCCTGCATAGGAAAGGAATGTTTCAGCTCAAACCCCTCTGATGGCTCTCTAACTTGCCTGACAAGTTCCCCTGAACTTTTACAATTTGTGAATTGCTTACAGCCCCCCAACCGCTAGAGACACAAAGCTTAAAACATCTTAAAGATATGGAGCCTTTTAAAAAGCTAAAAATCATATTGGTGACGGGTTTCACTGTTGAGCCAACGACTGCTGCCAGGCCTCCATATCCTTTATCTTTTAGGCACCTGGGAGGATATTAATCAATGTAATCGGGATGCAGAAATAGGAATATAGTAGTTTTGATGTTAGCAACACTAGACTTTTGAGTTAATTAACTTTCTCCCTGTTATAAATCACTGCACTTCTTTCATTGTTATAAATTGTTGCATCTTTGCTCCGTAAGAATGTAACTTTATCTACTGCTTTCTGAGAGTGGCACCAGACTTTGGGAAGAACAACACTGTTAAGGCAAGTAAGTCTTCTGGTTGACAAACCCTTATCAGAAAAGGGCTGTAAAATGTTAACTGGCCTTCTGGCCAGAAGATGATGTAAATTACCTAAGACCTGTGTATACGACTAGTATGCCGAGAGAAAGCCGGGTCTCGATACGAGGCAGGGCTGCTGACGCTGCATAACTTTGTATCACCCACTGATC
>SJYF01001743.1:322861-333229 GCA_006410515.1 Procapra przewalskii
CCTCCCGGGCGGCGCTCCGGGCCAATCACAGCCTCCCGGGCGGCGCTCCGGGCCAATCACAGCCTCCCGGGCGGAAGGCGGGGCGAGGCGGCGGCTGGGCTCGCGCAGGCGCGGGGCCGGCCGCTCGGGCCGTTGCGCGGCGAGGAGTGGCCGCGGGCGGTGTGGCGGGCCTGGGGGCGCCTGCTTTCTTCCTGCCTGCGGCGCCGCCTCTTCTCCGACTGTCGCTTGTGGAACGGGCGCTCTGCCCCGGCCCGGCCCGCGCCGCCCCAGCCGGTTCCCGGCCGCCACGCCCCCGGCTGCGCCCGGCGCCCCCGCCCGACGCTTCGCCAGCCGCGTATGTTTGTGCTATCGTTCCTGAGTCCCACGCCCTGCTTAGGAGAGAAGCAGTCGGGGTCGGTGTGTAAACGGAGCTCAGTCGCTCAGCCGTGCCCGATTCTCTGCGACCCCATGGGCTGCAGCCCGCCAGGCTCCTCTGTCCGTGGGGTTCTCCAGGCAAGAGCACTGGAGCGGGTTGCCATGCCCTCCTCCAGGGGAGCGTCCCGACCCACGGAGCCACGCAGGGACTCCTGGATTGGCAAGGGGGTGCTTTCCTAGGAGCGCCACAGTATATAAGAGTAGTTAATTACCGGATCACAGAGATGGTCGTCAAGACGTGGATAAAGAAACTTGGAATAATTTACGTGAATGTTTGCTGTAGTGTTTAATCCTGTTTAACATACTGATTTGCCTGTAGTATTGCTAATTCTGGGACTTCCTTGGTGGCTCAGTGGTAAAGAATCCACCTGCCAATTCAGGAGATGCAAGTTCCCATCATCTCTGGGTCAGGAGGATCCCCTGGAGAAGGAAATGGCAACCCACTCCAGTATCCTTGCCTGGAAAATCCCATGGATGGAGGAGCCTGGTGGGCTACAGTCGATGGGGCCGCAGAGTTGGACACGACTGAGGGACTTCACTTTAGAACTTCAGTGTTTTGTTTGCAGAAACTTTTCATTGTTTTATACTTTATTTTTAAAATGCGCTTGCTTGAATACATAGCACGAGGGAAAAAACTCAAGACTCCCTTCTCAGACTAGCAAATGACATGAGGGCTGTCTCTGTCCTTCAGTGCACTGAGCCGGCGCTAGAACTCGCTGCTGCTGACGCTTGGCGGGCGCCCCTGTCTCCCAGGATCCCAGCCAGTGTGAACTGAGTGCTTCTGCCTGAGGTCATGCAGAGAACATCGCGTCTGAAGCGAGAGCTGAGCCTGCTGGCCGCAGAGCCGCCCCCGGGCGTCACGTGCTGGCAGGACGGGGACCGGATGGAAGACCTGCGAGCGGGTAGGTGTCACCCCAGGCGCGCGGGTCTCAAGCCTGTCGACAGTTGCTCTGGGATATGAATGCCGTGTGTTCTTCTGAATAGGGCCCGGGTGCTTCTGCCTGCCTCGTTTGCTGCGTTTATAAAAGGTCTCCAGGACGTTTCTTCTTTGGCCTTTTACCCCACCTCTTGCTGATTTTTATGTCCGAGACCTGGGCATCAGCTCTGAAGCAGTTCAGCACCACGGTTACGTCACCTCTGCGTATCCGTGAGGCCAGACCAGCAGCACGTGGTCAGAAGGCAGCCGACCTCCCACAGAGCTGCAGGTGTCTGTGGCCAGGTCGCCCACGTAGCCCTGGGGTGACACCTGCCAGGGCTGGTGTAGCATGGGGGCTTGTCAGACCCTGAGAGCTGGCCCAGACCCAGCGTCCCAGCAGGGCCAGGCGCTGAGCTGCTTCAGGCCACCCAGTGGCCCCCTCACTGTCTCTTTTCCTTTGAAGAGATACTCGGTGGAGCCGGCACACCTTATGAAAAAGGCGTCTTCAAGCTGGAAGTTCGCGTTCCAGAGAGGTCAGTGTGAATCACATTTACATTTCCTCCAGGCTAAAGCAGTTGCTGGGAGACAGCAGTGTGGCAGAGTATTGAGCACAGGACTTGCAGAGCCTGGATCTCGGTCCTAATCTTACTGGGACTGCCTGTGACCTCCAGCGCCTCATCTTTGGAGATCCATCTCTTTCTCTTAAAACCAGGCTAGATCACATCTAACACCACCTCCCCCCAGCCCGGGCTTACCGTTGCACTAACACACACACAACAGTGTGGTGACAGACACGTCACTGTGGTAACACACACGTCACTGAGGCAACATTCATACCGTGGCGGCAACACACACACGTCACCGCGGTAACACACACGTCACCACGGTAACACGTACACACCACTGCAGGAACACACGTCACCGCGGTAACACACACGTCACTGCAGTAACACACACCATTGCAGGAATGGACACACGTCACCGTGGTAACACACACGTCACTGTGGTAACACACACACACACCGTTGCAGGAATGAACACATCACCGCGGTAACACACACGTCACCGCGGTAACAGACGCGCACCACTGCAGGAGCACACACCTAGGTGGCCGTTTGCGGCCTGTTTAAGTGTGTGATTTGGGGCATGGATGCACGCACTCTGTCGTCCAGCCACCCCACCCCATCCATCCCGAGAACTCTTTCATCTTCCCAAACGAGTCCTCCACAGCGCTGTGATGCCCGCTCTTGTCCCCGCCCGGCCCCCGGTGGCCCCGTCCCCTGCCTGTGTGGGGCCTGTCCACGCACGTGTGCTCTAAGACTCTCATCAGGGGCGATGGTTGTAGTTCGTAGACACCTATTCACAGACCAGGTTTGTTACAAGTCCCAAGAGAAGCAGGTCAGTAATTCCAGGGATGCCAGTTCTGAGACACACAGGGGTTTGCCAAGGTATGTGTCTCACCAGAGAAAGAGTAACCAGGTCCAGTGTGCAAATCAGAATTGGACCGTTTCTCAAAATCCATCCGTGAAAGCCTACAGCCCAGACTCAGGAAGCCGGAGCGGCAGGTGAGCCTGAGGGATAATTCTTGTATTTTTTTCATGGATGTACTGACAGTCTTGCAGCTCTGAGGAGAGGGACCTTATTCTTAGGAGATGATGCTGAAGTATTTCCAGGGCTAGGGACTTGATCCGGGTGGTGGGTAAAAGGGTTTTCAGTACTGTAAGTTTTCATCATAAAAACTGGGGGAGAACAAAGGTTTGTCCCTCAAAGGCTGCTGTCCTAACTGGCCGTCAGCAGCTGCTCATAGCGTCAGCAGCGACGTTCTAGTGAAACTTCCCTGTCTCCTGTGCTGCCAAAGGTACCCATTTGAACCTCCTCAGATCCGGTTTCTGACTCCAATCTATCACCCCAACATCGACTCTGCTGGACGGATTTGTCTAGACATTCTCAAGTTGCCACCAAAAGTGAGTGGTGGGGGCAAGGTCGACCCTCCAGCCTCAGGTGATTGGAGAAGCACATTCTTAGAGCTGCTGCCTGTCTGACTGTCCATCTGTCTGTCTGTCTAGGGTGCCTGGAGACCATCCCTCAACATTGCAACCCTGCTGACTTCCGTTCAGCAGCTCATGGCTGAGCCCAACCCGGACGACCCGCTCATGGCTGACATCGTAAGTGCCCAGCCCACTTTCCCCATGTCCCACACGCTGTCCGGGAGAGGCATGGAGCTGTCCGTCGTGGCGGCTGGAGCTGACAAGTCTTGTCTCTCTCCGCTTACTCTCTGCTTCCGTCTTAGTCCTCAGAGTTTAAATACAACAAGCCAGTCTTCCTCAAGAACGCCAGGCAGTGGACAGAGAAGCACGCCCGGCAGAAGGTGGGATGTCTGGCAGCTCTGACTTTGCTCCTGCCCCTCGTCTGTCACATGTGAAAGTGTCTGTATGCATACAAGATTTCATTACATTTGCCGAGTCCATGCTGTACCCGAGGGCGGCTGGGTGATCTTCTCCTGCAGCCTTCCTTGTAATCGTTAAGCAGATAGACAGCTCAGCCAGTCGGAGCAAGGGCTTCTGGGAGCCGCCGTCCACTGAGGACCACCAGGCAGCTGGGGTCTCTTTGTGGGACTCGGGGAGGGGCAGGGGTGTGGGAGGGAAGGGAGTGGACATGGTGGGAGGGAGGAGCCACGCCCCCAGTTCACATCGCCAGTTCCCTCCCTTAACAAGGGGGACACTTCAGGAGCAGAGACGATGCGAGCACACGCATACGAGCACACGCATACGAGCACACGCATACGAGCACACGCATACGAGCACACGTGGGTCGGCTGAGCCGTCCCCTCCTTGAGACGGAGTCACGCAGCCCTTCGTGTCAGTGGGGGAAGAACTAACAGATAAACGGCCCAGGGGATGGGAGAGCAGCAGCTTTGGAGAGAATGTCTGTCTGGGAGGGGGCAACGAGGCCCCAGGAGTACGTTTGTTGTGAACTGTGTTCAGTGTGAACCCAGAAGTACGGTGTGAACCGTGTTTGGTGTGAACCATGTTTGGTGTGAACTATGCTGTGCTTTCCCATCTGCTCCTCCTCAGGCAGGCGAGGAAGGGCCACCTGGCAGCCTCCTCGAGGCGGGCGGCTCAGAGGGACCCAGCGCCGCGCAGAAGAGGAAGGCCGGGCAGCTGAGCAGCGATGGAAAGAGGCTTTGCCCCGACGTTTAGGGATTGTCCTGGCCCGTCTTTGCCAGGATGGCCCACTCTGCCTCCATTTCTGGAATGCTTCCTTTGTATGTGATGATGTGGTCATTCTTGTGTCCTGTGAAACAGACCTTTGCATGTTCATGTGTGAACAGACCTTGTATGTTCATGTGTTCTGCTCTGCGTTGATTCTCTGAGGGTTATCTTTTTTACCTTGTGCATATTGATTTTAAAACTTGTAAGCCTGAAAAATAAAGTCATTTAATGTTGAATATGCATTTATCCTGAATGTGTGTCTGGGAGCAAACTGGCCAGAGAGCTGTTTAGAAGGAGTGTCACGGTATTTGGAAGAGCCCTTTATTCTGCCAACCTCCTGGCATCGCTCAGGACACTGAGGATGGACACACGTCTAAAGGAGACGAGAGAACTCGGTGCCGCCGTGCTTCCAGAAGCCTAGGCTTCAGATGTCTCTGGCAGCGCGGGAGTCAGGTCGTCGCCCTCCTCAGTGTTGCTTGCAGCCTTCTCTCTGGCTCACGTGGCTGGTCAGAGCCCTGGCAGCACAGAGCTCAGCAGATACAGCGACCACCTGCCACGTGCCAAGGTGAGGCGACCTTAGTGGGGCAGTCAGGCGATGATCGTACAGATTCACAGGGCTCTTCACAAGCCCTCGTGTCCCTGGCAGCTCCATCTGATGGCAGGTACTAAGGTGCCGAGTCTAGTCTCTGCCCAAGACCGGACAGGGCCCTGGTGCCCGTGTTCATTGTCTTGTGCATATGACAGGGCAGGCGGTCCGGGCCCGTCCTCATAGTCCCATGCAGAGGATGGGGCGGGTGGGTGGTCCGGGCCCGTCCTCACTGTCCTGTGCAGACAACGGGGCAGGGGGACCCGGGCAGAAGTTGGCTGAGGTGGAATGCAGTGCTGAGGCAGGGAGGCTCCATACCCCACTCTGCTGAGCCTGGTGGTCCCGGGCCAGGCCAGGCTCGGGCACAGAGGGGGCCCCTCAAGCCATTCCCCTCCCTCCGCTGCGGAACCGCCCTGGGCTCACAGCAGCCTGCCTTAGGACAAGGGCGCAGTCACAGACGACGGCGTCAACCAAAATGTGAATGTCCTGTGTGTCCCCACTTCTATTTCCAGCTCCTACAGAATTCTTAAAGCCACTTCTGAAAGTCAGCTACCGTCCTCTCTCTGAGCCCAGGAGCTCAATGCTCTCCTGTACTTGGGCACATGCGCCTCACACTGGGGCTTCCAGATGCCATGAGAGGGTCAACCAGAAAGCTTCACTTGTAAGAAGCAAACGGCTGGTGACGCCGGGGGGGCCAGGCGGGCGTCTGGACGGCTCACACGTGCTGTCCTCACTGTCCCTCCTGGAGGGACCACCAGCAGTCCTCAGGGCTGCGTGCTGCTCGTCCGCAGCGAGCACCAGGGGCGTGCCGACGGTGCTGACAAGGGTCAGGCCAGGTGTGAAGCCAGATGGCCTTGGGGTCGTCGTGGGAAAGCACAAGCCCCCTCCGCCGCTGGCCCTCAGCAGGTCTCAGCTGCCCTGCTGTCACAGCCGGAACCTCATCCCCTGGCCTCCAGCCTTGACTGTCTGCAGGGGACCCTGTGGGACCCCTGAGCCTGGCACTTACAGGGTGGCGTCCGCTGGCCCACCAGCCCCCAACCTCCCCGGGCACAGACGAGGACCTTCAGAGTCAGACGCGGTGCAGACTCGAGCCCAGAGCCCCCGGCCCCTCCTGGGTTGGTGGAGCCCTCTCTGCACCCACTCGAGCCCAGAGCCCCCCGGCTACTCCTGGGTTGCAGGAGCCCTCTCTGCACCCACACTTCTGTCCCTGCTCCTTGGTCATGGGGTGGAGGTTTCTTTTCTAAGAAGCAGTAAAGGGGATGACAGACAGGCCAACACTCCCAAGTGGCAGGGTTTATGGGGCAGACGTCTCACTCTCACAAAACCCGAGCCCGGCTGCAGGCTGGCAGACTGGCGTCTGAGTCTGGCTCTATCCTCACCGCGGCTACACATGTGGACGCCACCCCTCAGGCCTGCAGAGGGGCCAGGCCACACCGCCCCCAGGTGGGAGGCTGCCCTCCGGCCCAGCCGGCTCTCGAGAGCGCTCCACGCCGCCTGTGTGTTCATTTACGGCCTTGCTCATCCCAGTGACGGCTTTGGGCACCACGTAAATGGTGACACCAGCCAGCTGGGAAAGACAGTGAACGGCAGTCAGAACCCGGGAGGGAAGTTCCCGGAGAAAGAGCAGGCCCTAAATCAAGCGGACACTTCCCTGGCTCCCTCCGAAAACGGCCCCCCAGAGTGGCAGGCTTCCAGCTCAAATGCCTTTCCTAACCACATCCTAGCAATAAGTCACAGAGGTGAGCGTGGGGCCCCATCTAAGTACAACTTGGGTCAAAGCAACCCCCAGGCAGGGCGGGGCCAGGGTGCAGGGCTGGCTGGCCTGCCAAGGGTCTGATTTATTCCACAGAGAAGCTGGAGGCTGGTTCTGGGCACACTTGAAGTGGACCCAGCAGGTCTGGGGTGGGGTCTGAGCCCCTGCACCCAGACAGGTCCCCAGAGGGAAACTGCTGGCCCCGTGTGGAGTAAGGGCTTCAGGATGTCCAAGGGTCTGCAAGGTGTAAATCTCCTTTACGCAGCCCTCCTATTTTTTCAACCACTTTCTTGCTAAGTGTTGAGCAAACTGGCTGATGGAGACATCCAGCTGCTGCCTGGCCTGGACAAGGTGGCCGGCGTAGGGGCCTGCCCCCTCCATGCTGTGGGGCCACGAGGCGAGGTGGGCTGGCTGCAGGCAGACGCTGAGATGCTGTGTGAGTCCCACGAGGGGCAGCCCAGGCCCTCGGCCTCCTCCCTCAGCCCCCTGCGCAGCTGCGTGGCCCTGGGGGATGACGGGGACCGCCCGGCACCTCCATCTCCAGCCTTCAGGACCAACAGGGCAGGGAGAGCCGCCTCTCCCCTCCGCACAGAGCAGGTGGGGGGGTAGGAACTGGAGGAGTTACAGGGAGGGCGGAGAGCCCCAGGGATCACACCCCTGCAGGGTCCTGGTCGCCCACGTCACAGGGGCTGGTAGAGGCGGGTCACTCCGAGCTCTGCAGAAGGCCCCTGCTCTGTCCACCCTAAAGATGGGAAGGAGCCCCCATCCATTCCCCTGGAGGCCTTGCCCACCAGTCTGATGCCTGACTGACTCACAGAAGCACAGCTCGGCCGTGGTCCCCGCCCTGCAGACGCTGTGCACAGGCCCACCAGCCCTGCAATGTCCACTCAGGTGCGTCTAGACAGGGCCTGCCCCCGCCACGCCCCTCAGAAGGGCGCCCGCCGCATCCTCCGGTCTGCTCTGCCCGCATCATTCATGGGCACTGATCCCGGGCACAGGGGCAGAGAGTCCAGGGCATAGGCACAGAGATTCGCTCAACCCATGACCACCGCGGGTCAGGGGCAGGTAGAGACCCTCCTCCCACGGACAGCGCGGGGCCAGCGACACACTCTGCAGGACTCAGAGCACAATAAACATGAGGCCCTCACTCAAAACTCAAGACCCTGGAGGTGGCGACAGTGGAGTGGCAGCCCAAGACGGCCCCCAAGGCGCAGGGCCTGGCTCCTGGCCGGGGCCCGGGTCAGCGCCCCGGCGCGGGCGCGGTGCTGGGACCGCGGAGTCGGCCCCAGGTGGCCAGGGGTCGCGGCCTGTCCCCACTCCCTGCCGCTTTTGTCCCTGACAATGGTCCTCCCAGCCTGCCGGTCGGCGTCCACCACAAAGGCAGGGCGTTCGCGCACAGCCCTTCTTGGCTCGGTGCTCACAGCCCGGACGCTCGATCCAGATCCTTCCGTCCCCAACACCCTCCGGGAGGCCGGGCCTGAGCTGGGGGAGGCGTGGCCAGGACAAGTCCTCTCCCTGGGCGCCACTCACGCCACGCAGGGCACGCCTGCCGGAGGAGACCCACCCCGCGGGGCATGCGTGTCTGTGTGTCTCTGCCCCGTGTCTCTCTGTCCATGTGTGTGCCTGTGTGTGTGTGTCTGCCTGTGTCTGTGCCTGTGTGTGTCCGTGTGTCTCCGTGTCTGTGTGCATCTCATACCTGTGAGTTTCTGTGTGTGTGTGTCTCTGTGTGTGTCTGTGTCTGTCCCCGTGCATGTGTGTGTGTCTGTGTGCATCTCGTGTCCGTGAGTCTCTGTGCGTGCGTCTGTCTGTCTCTGTGTGTATCTGTGTGGGACTGTTTGTGTCTCTGTCTCTGTGCGTCTGTGTGTGTCTCTGTGTGTGTGTCTGTCTGTATGCATGTGTGTGACTCTGCGTGTGCCTCTGCGTGTGTGTCTGTATCTCTGTGTGTGTGACTGTGTCTCTGTGTGTGTGACTGCGTGTGTCTGCATGTGTGTCTGTGTGTGACTCTGTGTGTCTGTGTGTGTCTCTGTGTGTGTGTGTGTCTGTCTGTGTGACTCTGTATGTGTGTCTGTGTGTGTGCGTGTGTGTGTGTCTCTGTGTGCATGTGTGTGACTCTGCAGGTGTGTCTCTGTGTCTATGTTTCTGTGTGTGTGACTCTGCGAGTGTGTTTCTGTGTGTGTGTGTGTCTCTGTGTGTGCCTCTGCGTGTGTGTCTGCGTGTGACTCTGTGTCTGTGTGACTCTGTGTGTTTGTGTGTCTCTGTGTGTGCGACTCTGTGCGTGTGTCTCTGTGTGTGTGAGAAGGGAGGTGCCCTGTGGACCCCCTGGCCCCACCACTCCCCGCCCCTCCGGGACGCCACGTGCCCTGGCTCTGAGCCTGGGACCCCACAGACCCCTGACACCCGGACGCCCCAGTGCCGCCCGCCCTCCGGCACCCCCAGAGGCCTAGGGGAGGGAGAGGGCAGTGGTCCTCCCAGAGCCCACCCTCCCGTCTCCCCCGGGCGAGCCCCATCTGTGCCGCAGGCGCCAGGCTGCCATGCGCCTGGCTGCGCTTCCCTCCCAGGACCCCGGAGGCCGGGTGGGGAGGAGGCGGTGGCCATGTCCCAGGCACCACACTGGGCACCGCCTCCCCCGGAGGGCCGGAGAAGCAGGCGGGCCCGGCAGCAGGCATGGCAGGGGCACGCACACAGACACACGGGGCAGGGCTGAGAAGGGCCCTGCCTGCCGCACAGGGGCACCAGGCCTCCCCGCAGGCGGCTGGGGGTGCAGGGTCGCCCTGCATGGCCGGAAGCTGCCTGAGGAGGCTGGACAGTTACCCAGCTGCCCAACACCTCGAGCGGGCTTTTGTTTTCTTTTTTTTTTTTTAATTGTGACCTGAGGAGGAAAAGGCAGAAAGCCCTTCTCTGGAAGGCCCACCTCAGCAGGGACAGGACCCGGAGGGTGCTTGTCCTCCCCAGCTCAGCCAGTCGTCTCCGGCCCCTGCCCGTCTGAATCTCCCGTCCACCAGCGGCCAGGGCTCCCCGCCACAGTGCCTTCCTCGGCAGCCATCCACCCACTGCTCCAGGTCATCCGTCTCCCAGAGACACCCCACGTCCACCCCCGGCAGGGCTGCGGCGGGCAGGTGGCGAGGGGAACCCCGACTCTCCCCGAGGCGGGAAGGACACAGGCTCCCAGGGATTGCTCGGCCTGGGGGTTCAGGTACCTGGCGCCTGCCTACCCCAGAGCCGGACCCCAGCGGCAGGGAGGCAGGCAGCTCGCTCTCCCCGCAGTAAGGTGGGCTAGGCCGATGCCCCCTCCCGGTCCACACAGCCACGTAGGCGGCCCCGGGGTGGCAAGGGCCCAGGTAGGCCCACAGGCCCCACATACGGCCCAGTGTTTTCCCAAAGAAGCTTCTGGATTTCCTGGGAGTGTACAGACGGGAAATGCGGGCATTCCCCCCACGCAGCTGAGCCGGGAGGGAGGGCGGCAAGGAAACAGGTGAGAGACGGATGG
>SJYF01001743.1:373835-388387 GCA_006410515.1 Procapra przewalskii
GCTTCTCGAAAATCCTTCCCGAATCCGGGGCCATCTTGACCCAGTTTTACCGTAATCCCGCCCCACTGGGCTCCCCTCCGCCCAGAAGTGGGACGGCCCTACGTGCAGGCTTCATCCATCCTCTGCTGAGAGAAAGCAAGCTTCCAGGGTCCTGCGAGGCGGGCCTTCCCTGGTGGCTCTGAGCTCGGTACGTCCTCCGTGCTTTCTCCTGGAGGCTCCTTCCTGTCATCAGGACGAAAGGGAGGAGGGTCCTGCCTGGAGAGGGACTCCCCACTGCCGCGGAGTTTGATGGGATTTGGCAAATGGTGCCAGATGACTTTGGGGTGCCTTCCCAGGTGGCTCAGTGGTAAAGAATCCGCCTGCAGTGTAGGAGACTAGATCTTCCTGAGTCGGGAAGATCCCCCGGAGGAGGAAAGGGCCACCCATTCCAGTATTCTTGCCTGGAAAATTCCACGGACAGAGGATCCTGGTGGGCTGCAAGCCAAGCGGGTGCAAAGTCAGACGACTGAGTGTGCATGCGCGCTGACCAGCCCTTAGGGAATGGACAAGGGGGTCCAGGGCTAGGCTGGTCCTCCTGGCTCCTCGGTGGCTGGCGATGCTGTGGCCTGGGGCGCTGGGGCAGGACCAGCACCCCACGGTCTGGAGAACAGGATGGGGGGACCCAGTGACCTGCCTTTCTGGCCTCTCATGTCCTCCGAGAAGGGCAGGACTTGACCTGAGACAGGATGAGCTGCTCACCAGCCAGCAGGCACCCACCTGCCCAGTGCACACAGCAGGTGCCTGTAGGACAGACTGCCCCATGCAAACAGCAGGCGCCTATAGGACAGACTGCCCCATGCACACAGCAGGCGCCTGTAGGACAGACTGCCCCATGCACACAGCAGGCGCCTACAGGACAGACTGCCCCATGCACACAGCAGGCGCCTACAGGACAGACTGCCCCATGCACACAGCAGGCGCCTACAGGGCAGACTGCCCCATGCACACAGCAGGCGCCTACAGGGCAGACTGCCCCATGCACACAGCAGGCGCCTACAGGGCAGACTGGGCAGACTGCCCCATGCACACAGCAGGCGCCTACAGGGCAGACTGCCCCATGCACACAGCAGGCGCCTACAGGGCAGACTGCAGACTCGTGCACTGCGGTGGGGGTGGGGCCCTCTGCCGCCCTGCAGAACTGCAGCCCCAGGGGAGGACGGGGAGGAAGGTGCTGGGTGCTGGGCCTCCTGCCCCCAGCTCTAGGAGTCCTGTCTCAGGCCTCCAGTGACTCCAGGCCTCTGTGAGGGATTCGTCCCACTTCACTGGGGTCCAGGAACTGCGTCCAGTCTGCCCAAGGGAGGGAATTCTCCCTGCAAGTGTGGGGGAGGGTGGGGGGCTCAGTGAGTTGGCCCCTCCCAGCTGGCTGTTATCCCCTAAAGACCCAGCTCAAGTCCACTGCTCGCCACTGCCAACCAGCCCAGGACCCCTAAGCAACAAATGCCGCTTTGTTCCCCCAGCTGGCCAGGCCAGAGGGACCGTGGCTCCTTCCCAAGGCCTGCTGGCCTGCTGGCTGACTAATCCTGCATGCCACTCACGTTGGCTGCCCGGGGCAGCAGGGCGAGCCGGGCCTCGGGGCTGCCGTCTCCTGAACGGCTCTGAGCTGAGAGAAGCAAGTGTGCCCCTTGGCAGAGCCCCCAGACAGGATGTGGTGGGCCCCCCGCCCTGCTCGTCCCCATTTCACCGCCCCCCATATCCCATAGGAAGCTGCTGGTGCACGGTGGGGTGGGGGTGGAGAGGAAGTGGGGGAGGGCACCCAGCACCCGGCCTGCTCCCCCTCCGTCCTAAGAGGCTGGGGGCTTCAGTCACTGGTGGCAGCCTGCCTCTCACAGCACAGAGTGTGCGCCGGCAGCGCCATCACCTAGCAACGGCCTCCCTCTCCCTCAGCGTCACCCGTCCTGGGGGTGGGTGCCAGGGAGAGAGAACAAGGCCGCTAAGATCCCAGGGCGCGGGGGAAGGAGGCTGAGGCCAAGGGCTGTGGGTGGGCTGACCAGTGGAGAAGGGAGCCTCGGGCACGCTACCATCCCACCCCTGCCCTGGGGACCCTCCTGGGCCCGCGGGTGATGGGGCACAGCTGGCAGCAGGGACTCCCCTCCAGGAGACCCAGAGCTGCATGTCAGAAGGGAGGGCAGGCTCTGGCTGACCTTGTGCCAAACTCTCTGGGCCCAGACGAGGCTCAGGGCCTCTGGAAGGCCCCCCGTTGCGGGGGGAACCAGTGAGAGGAAAGAAGACTCGGGCGGGGCGAGGAGGGTTTGGGGTGGGGGCAGGCGGAGGGCAGGCGTCTGGGTCGTCCGTGGGCTGAGCAGTCCGTTCTAAGCCAGACAAGAACTGTTCTCAGAGGCAGACCCTCAAATGGGGGTTTTGTGCAGAGGGAGGAGCAGTGAGAGGGTGCTCCCTGGGAGATAAAGTTTCCAGCCTTCTTACTGGGGATGGCTGGGTTCAGGCCTGACCAAGGGCACAGGGCCCCAGCCCCCAAGCCCTTCCATTCACTCTGCCCTCAAAGTCATGGTGCCCAGGCTGGACAGGACACCAGCCGCAGGCCAGGGGGGCCGGCAGTGGCCCAGGTGCATTTGGGCGCTGCCGGGATGTGGCATAAGAAAGGCCCATGGGCGCAGGGCTGGTCCTACCAGTTTATTGTTTTCCAAGAAGGACCTTCTACGGAGGAGCGCCTGAGCAGGGGGCGGGGGCTGTAGGGGGGGACAGGTCAACCGGGGGTACATCGGAGGAGGAGGCAGACAAAGAGACAAGTCCTCCCGGGGGGGACGGCGCCCGAAGGAGGAGCCCGGTCCTGGGGGCACTGTGCAGAGAGGGGCACACGGGCAATGCGGTCAGGCTCCAGATTGCGTAAGGGGCAGGGGCGGGGCCAGGTGAGGTTCTGGAGAGTTTCGGGGCAGCTCTAAGGGCCTGCAGGACCACCACCCCAGTGAGCACGTGTGGGCAGGCCCTGGCGCAGCAGGGAGGGGCTCCGGCAGGTCCGGACCCCCGCCTGGGGAGCCGAGCCCACCTCTGGACAGAGCTCCCCCACCGCGGGCCGGTTGGGCCTCAGCAGGGAGTGCCCAGGGCCAGGAGCGGCGGCGCCTCGCGGGGCTTGTGGAAGTAGCCGGAGGCGGACAGCTCCGTGTGCAGCTTGGCGCGGGTGCCGCCGGGGGCCGCCCGCCCACCGCAGCCCTCGCTGCAGCAGCAGCAGCAGCAGTCCAGGAAGGCACGGCCCAGCGGGCGGCTCACGCACAGGAGCAGCAGCGGCGTCACGGCCGCCTTGAAGAAGGTGGAGAACTGTGTAACCAGGCCCAGCAGCTCCAGGGTCTGGCGCGTGAGCGCGGCCGACAGGTAGGCGGCCACGACGTTGCACACGTTCTCGGGGAGGGCACAGAGGGCATGCACGGCAGCCAGGCCCGCCACCGTGGTGCTGGGCCGGGCCCCCGGCAGCTCCTGCGGGCCCGGCTGGCTCTCTGGCTCCCTGCCCGGCGGGCCCCGCACCCTCCACGTCACCAGCTGGCAGGTGGCCGTGAAGAGCACGGGCAGGCAGAAGTAGCAGCCGAAGAACCACCACGTGCGGGCGTTCTGGTAGGTCAGGACCAGCGAGTAGAGGGACTCGGGCAGGCGGGCCGAGGGCTTCATGACGCAGGTGTCCACGGCGCCCGCGGCGGGACTGGGCTCCCGCACCAGCTGCCACAGCAGGAGCTCGGGCGCGGCCAGTGTCATGGAGCCCACCCAGATGACTGCCAGCTTGGCCAGGATGGACGGGCACTGCTCGATGGGCCTGGCCTTGGGCAGGGTGCTGGTGGCCACGTGGAAGCGGTCGATGCCCAAGGCGCAGAGGCTGAAGGTGGCGACGCCCAGGGAGGAGACCTGCGGGGCACGGGGCGGGGAGAGGGGTCAGCACCACGCTCCTGGGGCTTCGGGAGTCGTCCCCGAGGATGAATGCAGGGATGCTGGGGTCCTGGGCCTGCCGGGCTGTGGATGCCCGTGTCCCCCACGTGCGTGGGGGAGGGGCCGGGTAGCCTTGGGGGGCGCAGACACTGGCTTCTGACCTACCTTGCCCTGCCAGAGAGGCCCGGGGTCGGGCCACACGGGGAAGCAGACAGGCCCACCTCGGCTCAGCCTGCTCACCCAGCGCGCAGGACGACCGCCCTGCGAGTAGAGAGGAGGCGAGTGCCAGGGAGAGGGGTGCTCCCCCTCAAACCTCCCCTCCCCGCTGGGGCATGCTGTGGGGGCCCCGCCCCTCGGCGGGCAGGCCCCGGGCCAGGCCAGGCCAGAGGAAAACAACACAGCTTCTCCTCTCCTCCCAGAACAGCCCCCCGGGACCCTGCAGTTCACTCCGCCGCTCCAGGGCCTCCTGGGGCCCCTGTGAAAAGGCCCAGCAGCGCATCTGTCCCTCACCTCTCACTGACACCCAGCCTGCAGGGAGGGCTCACAGCCACCTGTCCTCCAGGCTGTGGAGGGGGCAGGCATGCGGGATCCCAGCTGGGCGGGGCCCGGCTCCCCTCGGCCACAGCTCTGCAGACAGGCCTCACAGGGAGCCGCCCTCTCCCTCCCCTGAGACTTTCCCAGCAAAATCCATCACTTGAATCATTTTAACTCCAAGCACACTGTAGCCTTGGGGGGGCAGACACAGGCTCTCTGCCTTGCCTTGCCCTGCCAGAGAGGCCCAGGGTCGGGCCGCCCGGGGAAGCAGGCCGGCCCAGCTGTCACACCTGTCGCCCTTCGAGTGTTCACTCAGCCACAGTGACGCGAACCGCCCGTCACCCATGAGGGGGCCGAGCCGGGGCAAGTGACGCGCCCCACCCCGGTCACTGGTCACTCCGCTGGTCTGCCTGCCTCCAAGGCCCCGTGTCTGACCCTCGTGGCTCAGCAGGGCTCCGAGCTCCAGGCAACTGAGATGCAAAGCTGCGCCCAGCCGGGCGGCTTCCTTCAGGTCTGGGCACCTTTGGTGGTCCCCCGGGGCTGAGGAGGGCAGAGAAAGGCTGTGCCGTCTGCTGAGCCTCAGTGAGTCTGCCCGCATGAGAACTCATCACTAGTTCACGGGACGCGGCGAGACCCGGGAAGACGGCAGCCTTCAGACGCTCATCCTGATTCCTTCCCCACTCAGGCTGGCCACCCACTCACTCAGCCCCCGGGAGGAGAGCGGCTCTGGGGGGCACGGCCACTCTAGCCCTCACGACTCTCCCCGAGCCCCTGTAAACAACATCCAAGGCTGCTGGCTGATTTCGTGCTCTGTACAGACACGGCGGCCTCCTGTGTCCCACACAAGTGCACTCATTTTGGTGTATTTAGCGTTGTTTTGATTGCACTTTCTCCTTCTGGTCTACACGTCCATCAGCACCCAGTGAGGAAGGGCCCAGAGGTGAAGGGCCACCTGGTCTACCCCTGGTTGGAGACAGGGAAACGGGAAAGGAAGTCTGACCTGCCCAGGATCACCCCAACACGGCCCAGCCTCAGCTGCAGCCCCCAGCACCAGGGCCCCACTTTCAGAGCAAGGGTGTCGGCAGGGGGCAGGGACGAGGGTCGCAGGGAGGGAGGGCCTCCCCTTCCGTGTTTGCACTCCCGGGAGTGGGTACCAACCCGACTGGTTAGGGGGGTGGGGCTCTGCAGGGAATTGGCATCTCCCTTCAGGCACCGACTGAGGGGGCAGGAAATTGAGGGGCAGAGAGGGCACAGGCAGAGCCATTTCTTGGGTGGAAAGACAGAGGGGTCAAGGCCGGGGAGGGAGCTCTCAGCGTGGAGAGAAGGGGGCCGCCTTGAGGCTGCTGGGGGCGGGGGCCCTGGGGGCTGCTGGAGCCTGCTGCATGCGCCTCCCTGAGCAACCTGGGGGAGAAGCGAGGCAGGCTTGGGGGCCCTCGCGCACCCTCTCCGCCCACGCTGGCAGCCCCCCGCCCCCGTCCCCTGGGCTCTCCTCGGCCACACACTCACCTCCACAAAGGGCACCGCCCAGCAGGACACGGTGCCCAGCAGCCTCTGCTTGGTGACCTCGTGGAAGGTGACGACGGGGAGGCAGAAAAAGAGGACCAGGAAGTCCCAGAGCGCCAGGCTGGCCAGGATGGAGTTCCAGGCGCTCTGCAGGTGGTAGCTGTGCCACACGGTGCACATGACGGCCAGGCTGCCCACGATGCCTGCGGCGAACAGCACCAGGGCCAGCAGCAGGACGGCGTAGGCCCCGTAGGAGCGCCCGGTCACCGGGTACAGCGGGTTCTGCCCCTGCAGGCGCCGGCCAGGCATCCCCGTCACGTTGCCCTGGGGCTCCCACCCGCTGCCCCCAGTCGCTCTGGCCCGGTCCGGGGAGGGGCTGGCAGCCACCCGGGGCTGGGTGGGCTGCGGGCCGGCAGGGCGGATGGGCCGGGGGTACTCAGCCCCCGCCTCGGGCACGTACTGCTGCGACCCCTTGGCGTCCTCCCGCTCAGCTCCTCGCCTGGACCGGTCCGGCTGCTCCTGGGCCGCAGGCTGATGCCCCCCTTGCTGCAGGCGGACCTCCCCAGGGGCCCTTTCCGGCCCGGCTGCCAGCACCACGGCAAGGGAGACGCCCAGCGGCCACAGCCACCGCATGACCGGACGAGCGGCACGGCTGCCCTCACACAGAGGCGAGGCCGGGCCGAGTGCGGGCCTGGCTCGATGGGCAGCTGGCTGCTGGGCCCGCCCCCAGCGGGCGTCTGGCATCGCCAGCCGGCTCCAGTGGTCACCCCCCGTCCCTCCACCCGCGGCGGCCAGGCAGGACAGGGCAGGGCCCTCTGCTGGACACAGAGCGCTCTGTGCTGCCCGCAGGACACGCCTCCCCAAGCCCCACGGGCGGCAGCACTCAGACCTGTGGGGCCCTTGGGGGCCACCCACCCTCAGTCCTGGCCGTGCACACGGGGCTGGGGAGACAGGGCTCCCGCCCCGCCTCAGGGGACAGGGCAGTCGCTGCTGCTGCTAGCCTTAGGGTCCGCGAGCACTCACTGGGCCAGGCTGCTGGATAGAACCATCACACTTCGTGTTTACATTGCTACTGCAGCTCAGAGGGGCCAAGTAACTTGCCCAAGGACACACAGCCAGGATCCAAATTACAGGTGTGTCCAACTCCAGAGCTGAAATTCAGCCCCTTGATCACGCAGCAGGAAAGGGATCCTGAAGAGGGTCTACACCCACAGTCTTCTTTCTCAGACGTGGAAACCATGGGAACTGCGGCCAGAGAGGTCGAGAGCCAGGGCCAGGCACACACAGGACAGGCGGTCGGTGACCGAGGAGACGAGGCGGCAGCCCGCTGCTCCCCCTGCGCTGCGTGTGTGCGTCGGCTGCACCTCGGAGGGGGCGGGCCACAACCCCCGACCCAGGGAACGCAACTGTGGTGCTAGAGAGGACTCTCAAGAGTCCCCTGGACGGCAAGGAGATCCAACCAGGCCACCCTGAAGGAGATCAGTCCTGGGTCTTCACTGGAAGGACTGATGATGAAGCTGAAACTCCAACACTGTGGCCACCTGATGCAAAGAGCTGACTCATCTGAAAAGACCCTGATGCTGCGGAAGATTGAGGGCAGGAGCAGAAGGGGACGACAGAGGATGAGATCGTTGGATGGCATCACCGACTCCATGGACGTGACTTTGAGTGAACTCTGGGAGTTGATGATGGACAGGGAGGCCTGGCGTGCTGTGGCCCAGGGGGTCGCAAAGAACCAGACAGGACTGAGAGGCTGAAGTGAGGAAAGGCAGCCCCCTGCCGGCCACAGCCCTGGCTCTCTGGGGCCGTGGGGACATCAGACCACTAGGTGGGACCAGATGCTCAGAGACGGACGTTCACGGCTGCCTGGCCGTGACCCTGGGCCGTGACCCTGGGCCGTGACCCTGGCCCAGCCCATCTGCCAGGGCCCAGCCCACAGACCCGTGGCAGCTGCTGGGGGAGGTGGTCTCAGGAGACCATGTGGGTTCCCAGGGCGATCCCAAAGCGATGAGGCCATGCGCCTGCTGTTCCACCCCACCCTCCTGGGCCCCTCGTGGGTCGGCCTCCCCAACAGAGACCCCTCTCCAGGGCCACACTGAAGCGGCGCCTCACCAGGGCGGGCCACGTGGAAGGCGACCATTTCCTAGCTGCTAGGAGTCTCTCTCCTTTGTCCCAGAAATCCCCCGTCCTCGGTCTGGGGAATTCCCAGGGCTGGCTGCAGGGACGGTCCTGAGGCAAGTCGGGGTGGAGTGGGGCTGGGACCTCGCGGCAGCTGTGAAGCCGCCCGAGATGGCTGGAACCTGGCATTTTCCGGAGCGAGTCCGGGGCCGGCACTGTCCTGTGAACGGAAGCGGACCGCCCAGATCTGCCTCCTGCTGCCCACGAGCTGTGACTCCAGCCAAGCACCGAAACTCTGCTTAACCTCTGTAGCGAGGAGTCAGTGACGGGCTAAGTGGGCTTGTCTACGTCCATCGCTAGAGCAGCGTGTGGCACCTGAGAAGCGCTAGACGAAGACGCACGGCTGCCACGGCGACTCACTTCCCACTCGCCATGGCCTCTGGAGCAGGTGCTGTTACTGTCTTCACGCCACAGGTTTGGGAGCTGAAGGACAGAGAGGCGGGAGGCAGGCGGGGGCGAATTCGAGACAAGCCCTCCCCACTCCCAGCCCCAACAGGTGGCACCAGAGCCGGGCAGCGAGTCTCTGGACCCCACTCTGCCAGCCCTGCAGGCTCTGGGCTCCTGGACCACGGTGAGGTCTGCTCCCGAAGGTCAGAGGCTCAGGACCCGCTCCCGACTCAGAGAAAACCCGCCATCACTTACCCTCCTGGTCCGAAGGCTGGCTGAGCATCTGCCCTGCGCCCATTGATCCAGAGGTTGCACAGGCGCTCCGGCAGCAGTGAGCCGCACGGACATGAGCTCTGCCTGCCAAGACCCACACTCAAGGAAGGAGGAAGCCACTGAAAAACCGGAGCCCCAGAGACCCTGAGTATGCATCGTGAGGAAGGACATGGGCAAAGGAGAAGGCGCCGTGCCACTGAGGAATCTCTGCCCTCGATTTGCTCCTGGGGAAAGGTCAGTGGTACCCTGGGGCCTGTTACGGTGGGACGTGGGCATTGCCACGGTGTGGCCTCCATGGCGATGCGTGACAGTGCTTCTCGACCTGTGGCCCCTGGACCGCCAGCCTGGGGAGCCGGTTGACACACTGGCTTGAGCAGACGTTCAGGAAGGCCCAGCACTACGCCCAGCAAACGCGCCAGAGGACCCCAGCGCGGTGCGAGCGGACGGGCTGCGGGTGGAGCAGGCGCAGGCAGTGCGGGCCCTGAGGGGCTCTCGGGCCTGGGACCCACCTCGGCCAGGCCAGCAGGGCCTGTCTCTGTCCCCTTCCTCCGTGCCTGGCATCGGGAGACGCTGGGACACACGGCCTGCAAAGGCATGGAACCACCCACCCCGGCCTCCTTGCCCTGGGATCTCAAAGCCCCCTCGATGGAGGAGGGGGGAGAGGAAACCCCTCCTCGACAAGGAGGACTCAGATGGCCGGGGGAGACTTCCCGCCACCTGAAGATGCTCCTTCCCGGGGACTCACGCTGTTGCTCCCCAGCGTGGTGCTCGGCCTCCCGACTCACCAGCTCCCCGCCCCTCCTACAGCCTGGCCAAGGCAGCCCAGGGGAGGCTCAGGGACGAGGTGTCAGGGCGGCAGCTGGGCACCAGGAGCCGATCTGGCCTGTGAGATGTCACCCTGCCCTCCCAGCCCCAGAGTGCTCCCTGGAGCTCCGGCCGGCACCCAGCACCCCGAGCTCATCACAGACACTGCCCTCTCCCCGTGGAGAAGCCAGGGCCTCTTACCCAAAGACGGCCCTCCACGCCAGGGTCTCCCAGCAAGCGCCCTCCAGCAGCAGCAGGATGACCCACTGGCTGGCCCGCCAGAACACACCCCCGGGCTGATGAGAAGTGCACACAGTCCTGCTGCTGAGTCGTGTCAGACTCTGTGCGACCCCGCAGACGGCAGCCTCCAGGCTCCCCCGTCCCCGGGACTCTCCAGGCAAGAACACTGGAGTGGGCTGCCATTTCCTACTCCAATGCGTGAAAGCGAAGCTGCTCAGTCGTGTCCGACTCTTCGCGACCCCATGGACTGCAGCCCCAGGCTCCTCCGTCCACGGGATTCTCCAGGCGAGAGGACTGGAGTGGGGTGCCGTCGCCTTCTCCACTGCAGGTCGGGAGTGACTTGTGTTGGTATTTATTTAACAGATGGTTATTGTGCCTGTTTATTGTGACGGATACAAAAGTGATGCTAGACGCTCCTGTAACGAACGACCGACAATCACTTGAAGCCTCCATCCTCAGAGAGGTCACTGCCATCCCAGGCCACCCGGTCCAGCTCCAGACAGCTTGGACATGGAAGTTGCTCCTTTATTAGAAATGTGACTCCAGGAAAACCCACTGGGGGAGACTGAACACAGCCGGGCTCCGGTGGGGCGTGGTCAGCAAGACAAACTCCCCTCCGCAGGAGCAGCAGGGCCCTGGCAACGGGCATATGTGTGGGGCAGGGGGGGCAGGGCTCTGGGGAGGGATGCGGAGGCCCACCGGGCGGTCCTGGGTGAGTCAGGAAGGCTTCCTAGAGGCGAGCCTTCACAGGGGTTCCTCCAGGAGCAGACTAAGGGTGAAAGAGGGTGCTGGTTCTCAGATGGGAGGCGGGCTGCGGTCCAGCAGGCCTGCGGCGTGCAGGGAGACAGGCTGATTTCAGGAAGAGCCGGCCTGCCGGGAGGAGTGAAGGGTCACCCAGCCGGGACAGAGAAGAGGGGAGAGCTGCTGCCAGCACCTCAGGACCAGGCCTGGGGGCCAGGCGGGGAGGGCAAGCTGGAGACAGCCGGGAGGCCCATGGCGGGCGGTCCCCTGCTCTGCCCCGCCCACCCCTTCCCCCAGTGATCTGCAGGTTTTCCTGCAGGCAGCTCCGTCAGGCTGTCCCTCTGGGCTACCTGGAGGCCCCTGGCAGCCCAGGAACTGGTTCTGGAGCTCTGGGGTGAGTGGGGAGGGTCAGGGTGAAATCTCTAGGGACAGCCAAGCCCCCGGTTGTGGGCTGTGACTGTGGCAGGGTCTGGCTACAGCCTGGGGGGCCGCCAGGAAGCCCCTCTGCTTAGGGGGCGAGTGCAGGAGACGAGGGGTGCTCCAGACAGCCCAGCCCCTCGCCCCCAGCCGCTGGCACGGCCTCGCCTCCCTCCACACCTCAGGTGGCGGGTGGGGACAAGCAGATCATTCGCTGCCAGGCGCCCCTGCCGCCGTGTCCTTCCCCACCGTGATGTCCTGGCAGGGCCGGCAGCCAGGCTCGGCCCAGAAGAGCGCGGAGGGGAACCATGGGGAGGCACGACCCCTCCCCTGCGTGGGGTGGCGCCTGTCCGGGCGGCGGCAGGCATGAGCTGGCACTGAGGCGGAGCGGCTAGACTCCGTGCAGGGGTCCCTCTGCGCCCCGCCGCTGCTCCGAGTCCCACCCTCACTGCGGACGCTGGGTGGTCCGGAGGCCAGGGCCAGGGCCCTTTACCCTCTGACCCTCAGCTCTCCTGGCGGTAAGCCCTGCCTAGAAGGCTCGCCCTGGACATCCAACCACATCGCTGAGTGGCGCCTCCGAGACAAAGAGGGTCCCTCAGAAATGCCCACGTCTCTCCTCCTTCACACTGGCCTCATCCCCTGCCCCTAAGAGCCACCCTCAAGTGGTCCCGGATGTTCACGTCCATGCAGTGCGGCCCCTGGGACCCCCAGGTGGAAGGGCCTGGGCCCCCCATTCAGCCAGCCTGGCGATGGGCTGTGACCCAGAGGTGGGATCCTTGGGACTTGCGTCCAGGAGCCCAGCACCCGGGGACCCTCCAGTGTGACAGCAGTCCTCCGTGCCCACCTGTCAGCCCTGGATCGGGGTGAAGAGGCGGGAGTGCTTCACGGGAGGGGATTAGGGCTCAGCCGTGCCCCCACGCATGCAGAGGTGACAGGACAGACAGGCCCCCACCCCAGCCGCCCTGTCCTGCAGCCCAGCCTCTGCCAGCAGCGAGCAGGGCTGGGCAGGCTGCCCGGACCTTGGGTGCGGCTTCACTCGAGGATGGAGAAGGCGGTTTCTGCCCCAGCCAGCCACCCCCCTGCCCCGCACCGGCCAGCTATCCCTGGTCGTGAGCGTCGGGTCCTGCCCTTCTGCTTCTCCACGGGGCTCACTCTTTCTCTCCTGTCCAAACCAGCAGTCTGAGTCTGTGGGTCTGCAGACTGGCCTGGAACAAGCCCTTGATCTTGGGAGCTGAGGGGGGTCCTTTGCTGAAGCTGCAGACTGAACACTAACTCAGGGAGGTGGGCGCCTGGCTGACCCAGCACCCAGCCCCCGCGCGGCTGCGGAGGCCCTGATGTGAGTGTCACGCCCCACCTGGCAGCGCAGGGCTGAGCTGGGCTCAGCCCAGGCCACTGCCCAGAACTCGCAGCGAGACACACTGTGTGTGGGGGTGAGGAGGGCGAGGGTGGGTCTCCTCCGCGCCCTCCGGGTGAACCCTCATCCCTGGACGTCTCCCCCCACGCACCCCCTCCCCCGACAGCCCTCTGGGGTGAGCCTTCATCCCCCGGATGTCTCTCCCCACGCACCCCCTCCCCTGACGGTCCTCCCAGCCCTCGGGTCCCGGGGCACACTGTCCTTCTCCGGGCCTCCTTCTGGGGCTGCCTGCCCACCATTGCCAGGCTGCCCTCCAAGCTGGGTGGGCCCACAAGGCCAGAGCCTGGCCAGGCTGCCCTGGACGGCGGGTCCTCACCTATGACCCGTGGCTTTGCTAGGGACGTCTCAGTCCCTTCCCACTGCAGTATTCCCTGAGGGGCTTCAGGGCCGAGGCGGGCTCAAGTGTCTGTCTGTCTGCTCTCTTGAGGGCGAGGGAGCTCCCTGGCCCTCTGGACGCTGCCGTCTGCTGGGCCTCTTCTGTCATCTCCGCTGGGGGCGGGGGCGGGAGATAGTGGCAAGCCTGGCAGGGGCAGGAGGGGGTGCACGGCTCCCCGGGCGGGTGTGCTTGTGTGCCTCTGTGCTCTGTGTACTCAGCACACGGCCCTGCGCGCTGCTGTGGTGGGGCAGAGCCACAGAGCTCCCACATGCACCCATGTAAGGAGGTTTGTGTTTCTCTCGGGAATGGCTAGGGCAGGGGTGTGGCCCGACAGATGGCTGGCAGGTTACAGGTGTGTTTGGCTGGAAAAGGCAGGCAGCCTGGCATCCTGATTGGCGGGCTGTGAGTCACGGCCCTTGGGTTCCTGGAGCAGGCTTGCTGGCTGTCATGGAGTTGAGGTCATGCCCTGTCTTATCTCCACCACTCCCCTGCCCAGACGGACGGTGCTCCCCGCCCATGTCGGCAGTGACGCGCGGTCAGTGGGTCATGCCCTCTGAGTAGCCTTCCGATGGGGCGTGAGTCCACCGCACCTGGCACGGCAGCCCTCCCGGGTCCGACGGCCCCAAGTGGGAGGGATTTGAGGGACCGGCTGGCTGTCTACACAAAACCTGGCAAAGCCACAAAGGGGTTTCCTTGGTTCCCAAAGCCCCACTGAACTGACCAGAAACATAAAAACGTTTGTGGGTAAACATTCCAGAAAGCAGCTCCAGGCTTTGGGAAGGGCCTCCAGGGAGATGGGCCGGGAGCAATGACGGCCAGAAGTAGGCAGGCAGTACAAGCCCACCCTGGCTTCCAGCACAAGGGACCCTGGGACGTGTCCTGCCCCTCAGCCCCAAGTCCCGCGGGCCTGCAGAGTTTGTATTTCCCAGGTCTGGTGGGTGTGGCTTCGTGTCCTTCCAGGAGGCGAGCCCAACAGTCCCAGAGGAACACAGCAAGGCCTGAGCCAGGGCGTGCCCCCAAGGTCACCAGCTGGAGGCTGGCAGCGAGCAGGAGCAGACATGGGGCATCCGCGCCACCACACCTGCCAGAGCTCTGCCCACCTGGCCATGCAGACAGTTGCAGCCCCCAGCCCTCCACAAGGGTCCCGGGACCACTCACTCGGCCGGGGCACGGGAAGGAGCTGGCACAGCCACCTCCACCCAGGGCTGCAACTGCCGAGAAGCTCCAAGGTCCCAACAAACCTCCACAAGCTTCCCGCAGCTCCCTGTCCCGTCCGCCGGCTTGAGCAGACAGGGTTCTGGAGTTTGGGTGGGGACAGCGGAGCTGGGGCCCACCCACAGGCACAGCGCCTGGGCAGCACGCCAGGGGGAATTTTCCACCTGCCTGGCCCTGCCGTCTGCTCTGTGGTCTGGAGCCAAGCGGGTCTCCAGCACATACACCCGAAGGGCCGATGCCCACCTTACCCCACGGCAGCCGACAGTGTCAGAGGAGCTGTTGTTCTGGATGAGGGTCCCCAGGCCACCCAGTGAGCCCCGCCTTGAACAGACGAGGCCCGAGAGCAATGACCCCACCAAGGTCAAGGCAGAGGTGGTGTGGGCCCAGCCTCGGGCCACAGCCTCAGTGCAGAGTGCTGAGCGGGAGCACGGGCCTCTCCCCTACTCCCCTCCACCCCAGGATGGCTAGGTTGCCCCCCACCCCCACCCCTCCCACACACCCTGATCTCCCTTCTTGGCACAGCTCAGTGGGTCTGCCCTCCCCAGATGGATGTGAGAAGCAGCT